>OW028576.1:832500-1432500 GCA_932294295.1 Alitta virens | reverse complement strand
TAATTGTTTGTAAGTTATTTTATTGTAGCCTTAATATTGGGTAAATTGTTTTTTTATTATTGCAGCATGAACTTTTTGATAACAAAGTATAGTCAGAATCGTTACAGTTGTAATGTTTCTATAATTTCAGGAAATCCAGTAATGGGAGACAATGTTACATCATGTGAAAATGCAATGAGTATCAAATGCGGCACTTTCAAAATTGCTTTGATATCTATCAATACAACATCAAACCTTGGCATTGAGCTGATTAACGAATGCAATGCACATCATGAATGCAATGTGAACAACACTGTCAATGAATGTGTGCATGTACACTACTGGTGCAAAATTGGTAAGTGAAAAAAAAACAATGTCAAACCAGAGTGTAACCTAGCTGAAATTTCAGAAAATGTTATAGTAATCTAATCATATGTTTTACTATCAAATGTCAGGTGATGAAGCAATGGAAATTAAAAAATCATCAGAAATCCATTCAAAAACAAAACTTTCTCCTGTGAGTCTGATGACACAAGGATACCAGGAAGGGAAATTTGCAGAAGGACAGAACATCAATTGCACCCTGAAACTACCAGAGAAACAAAGTGGCACAAATACAAAGATGAAAGTCACAATATATGAAATGTCTGCTCCATCAAATTGCACGACGGTCTGTTTGAATGTAAAGAGCTCAGGAAAGCAGCCATTTTGCTCAGATGCCAGGAAACTTCATAATTATTATGGCTCATTCAACAGACAAGGTATTTGGGAGTTTAACCTTACAGTGACAACAGATTGCATTCCCAAAATCCGTTTGTGGATGGAGCTGGATGGTGAGTAACAGATTTTAATGCAATTTAATTTGTTATGCCTTATTTTGATTAATGAAAATCAGGTTAGGTATGACTGAGTTGATAATTTATGGAGGGTGTATTGTATTTTCCTGGTCTGATTAGGATGTTTAGCTTTGTATCACTCAACTGTTGCATAATCACAAATTATTCTTGTATTTTATATTCAGTTATTCAAGATCATCAAAACACCATGAGTTTGTTCTGCTCTTCTAAACCAGGTACAAAAAAACCTTAAGTGTGATATTAGCAATAAATGCTCTCCTTTCATATATAATAGCAGAAATTGTGAACATTTTAGTTTGTGTAATTATCTTTCTTATATTCACCGTGTTTATGCAGTTCCTGAGCCATCCAGAGAAATATCAACTTATTTACCAGGTAAATTAAATAGATTTATTAAAATTTGTCTTCATATCTAAGTATGTATGACTCATACAATGGGTTGCCAAAGTATTCATTCTTGCTGGAATCAAAAATGGAACATGATAGATCACAATTTATATGGATGTGATAATTTATCACGTTTTGCAAATATTAATGATTCCTTACCACTGTTATGTAATATTGCTCAAACTTTGAATATGGGGAAACTCGTACGTTTTGTTTATAACTATTGACCTACAATTTGGTAGTTTTCAATTAGTCTTACACATAACCATTTCTTAACATAACCATTTCTTAATTATATACAATAAATGCTGATCTGAGGTACTATTTTTAAAAGTAAATATTTTCTGAGTTTCTCTTGCAAACATGTAAACTATACTTTATCATAGCATGGTAAATTGCATATAATATATTAACCTAAGAATCTTTAACTGCTCTGGTGAATACCAATAACTAAGATATTTCCGATTTTAGGTCAGTCATACACAGTTGCAGTCAAAAATGTGCATACACCTGAGCAGAAACCAGATAAATGATATTAAATTACACATATTCTGTCACTAAAATAATTGTATTTTCACCAATATATTACTGAAAACCTGATTCTTTGAAGACATGTAGTTTAAGTCATTTAATACTGTTGACAGAATGCAGGACCATTTTTCAAATATCACACAGTTGATAGGTCTGAAGTGTCCATACACTTTAGTTGGTGTCTTGTTGCACAATGTTTAAGAATTTGATTTGTTCTCATAACTCAACACCTGTTTCCGATGTGTTGAGAGAAAATTTTGATCATATTTAATGGAAATTTTAATATTATGTCCTGAAACAATTGCTCATGGATTCACATTATTAACATATATCTGCAATGTGTTTTCACAGTTTATGCCTATGCTTCAATGTAGCCACGCCTAATCATTCAAAAGCAACTGCAATAACATCACAACATTGAAAGCATGCAACTGTTTTATTTGGGCAAATAGCATAGCTAAACAAAATATTGCAACATAGAAGCATTTATACCTCTCTGTTTGAAATAAAACCTAGGAATTAAGGATTGAAATAAATCTCATTTAGCAATGCTTTGAAACATATATATGAAATACATAGACATAAAGGTAGCAATATTTTATTTTGGCTTGTAACTGATGGTTTCATCTTCCTTGATTGTTTGCGTGTATGTGATTATGTTGGTGAATAAATGCTATTTTGACTCTGATTCTAACTCTGACTTCGCTGAAATTTGGACGAAATCTATTTCTTGTTAAGAAACTTCCTCATCACAAGCAGGGTATCTTTTTTTCCTTCATCTGTCATATATTACTTCCTGAACTATATTTTTGATACTTTTAATAAGCCTTATTCATTAAATAAATGTATTGTTCCAAAAAAATCCTGAAATATGCACAAACAAAACATTAAATTACCTTTGTCATATAACCAGAACTGCCTTATGTGAATATTAAGGGACATAAAGTGAATTAGCATCCAATATAAAATTCCAGTTATAGATGGGATAACAACTGCACCAAAACATGTTAAAACTATTCTCTGCTGTTCCACATAGGCATAACACTAGACCAATCATTCCAATACTTATTTGATGGTTTATTCATGGTTACTATCATTCCAGTTTCAACAGTGGTAATAATCATTCTTGGCATATCCCTGTTACTAGCTTTACTCAGCTTTACTGTAACCTGGGTTTACAGGTAGATCAATTCATCATATAAATTAAATAATAATAAGTCTTGTCTTGAGAGATTTAGATAATTTTTTCTATATAAATTGGTTTAGTAACATTATAATCTATTTAATCAGAAACCAGAAATTCAACTGTTGCTTGTGGAAAAATTCCCACACCTTGATAGATGGGCAAGATTACACCTACATTGATCTGGGAGACATTGCCTTGAGCAGCATTATAACTCAAAGGTACATACCTTTTAGTAGAATCACATTTACCTTCAGCACACTATCAGTCAGATAAGATTGTCTGGAAGACATATTTGATCAGATTGCAAATTTGACTTTATTTTATTCTTTGGCAGTGGAGGAAATACTGCAAGAGGTGATGCATATACTTCCAGGGAAATGTGTCCAGTAAGCCAGTCAATGGGAGATCTGATGGAATCTAGAAATACGGGACGTGAATTACCTCCTATTCCCAGGTAAAACTGTATATATATAGGGCTGGTCAGATCACACATGAACGAGGACCCGGAAATACCAAAAAATTAATGGCTTCACCACAGTATGATTATTCAAGACTTCTTCAGTAATTAAGCTGTTTTGACATCACCAGCGCCATTTTATTTTAAATAATCTAAGCTGTATTCCATAACAACTATGTTGCTTCACTGTTAAGTTAAAAATATTTGTAGAAAAGTTAATATATTTTTTTCTTCCGGAGGGCACACAGTAGTGAAGACATTCCAGTCACTTTTGAAGAAATTGCCACTTTAAGCCAATCATTGCCGCAATTAATAGGATCAATCTTTGATCGTGACTTACCACCTATTCCCAGGTACGTTGAATGGCAACAGCAAATTAACCAACAAGATTATTTTAAGTATTGGTGTCTGAAACAATTCAACCTTTGGAAACAATACATAAGCGCCTTTCCAAATTTTAGAGCAATAGAGTATCTGGGAGGTGCCATCAGTTCACCACACATACTTCATTCAGCTGAGGATAATGAGCACAGTCACCCAGAAGAAAAATCAGACAATGACAATGGATATATCCCTTCCACGTAAGTCTAATCTTTTTTAAATTGATTAGGACTACGGCAAATTAAACACAAATTATTGTGTGAATGAGTCCATGATACGTAATGATTGATAGCAAAGAAGTAATTTCCAAAAACTGGTTCCAATTTTTAAAGTTATTCTTGAACTATTTCAAAGGGGCTCAAGGGAAATGTTGAGCACAGGGAGCAGAGGATTCCCAACAGAGAACAATGACGAAGTCTGTCCTGAACATAGCGATATAGAAAGCAAATCAAACAATACTGACCAGGATATTGAAGACCAAGATTATGATGATGCAAGCTGCAGCGGACTAATTGAAAATGAATATGCAGGTTTGGAGCAAGATAATTTCAGTGACACCAGCTCAAGAAGTTCCACTGGGATTCTTTACACCTTACTGCATGGTGTACAAAGGTATTTGTTAAGATTTTATACTTACAAATTTAGTATAAAGAAAGTATGAATTTTATCTCAAGCTCCATTAGATATAGGTAGATGATAAAAAGACTGACACAAACTAGTGAATCATGTTGAAGTATATGATCTACTGTTAATTTGGGAAGTGTGGTAACCTTCCTACTTATTACATACATTGCATGTGTCTGTAAAAGTTATGTATAAAACAGCATTCAATGGGTTCTCTTTAAGAGCTGCAGCCACAAACCCTGACCCAGACTTAACTAAGGTTGAAATGAACGATGATGACAGACAAAAGGATGTTGATCCTGAAAAGACTACTGACAAAACGCCAGCCCAAGATGAAGATGAGGAAGATGGTAAAGATGAACATGGTTATTTGGTGCTCCTTTCGGATGATGCACCATCTCTTCAAGGTAAAAGAGATACTAAGTACCATGAAAGTGATGCCATAGGCCATGGGGTTAAAGCTGAGACTGATACAAAAAGTGAGAAACTGGTATATTCAGAAGTTCCTCCTGAATGTGAAACGAAAGTTGAAAATGTTGTTGACCAAGCAAATGTATCAGAAATTAACAATGGAGAAGCAGCATCTGTCTTAAGCGGTCAAGACGAACAATGTATTTAGTAGTCCTACCTTCCCTTCCTTCTCTCTCATCTCCTCATAGCAAATATGGCAATGAATTACATGGAATGAAACTAATGACGAGGGAATTATTCAGTGGAAATGAGGATATTATTTACTCTGAAGTGCCCCCTGAATATGAAAAGGAGGGTGTTGGAAATAAAGATGGCTAAGCAAAGCAGAATGTCATGGCCAAGGAAAAGTTTTGACTGTCAAGTGATAAAACAAAGGGAATGAATGAAGACAAGGATGAAAATGGTAAATAGTGCTGTTTTCAGAGGAGTCACAATCTCTTTTAGCTAAGAGAGACATCAACCATTTTAATGATGAGAATAACCAGAAAACAAAAGCCACTTATAGGAAAATTCACTAAAATTAAGATGACATAGTCTGAATTGCATGATAAAAGTGGAAAAAATTATTTAAAAATCAATAAAAAAGTATGACAAACTTAGAACATGAATGTGGCATTAAAACCAACATGTATCAATAATTTCCAGATTCCCTATTACTTAACTAACATTGTTGTAACAGTGCACGTGGGATGTATGTGGGATGGCATATTACTACGGTATCATTAATGTATTTAGTTGTTCTTGGTAGTCATAATGAGCTATGATTTTCCTGAAATGTGGGACATGTAGCTTTTGTGTCAGTGCAGTTTTTGTTTCCTGTTATCATGATACTGAGTGAAATATATAAACAAATACCATTGTTAGCCTCAGCTATGTTTGAGCTGTTTTATATATGTCATGCTTAAAATGTGGCTACTATTGTCCCGCATCATGTTTTGTATAGTATTATGTTTATATATTTTGTGTCTTAATTGATAAATATGTTTTGTATGTAACTATATATTTTTGAGATTTAGTATGAGCTGAATCTTTGTAATACACCCTTTTCACTGCAGCCATGTTGGTATTTCTGCCTCATTGACCTCATTTTGATTATTTAATATATTATGACATCATTACTTCTCCATTGTGTATGTACTTTGTGACCTCACCATGGCCATTGTCTACGGATGACATCACAATACTATACATACAATGTTGATGCTTGAAGTGAATCTAAGACATTGAATTTGCTGTTCTACCATATTCTTATCATATTGTTTCTTAACCACAATAACATGTGCTGTCACAGTTGTATTGTACAGTTTATTGTGCTTAAAGGTATTCCGAAATTTAGTCATTTTGACCACATTGAGAAAAAACAGAAATCAAAGAAATACAAAGCAAGTTTTTTTTATCGAAGAGCCAATAAATAGCGGAATAGTCATTTTAGTCTGTGAAGCAGTTGAGGAAGTGGCACCTAATGAGAACAACCACCTGGGCCAAATTTAGCCATTCATGTTTGTACATGCGATACACCTTGGAGAGGAAATAATGCATTGATTAATTTGAATTAGAGGAATCAAGCTGTCCAGTGCATTATATTATAAGCTTTTGTACCCTTTCATCCAACTTGCAAGTTGGGGTGTACTTCATGTTAGCCTCCACTATTCTTCAGTCTGACATACTAAGCTGGTTATCTATGTCATGCAAAAAAGATGGCTTCTATTGTTCCTTATGATGTTTTGTAGAATATCATGTTTATACCATTTTTGTCTAAAATATTTTTTTTTTGTACTTACCTATATATTTTTGTGATTTAGTATGAGCTGAATCTTTGTAATGTATATCATGAAGTGAATCTATGACATTTGTTTTGCTGTTTCTGCCATATTTTTGTTATCAATTATTCATATATATTTATATTGCGAGATATTGCATTCACGCGTGGACCTGTGTATGTGTAATATTGTGAACACTACTCGTGTATATGTAATTACAAGCAAGTCAGTATGTGTCATTACTGACACACTCGTCTATATGCCAAAACTAGCATGTGTGTATATGCTATATCTTGCACTTGTGTACATGCAACTGATTGTTACTTGTGTACAAGCAAGATGTGACACTTGGAATGTAATAGCCAATATGTCATATTTTGCACATTCAAAAGTGCTAGATCCATTACATTCATTAGTTGTGATTTAAATTGCATATTCACTCATGCTCGTTATTCCATATTCACGAGTTTTGAGAAAGAGCCTGCCAGCAACTTCAAAGTGATGAAAAAATGGAAAGTCAGCCTCAAACTTCAATTACCATCTCTTCCAAACCCGTGACTATGTTCCAGTAAGATGGCCTTGGTACATAATGCACCCATGAAAGGTTTATCAACTTTTCAATCCAGAATTGGTTCAGAATTAAGTTGGATGATTAATTGACATGTTTTGTTTTGTAAATTGAAAATAAATATTTTGCATGTTTATAAGAGTGTTTCTATATTATAGAATAGATAGAATATAATGTCTGAGTGAGCCACTTGCTCACTCAGACATGTAATGAAACCTTGCAAGCAAAAGCACATACACGTGTGTGCGTTTTTGCACATATACACGCTCGTCATTACACATACACGCTTGGCACGTGTGCATTATGTCACATTGACGTGCCGTAAATAAGCTGGAACTTGCATGATTTTGCAGGGAATGAAACACAAGCTTGAAATCATAACACGTGTAACTGGAAAAAAAATAAAAAAATGAAACTTGGAGAATTACAAGAGCCTTACTATGGCTGATGAATTTGTTTTCATCATATTTTACATGAAAATCAGGTCCTCTATGTACTTTATTCTATATGATCATATACAAACAGAACATTATAGAATAAAAGTAAAAAACCATAACATCATATTTAACAGTATAAAAATAGTAATAAGTGTGAGTAAAAAGTAGAATACTCTCATAATTCATACACCTCACCAGCAATTAGTATCCAAGGCATAACCACCCGAGTATATCTTATACATAGTAGCTCCTTTGTCTGAGTGCCTACTTGCGTACTGTCATCTTCACAGTTATCATAATATAATTTAATGGAGTCTAAAGCCCCAGTCACACTAGCCGATTTAGCAGTAGTGAACCCGTAGTATTACGCAATTAATTCGCAACGCGCTACCCGGCTCCAACCCGCGGCTACAAAACGGCTACCCGTGGATACCCGGCGATACCCACGCTTGCATGGCACAACCGTGGAAATATCCCGGATGTCCAAAAAATGAAAATACCCGTGGAACCCGCCGAGTCACCCGTAGAACCCAGCCGGTAACCCGTAGAACCCGGCAGGTAGCCGGCGGGTAACCCGGCAGGTAACCGGCGGGTAACCTGTCGGGTGATCTCCGCCCCTTTTTGCCGCCAGAATCCGTCGGCTAAAACAGCTTAGTGTGACTGGGGCTTAAGACAGGGTTTCAACCATTAACATCATTTTTTGACATTAGCATGATATTTGCATCAATTTTGTGACATTAGCATCATATTTGTATAATATTTACAACACACTTGTAAAAGTTAGCACCAATTCTTGAGAACAACCACCTGGGCAAAATTTAGCCATTCATGTTTGTACATGTGATACACCTTGGAGCAGAAATAATGCATTGATTAATTTGAATTAGTGGAATCAAGCTGTCCAGTGCATTATATTATAAGCTTTTGTATGCTTTCGTCCAACTTGCTCACAACGGGGAGTGCAAGTCGGGGTGCACTTCATCCTTGCCGTCACCCGATCGGCCATGAGCCATTTCACCAAATGTAGTTCCTGTGTCATCCTCTAACTATGGTCTGAGGGAGCCATTATACTCTTTTGGTGCAATGGCATGAAAATAGATACATTAAAGTGACTAATTATTATGAAAGATAAACTGGTGTAAACATTAATCTCCATAGTGAAATCTATTTTCATATCCCTGCACCTGGCCAATGAGGTCAGGCCTTCAAGTGAAAAAGGGTAAAATACTGTTAGTCGGGAGCTACAACAGTCATAAACACATGGATTTTGTTGACAAAATCCTCTGTTTGCAGAGATTAAGTGAGGCCATTAAAGGTTTTTCTGAACATTGTGAACGGTTTTCATACTCCATATGAGGGGATATTGTAAGCTCTCCATGGAGGACAAGACCTTCTAATTGCTGTTACTAGTTTGACAGCTCTGACCACATGGGCTTCATGCAAATAAGCTGAAACTAAACACCTTAACAAAAGTAAGTCCCCCCTTAGATAAACTTAAATATTTTCAAGACGATTGCACTGATCTTGATGAAATTTTGCGTGTGTTTTGCTATTGATATAAGCACTAATCATGCACAATTAATGCATAATCGGATCAGTCATGGTTGAGTGAGAAGCAGTGAAAGCTCGACTACCCAGTTTCAAAAATTTCAAGTTCTGCCTGTCAGCACTAATCCACTCAGGACAGGTTGATTAAACACAATAAACATTTAAGAATGGCCTGAAAACAACAGAATTTGTTATGCAATTAAGTTTATTAAATGGTCTTAAAGCTAAGACCTTTTCTCATCACAACTGGCTATGCCTCGAATGTCTGAGCAAAACCGTGCTATTGCCATAGGGTTATTGGAGGCACATTTCTCAGTGAAAGCTGTGGCTAGGAGGATGGGTGTAACCCCGAAGGCCATAAGAAAGCTGCGGGAAAGGTTCCAAAACACCCAAGAGGTCAAAGACAGACCAAGGACAGGGCGTCCCAGGGTCACTACTGCAAGGCAGGATCGTTTGATGGCCAATTTTGCCCTTCGAAAACGCACAATGACAGGTGGGCCATTTTACCTTAGTTTCCTTTTGTTTAATTTTTTTATGTTAAATTTGATTTAAAAAACCTTTTCTTGTGTGATTTCAGCAACTGACATCCGAGACCAGGTGGCTGAAGTGCGAGGGCAGGGAGCACAAAACATCAGTGATCAGACTGTGAGACGCCATTTACACAGCAATGGCCTTCATGCCCGCCATCAAGTCAAGAAGCCACAGCTAACCAGGGTGCAAAAGAGAGCTCGACTTGAATGGGCCCAAGCTCACAGTCAGTATACGAGACAAGAGTGGGAGATGGTCCTCTTCACTGATGAGATGAGGATGTGTCTACGAGACACGGATGGAAGGAGCAGGGTTTGGCTTTGTAGGGGAGAACAGCATGCTGACTGCTGTGTCCAGCCAGTAACTGCATATGGAGGTGGAAGTGTCATGATGTGGGGAGGAATCAGCGCTGGAGGCAAGACTGACCTGCTGATCATTCGGCGCATCCTGAATGCTCAGCGCTACCTGCATGAGATCCTCACCCCTCTTGTCATCCCCTATGCAGGAACAGTTGGAGAGGGATTCATCCTCATGGATGATAATGCCCGCCCTCACAGAGCAAGAGTTGTGGAGCAGTTCTTGGAGGATCAGGGGGGTGGAGAGGATGGACTGGCCTGCCAACTCTCCTGATCTCAACCCTATTAAACACCTCTGGGATTAGTTGAAGAGGGCAGTTCGAAGAAGAGTCGACCAGCAGACAGCCCTTGCCAAGCTGCAACCGATCCTGCAGGAAGAGTGGGCTGCAATACCCCAGAACCGCATCAAAAAACTTGTGCAGACCATGAGGAAAAGATGTAATGAGGTGATTCGGAGAAACGGAGGACACACCTCATATTGAATGTTGAACACTTTAAGAAATTTTTCACCTGTTATCAGTAACTGTTTTTTACCCTCTTTATTTTTAAGTGTAATTGTGCAATAAATTGTGTGTTTTGTCTTTGATTGATTGCTGGACACATGTGTGATTTCTTTTTTCAGTCAAATTTATTGAGGGGTTGCATGCATTCATTTTTCAGCAGCCGATGTTGTTCACAAACAGTCTTGGGATTTTTGAAAAAGGCTTGTTGAGAATATCACTGCTGCTCACTCAACCAAAACTGATCTGATTACGCAATAATTTGGCATGATTAATGCTTATACCAATGTTAAAACACACACAAAATGTGGTAAAGATTGGAGCAGTCGTCTTGAAAATATTCAAGTTTATCTAGGGGGGGACTTACTTTTGTTGAGGTGTTTATTTTGGGGTGCTGATTGAATGACGGTAGTAGGGAAGGTGCTGTGAGCAGCTTGCCTTTCTTCCAGTTATGAATATTCCTGGTTGGACGCAAATTTGTTTTTGTAGTTTTGTATTGTTATGCATTGGCTTCACTTAAACAAGCTAAGTTTAGATTTCCTTAAAAAAAAAGCATGAATTTCTAAGTTCAAGAGAAAACTAACAAAAAGAAAGAAAATATTGCTTTCAATGCCAATAAGTATCTGATGATCATTAAGTTTGCAGTGAATTAAACAAAAAGTTAAAATGATAACATGTTTAATTGGAAAAATAGATTTAATTAAAACTTGAGGATAACAAAAGCCTTAATATGGCTGATACATTTTTTCCATCATATTTTACATTAAAATCAGATGGTCATTCATCCTAATATTCCACAAGAAGGTTTTGTTGCATCCCCCTATAAGAAAGCAAATTTCACAATTTAATGCAATACCAAATTGTTGTATTTTGGAAAAGAAAAATTTACAAAACATATTTGCCACAGTTTTATCTTACTTAAAATAGGTATTAGCATTGAATATGAATACAAATAGTAAACTTTGATTACCTGCTAGTATTGTAATATTTCTGGAAGAGAGTGCCCCATCAAATGAACCTGTTCTCCAGTGTAATTCATGTTGTAGTAGTCTCCACAATGAGAGTGGGAATTGAACTCAGGGCCTTTTGCATGAGAGGCATTGCGTTGTTCAATGCAAGAAAATATCAGCCTATGCAACTGTGTCAAATGTGGACATTCTCTGATGACATAACCATTACACCCTTAATAGGCCTGATAAAAACTTGATCCTTTCCCTGCTCTCCGTAAGGCATACACCCCATATGTAGCTTGTTAGATGCTTCTTAGGTCAAGCACTCTACAATTGCCATATCTGCCTGTAGCCAAGTACCAATTTGCACCTGGGTAGATTGGCGCAAACAGTTACAGAGGATCTGCTCAGCTCGTCAATGACATGGCGGAGGCTTGAATCTGCAACATTGTAGTTTGAAGGCGAGCACCTTTACCACAGGTTTACTTGGCAAAGGTTCATCTCCAATGGTGCAAGAGGAACACCCTGCTTCCACCACGACTTCCATGCTATCTTCAATTTCAATAGACTGTCAAGATAACATAATCCATCCTTTCCGTACTTGTGATCTGCTCCTTTGCTTCGACATATCTCATCACTATTTATGAAAATTGCTTTGTTATATTGTCTTCATTCTCATACATTTTGTTTCCTTTTAAAATCCAACTGTATGGGATGATTGAAAATTTATCCTTAGAATTAATATTTTCTGATGATATTATTTCATCCATTTTTGGAATAAATTTCTGAACCAAGCTGGGAATGAAGATTATATTTTTGAAAATATAGTGAAGACAATTACACCCCTGTTTGTCTTGCATATTGATGCTTGAATCGTTTGCCATACTTAATTCTAGTTCCCTGTATAGTTCTTGATAGCCTTCCTTCAAACTCCTGATGTCATTTTTGGCGATTACGTTCAGAGCAGTGTTCCCATGATGGTCTTGAATGCACAATCTTGAATACAAAGCAAGATGTTTCATGGCATCAAGATATGTCACCAAGCCGTGTTCTGGAACCTCGGCAGGGTACTTATTTCCAAGTACATGGAGAACAGTGAGTCCATTGCTGTCTTCAATATCAACATTTGATTCAGTTACACAGCATTTTATGAGTTTTGGAAAGATTTCTTGACAATGCTCCGGGATATCTTTGTTGTAATTTTCTGCTATTATATGTAGAACGGTTCTCCTATTTAGATCCTGAATCTTAGCATTCGATTTCAAAGCGAGTTCCTTTACTACTGAATGGAAATCATACGCACCATTCTTCGATACTTCTTTGGGATACTTATTCACCAAAATATGCAGAGCAGTATGCATTTGCTCATCTTGAATATTTTGGCAAAGTTAAGGAACAAGTGCCTTAGCATGTAATTATCTGATATATCCTTGCTAAATTTCTCCATTAATATGTGTAGGCTTGTGGACCCATGTACATCTTGAACAGCAAGGTCAATATCAAGTACTAAATTTCGTATAAAATTGACCCCCGTGTTTTTATTTGTTGAGTCAGGAAGTGAGACAAATAGCGGCAAAGCTTCACAAAGGTAATGTAGAACATTTTGGTGCTGATTATTATGCATGATTATGCTGTCACCTGTTCTCAATAAATTTGTTATTGTTTTAACTTGTTCTATGATATTTTCCTGCAATTTGATCCCTTTAATAAAAAATTGCAAAGGAGTCTCCCCAAACCAGTTTGTCACTTTAGTAAATTCAGGAAAATTAATAACAACTTGCTCCATTATTTGCATATACTGCTGGAAGATTAGTTGTTTGCCAAAATGCATATTAAACCATTCCCAATCAGGTTCAATGAGTGCATGAAGTATTGTGCCTCTTACTTGCTCATGGTTGAGACATTTTTGAGATGAAAACAAGGTCAGGACTTTCATCAATGTATTGGCCGGATGATTTTTGCTCACAAGTATGTTCCTTGATATTGAAAATAATTTGTATTGATGGTGTATCTTTCAAATAGTTGCCATTCCTGCAGATGTGTTGGTGGTATCCATGTGGAATCTGCTCCTTTCTCATGCGTCTAACAGATGTCTATTAGTATACATAATAAACCTTTTACATACGTCTTTTGCTGACGTCTACTTCAGCCATCTTATACTGCGTTACAGACCATCTAGATGCTGCAAGTATCATTTTAAAACTCTACCATACAAACAAGACACAAGCACATACATGGGTTTGAGGAAAATGCTTTACTCCTGAGCCTTCTCAAAGCCAGACAAGGACTTTCGGCAGGACTGTTACAATGCTAAACTGTGTTTTTCTTTGCTGTTGGTGTTTGCAGTGGAGAGTGGTAATGTTGCTATGCTCCGGTTGACACAGTCTGAAGAAGACTGGATCTGACAGGCCTATAATAGACTAATCCAATGTTTTCTAACTTTCCTCCCTTGACCAAATTAAGTGTTCAATAGACATTTAAGGAATTGCAGGTAAATCCTCTGCCTCCTTTGCACATTTCATCTCTAGCATACACAGCTAGAGTGAAGTAAGTTCTATATTCTCCATTAGAACTTTGTTACTATTGTACTTTGATAATAGACTTTAGTTACATTTTATATCACAGTATTGTGAGGTATTGTTCATGTATATAACTACAAATGATATCATTATGTGTGTTAGTATACTTACTATGTAGACTAGGCTCAGGTATTATACTTTTACTCTACAATGAGTTACATGAAGACACAGTTTATCTACTGAGATACAGCTTTTGTACATGGACTTATGGAGCACATGGTAGGATAATAACATGATGCTTAAATAACTTTATTGTTTTAATAGAACCGTCCTGTTATGCCAAAAAGCCAGCCTACATGTCACATGCTGATGTGAGACTACATGCCACATGCTGTCATGAGCCTATATGCTACATGCTGTCGTGAGCATACGGTCTATGCCTATGAACCATTACCAGAGACATTAACTCCTTGACATTGACTATTAGCAGGGATTTAATTGTACATACTGTTGGGGGAATAAATTTGTATATTAAACATAATAAACATTTTCCTTTTGTGGCGTGTTTGGCTGGATGGAACATATGAAGAACGTAACAAGGAACAGGCACAGAACTTTTGGTCATTTGTATGGATGTCTGGAAAAAAAAAAGGAGCATTTTGAGAACTCTACTCCACTCTCTATTTGGAAATTCTGTTGGCAAAAGTAAACATTTATCATTAAAAATACGTAGGAAACACATAGTTGATTATTAATGAGAGGTGCGTTCATCAGCTAGCAAGTTGAAGTACGACATCTTTCTAACATTTCAGTGCATTTGTGTGTTATTTTCCACAACTCACACTGCATAAGGTTTAAGAAAAAAAAGATATTTTTTCATCTTTTTGTTTGCATGCACATTTCAAAAATGATCTAATATTTATTAAATAATAATGTTACAAAGTATTATATATGACATTCCTGCCAAGAATGACTGGCTAAGTCATAACGTTTCTTCCCAGATAATGGGACAGCATCCTGGTTACTCCTCTGTTCTTTTCGTTTCTGTTTTCTGCACACCTCGACTGACTGAAAAGGCAAACACATTTTTTAACACAAGGAAGTTGTCATCATGCACTACACACTATAAAGAACAGATCAAGTTTTAAGCTGTTATGCCTCAATCCAATACCATTATCCCCTCCAAAAGGTTTAAATATATTCTCCATTCATTCATTCAAACCAATAGAATGCAGTGACTTACTTGAATAGTATCATTTTGTTTCCTGGACTTCACCCTCTCCAGCAAGGCTTGTCTTCTCATCCCTCTATTTTCTGGACATACAAAGAAAAAAAAACTGCTCATCTGCAACAAAAATAAATATATAAATAAATAAACCTAAATAAAACAATTATTATTTGATAGATAGATAGACAGAAAAATTGATAGATAGGTAGAGAGATAGATAGATAGATAGATAGATAGACACATTTTATCTCGAAGGATATTCTTCTCACATTATATTATAGCCAAATCTCAATTATGGGATTCTTTGTTGGAAATCAAAGATTATTTAAGTTGGAAAGTTTAAGAAAGCTGTCCGAATCATATGATCTATGTAACCTTCAAGAATTAAAATTTTGTTACAAATTAGAGATTGGTACCTGCTTACTTTCAAGACAACATATTTGTAAAAAATATAAACATTCATAGACACAACACCAGATCTGCCAATGAATTCCATATTCCCAGAGTTAGGCATGAATTTGTCAAACATGGCATTCATTATATAATTCCCATGCTTATAATAATAGTGTTCCGCTTATCATGAACACCCACAATCTCTCTGGATTTACAAAATATATCAAGAATGATCATCTAAACAATAACAAAGGAAATTGCTTGATAATAAATTGTTACATTTTGTTACATTTGTCAGTCCTCTTCAGGGTGAGCTTTGCCTCATAAATGCCTGTGTTGCATTCATTATATCCCTTTTGTGAATTTTAATGACTCATTTTCTGCAGTTCAGCTTATTTTATAGGGTTCTAAGATATCCAGTGTACTTTTTTATTGCCCTGATATAATATGTTGATCACTTGGAGGTGATGAACCAACAGTCATTCACTGCACAGAAAATGCTTGTAAAAGTAGCATGTAAATTTCATTTCACTAACTTTCACATGATATTATTGAATAGTGTGTTTATATTCATTTAATTTTCATACAATATACTTATAATGCTTGTTACAATAGCATGTGATTTTCAACTGAGCATCTCGGTTATATTAATGGATAATGTGGTGATATTTGTGGTGATATGTGTAGTGAACTGTCGGGGATCCTATACAAAAAGTGCTGCAATGGTGGCATGTGAATTTCATTGTAATCAGGTTCTAAATAGAAAATGCTTGTAACAATAGCATGTGAATTTCATTCAGTATTTTGTTCATCAATGTTTCTGTCCTGTCATGAATTATTGATTGTCACTCATGAGAAAAAATCATTAAAATGTTTCCTTTTTATTTAATTTTTTTTAAGAAACTTTATACTATAAAAATGCTTACCTATTATCATTATTGTTACCATTATGATTCTTGAAATATTCCATCAACTTGATAAATTGGAATCGGTACTCAGGAGATTTCAGCCTACCTTTAAACACCTTGGTGGCCTCATGATAGCGGTCTTAAGACCTTAGAGAGGCCTCCCACACATAGAGAAAAATATGTTTTAAAATATTTCTTCACTTGTTTATTTGTCTAAGTATGTTTCAAACAATGTCTGCATATGAAATTTTTGTCTCTTTGTGTAAATAAATGTCTTTGTCTGTCAGTCTTGTCTGACTGATAGATAGATAGATAGATAGTAACGATGCATCCTCTCATAGCCGTGACAGAACTACACTAGGGGGCGCCATCTGCCACCATAATGATTGTCACTTCCAAAAACTACCGCTAGGTTGGCGCTAGCATACTAAAACAATTGCTCATCGACTCAGTTGGGGGTAATCCAATAATTCAATACCATAGCATATGTACAAACAACTAACCCTAGGTGACTGGTGTTGGTGCTGGAGAAAGTGGTCTGGGAGAGGTGCTAGCATATGGGGAATTCCTGGTGGTGGGTGTTGTCTGTTTACCCTCAATAGAGGGCCTTTACTGGACTAATAACCATAAAAGGGGACTCGGCGGTAGTGCATGTCTGTTAGTGGTTTGTCCTGTCGCACTTTGATTCTCTAAGAACATACCAACTGAAATTGAGACAGAATAAGCCAAAAATTTTAAATTAAGACATGACATATTCTGCAGATTTCTCAAAGTGTGGTTTTGAGAATGCAAAATAGCATAGTATAGGATCATAGCTTTTTGTACAGAGAATTGCTCTACAACATATGTATTCTGAAACAGTTTCCCGCACTTTTTAAAAATTTATCATACATGCACTTTCAACTTAGATAACAAGAACCTGTTCGACTTAATTGGCTCTTTACTATACTTACCAGAGCTAACAATTCAGTGGGTCCTCTCAAAACAGCTTACAATACAGCTATGTCTGCTATGTCTGCCAGACGTTGCTGCTTGGATGACATGGCCTCACCTCTACTGTGCTTACAACTGTTTTCTTAGGATGGAGAAAAAGCAAGACTTCTCATGTAGTCTGTGTCAAGCACAATTAGAAGCAGGAATGGTCATTAATCTTTTTTGTGATGGTATTTGGATGGGGTGTAGAAACATTATTTGACCCCAGTGCAGAAGGAGGTACCAGACAACCGGACTCTAATTCAAGGATCAAGGCATTCTGATAGGTGTCCGTTGAGTGCAAAATCTAGGAAGCTGCTAGCTACTTATGTTGGACTTGTTCACGGTAGCTAATTGACAAGCCCTCCCCCTATGGCAAATGATGACTTTCAGCGCTTCTGAGAAATTTGAAATAGGAATGTGATCCTGTGTATGAATGGAATAAAGATATGGGCTGTCACTGTGCCCAAAGCTGTCGCAAGCTGTTAGCTCCATTGTGCACAACATCTCAACTGTGTGGGAACTTTCAGATATATCGTTTCCCAGAGGCACAAGAAGCTGGGTTTGATGTGTTGACGGTGCTGTTGATATAAGGGAATCCAAAGCAGGTGATCATTAATCAGTTATTAAACGCCATGCACTAATTTTGGCTGATGCTATTGTAGCCAATATGGACATTGATGGACGTCTGAACAGCCATGCTGCCGCTGTAATTGAGTTGATTATTTCTGAAGTGATTGACATCTTTTTGGACTTTGAAGTACCAGGTGCTGACAGATATGAATCACCAGGTGATAACCCTTATGAGTATTTTCCAGGCTTTTCACAGAAAATTGGAAAATTGTATTACGAGATGGACATGGCATCCAGCAAAGTAGATCACTTCTGTAGAAAAATAACAAATTCAGATGCAGTTTTGAGCCCTGGCATTTTTATCGTATTTTGCCGCTATCCTGTGTGTCTTGGATTTTCCCTGATGACTTCCTCTGAAAGCCCTAAGACACCATTTTAGCTATTTTTAAAATGCTTCACTAACTATCTCTCTCAAATTAGAATCATCTACGATAACAGTTGCAACCTTTATCAATATGCTCTGAATCGGGAACCAGCCCGATTTCCAGAGACGATCTTCTTAGTTGATAGACTCCATTTTCAAGACCATACTGCCTGTAGCCAAGGTTACAGTACTAGCTTGAATAACTTTGACAGTGAAATAAAAAGTTTAAACACTCAGATAAATGAACAAGCTTATTCAGATTTGCGCAATTTAAGCAAACAAGTTTCCTATATGAAACCTGAGAATGTTATTCTTCATTTGAATATATTTTTGACAGAACAAAAAAAAAATGTATGAAGAACTCCATTGTATTCATTCAGTTATATATGTCGTCAATTTTTTATGCCATAAAAACTGCAATTTTCAATATTATTTGCTGTGTTGTGTCTTATTTGTCCTGCCGTGGCCTGCATGCTAGCAAATGCTAACCCTTTCTGTCAAATTCTGTCATATAGACGGCAAGATAATATCAAATAATTACACATACTGAAAACAAGATATGAGGTCGGAATATTGGCAAAATCGAGGCAATCAAGACAGCTTGACATCAAGAAATGCTCAGCCTTTCTAACGTCTAGAAATTGGCAAATTCTGCCATATAGACGTCCATATAATAAAGAATTAGTTGCACTGATGTCTAGCTACCAGCAAATTCTTAGTGATACAGACATCCAAACATTCAGACTTCTAGATATCAGCAAATTTTCTGTCATATGGATGTCAAGATATTAATGAATTTAATACCATACATACGTCAGTAATAGGAGAAAACGGCATCCAGTAGACATCTTGTGCGTCTAGAAAGGGTTTAAAATGTGGCTGGCTTTTACATGGCATGTTACTATGTGGTGGTGGTGGATTAGGGCTTTACAACCTGTATTTCTGCACCTGCTGGGCTAATTAGGACAGGTAGGGACCATGGCAATGAGACGAAGGATGAAACAGCCATCCAACATAGGCTCGACCGGGAATTGAACCCGGGACCCGTTTATAGACCACATACCCTGTAAGTGGACCAGTCGACTGCCTGAAAATGCCTGAATATAATGAGAAATATAAGGAACAGATTAAACTGTTGCTGTCTCGAAGTTTAATCAGTTTTAAATGTATTTAAGAATCCTTTTTCAGTTTATTATTTAATTGTATCTTAATTTATTTTATCTCATATCTTACTTTTACATAATGTATTTCATCTGTTTTAATATTTCATGTATAGTTCAGGCAATTTCTGTGTACAACGAGGCTTAGTAAAATATTATTATTAATATGAATACATAGTGGACATCAACATAACAAAATCAAATACTTCTTGATGCATATTACCACCTCAAATTAGATTTGAAAAAAGACATGGTTGTACTCAAAACATATTAATATTAAGACAAAAAATAGTATATAAACATAATATTGAACATGCAATACATCATACGTTCCAAAGTCAGCCAATCTTCGCGTAACATGGATAACATGTTGATATGTACTTTTAGAAGCAAACATATTAGCTGTTGGAAACTGTTTGGATTTACCCATAAAACTTTTTTTTTTTGTCAACGAGTTTGTCCACCTCCTGTTGACGGGCTGGTTGTCAAGGAAGAAGAACATACTGAATTGATACATCAGACATATTTGTCATAGTTCTGGAAAACATTAACGTTTCCAGAACAAATAAAGAACGTTACATAGCAACAAAATACATTAATTACACTATTGTTATATCTCATTCAACATACATCCCACATGTATTGCTATGATAATGTTAGTAACAAAACAGAGAACCAGGAAGCTAATAAGTTTTCTGAAAAGAGGAATATCAAATTGCCTCTACTAAATACTTTATAAAAACATTATATGGTAATCTTATTTATATATATACGATTGCTAATTATCAGTACTTAACACACATAATAAATACATTCAGAGATTATTTTCATAATTTTTTTGATACTAGAATTATGTTTTCTTGGAATACATGCTAGCTTTATGACCATATTAGTTGTCTTTAATAGTTTTGTCCATCTCATCAGATTGATTTTTTTAACTTTGTTTTACATCTTCATCATGACTTTGTCATCCTTATTTGCATGTTTTTTTGTTTTTTTTCTCTGTAGGTGGTCCCTCGATAGCGGCACCTAAATGCCTTAGAGGGTTCTCCTCCACTGAATAATTTTATTTTATGTTGATTATGTATGATTGTTAAATATGGTGGTGAATAAAATGATTGAACTTAAACGTATGTGGCTTTAGTTTCCTGGTTATTGCATCCTTCAGATAGATTGATGTCTCTTAGCTGTAAGAGAAGGCACCTCCTCTGCATACAGCACTGAGTAATCATACTCATCTTTGTATTTATTCACTGGCATTTGTTTCCTGGTTATTTCCATCATTTGTATTGATAGCTATCTCTCTATGCTGTAAGAGATGGCACCTCCCCTAGAAACAGCACTAAGTAACCATTCTCACCGTTTTCTTCATTCATTGGCTTTGTTCCACCGCACTCATACTCAGGAAGAACTTCTGAGTAGATTTCATCACTACTTGAATGGCTAAGTTTTGCCCAGGTGGTTGTTCTCAGTAGGTGTGGAGAGTGCCACTTCCTAAACTTCTTCACAGACTAAAATGACAATTCCGCTATTTATTGACGGTTCGATAAAAAACACAATTTGCTTTTTTGATTGATGTTTATTCTCAGCTTGGTCATAGTGACTAAATGTCAGAAGATACGACTATGACAACACATGCTTTTGTTGGTCAAGGAATAATAAGATAAAAATATGGCAGAAACAGCAAAACAAATGTCATAGATTCACTTCATGATATACATTAGAACGATACAGCTCATACTAAATCACAAAAAATATATAGTTAAGTACAAAACATATTTGTCAATTAAGACAACAATTTTATAAACATGATATTCTACAAAACATGATATGGAATGATAGAAGCCATGTTTTTTGCATTACATAGATAACCAGCTTAGTATGTCAGACTCAAGCATAGTGGGTGCTTACAATGGTATATGTCCATATATTTCACTCAATATCATGATAACAGGAAACTAAACAAACTGCACTGACAAAAAAGCTACATTATATTTCACACATTTCAGGAAAATTACAGCTATTCCAAGGCACATACTGAACATTATGACTACTAAGAACAATTAAATACATTAATGATACTACTGTTATATGCCATACAACATACATCCCATATGCATTATTACAACAATGTTAATGAGTTTTCTGAAAAGAGGTTGCCTGTTCTGATACCATTTTTACATGACATTGTATCATTTTTTCCTTATATTTGTGTAGATATGCCATGCTAATTATTAGTACATAACACACACACATATATATATATATATACATTAAATATCAATTTTTTTAGAGATTCATATTCATAGTTTTGTCCATGATATTTTATTGATTTTAAAAAGATTTTATTTTTCAATTCCTCTTGCACTTCTTAGCTGTAAGAGATGGCAACTACTCTTGAAACAGCACTAAGTAACAATACTCATCTTTGTCTTTATTCATTGGCTTTTGTTTCCTGGTTATTCCCATCATTCACATTAATTGCTTTCTCTCTATGGTGTAGGAGATGGCACCTCCTCTGGAAACAGCACTAAATAACCATTCTCATCTTTTTCTTCATTCATTGGCCTTGTTTCACCGCACTCATACTCCTGAGGAACTTCTGAGTAGATTTCATCACTACTTTGAGATGGCACATCGTCCGGAAGAAGCACTAAGTAGCCATGTTCATCTTTGTCATTAGGAACAATAATATTGATCTGTTCCTTCTTTTCCCCTTCCTCACTTGCATTTTCTTCATAACAACTGGTATTGTCATGACTTGTTTCGTTGATCATGTTTTCATTGCTGCAATGCATATTTTCCTTTAGGCTTTCAATTCTAAAAATATACACAAATAACAACAGTTACAGCTACTTTCAGTTGTCATACCTAAGTGAACAATTTTGCACAACATAATATGTGGTAGAGGAATTCATATCACTTGCTGAACCATGCAAAATTCGTCCTTGTACATAAAATAATCTAGTTTGCGTCAAGTTTAAGTTCAATTGTTTATTGTACCGATCCAGCACATAAACAATGATGCTTTTGTAAGAGTGTGGTTTATTGCACAATGGTGATATCATATATGCCAAATGTAACATAATGTAAAATGCTTATCAAAATATAATATCATTATTAAAACAAATGTATTACAGTAATAAAAAAGATAAACAGAATACACCTCTAAAATCAAATTTATTAAATATATTTATAATTTATGAATATAATTTTATTGAAAATTAAGAATGCGAGACAAGACATATATGTCATGGAAATAAACAAAAATATACCTATAAAAAGTAAAATAAATATACCTCTAAACTCAAAACTTCAACAATAAAAAAAAATAATACGCTAAAATAAACCTCTTGAAAATCTAATCATTAACAATAGAAGATAAAAAAAATACACAGAAATCTATAACAATAAAAAAAATGAAGTAAAAAAAAAAATATATATACCTTTCTGCATCATCGAGCAACGTGTAGTGGATTTCAGTGGAACTTCTTGAAGTTGAGTCCGATTCACCAAGAGATTCCAGGCTTAATCTCATGCATTGATTTCCATCATCTGACACATCAGTGTCCTGGTTGAGCAACTCTATCTCCTCTTCATTATATTTCATAGCCGCTTGTATCACTTTAGCCAGAATTTCTTCATCGTCACTGTCATACCTCAGTGATGCCCTGTAGCGATGCAGGAAAATAAGTGACTGATAGAATTTCACAAGGATTTATGATCTGTACTTTGACACTATGGCCAGCCATATTTAAGATGTTAGTCTTAATTTTATATTTTATATTACAATTATTGATAATAAAAAATTTCAAAGTGTTGAGTTTACCAGGGAAGGAGGCATTCATCATTATCTGAGTCTCCTTTGGGTTTTTGCTGGGCATGATCCTCAAATGCCCTATGTACCAAAACCTCGTGTAGTACGTTGTTTGATCTTTGATTATTTGCATGATCTTCTATTTCACTAAAAAAATGAATTTAAAATAAAAAATTGGAATATATCCCAATAAAATGTGTAAAATAAAAATGAATTTGATAATCAAGTTATATATTCCATCAGAATAAATAATATAGAGAACTACTGAAGATTAGCCTTACCTGGGAAGTGGAGGTAATTCTCGGGCTAGGACTGATTCCAATAGATGAGGCAATGACTGACTCAATGGAACAATTTCAATGAAAGAAGCAGGAAGTATTTCAGTGCTATGTCCTCCTCTGAAAAATTAAATGATACGAAAATATTAAAAAAAAATTTAACATTTGTTTGCAGCAATTTTTCTACAAATTACTGTTGAACATAATAGATCTGCATTTTATGAGTGCAACAAGTTTTGTATTGTACCTGGGAAGTGGAGGTAATGCACGTTCTGAAATTCTTGAATCCATGAGATGTCCCATCGAAAGACTCCGGGATGCAATGTTTCCTGAGGAGTTGACGGAGCTTCTCAAGACATTTTCTCCTCTGCTAATGAAATATTTATAAGTATGCAGTGTATAAGACATGAAAAAGTGTTTAGAAGGATGAGTTTTGAGAAAATTGCAAAGACATAATAAAAATTTCGGAAGCATACACATAGTTAACAAAAGCTGACAATAGTGCATATGTTTCTGTTTTCATACTTCGATTGGAAGCTGGTTAACATGAATCCGGATAATATTTCATCATGGGTGGAGCCTGGCCCTACATTGGCCTGATGTTGATCTAGCATGTAATCTGGGACAAAACAAGCACTTGGACACTGCAGAGAAATTGAAGATCAGAGTTCTATCCCTTGTTTAAGTTGTTTGTGTTCATTTAACAATCTAAACCTCATATCAAGGCAGATTATATTGATGGAACATGCAAAGACAAGGGAGAACTTTCATTAACTGCACAATAGAATGGAAAATCAAGTTAATGATGTTAATTAAAAAAAAAACATTGAATTAGAAGATCATATTACTGTGGTAGTAGTCTTATGATGCTGATACATAGATAGAAAAACTAACTTTCTTGTACCAGAATGTTAATGCATCAAAACTTACCTGGAAGGACCTCCAATTCTGCTCTTGGCTATCATATCAAGGTCAATGTAGATATAATCCTCAGCATCTCTCGAAGCATTCTTTGCCTTCCATGAGCAATTATAACGTCCACTTAAAATAAATTAGCATCACTTACAAAGCAGATAGTGTATCAGATACAATAAGGGCAATTATTTCCATCTGAATTGCTTAATAATACTTAGGTAACAAACCACCTTTTGTATTAAATTTGTCTTTGTGTTACCTGTTCATCACATAATCAGATTTTGCTATGAGGAATCATTGCAATGATACAATCTGAGGTAGTTCCCTGATATTCTGCCATAATAGGTAGTCCTAACATTACCATTTCATATTAAACAAAAATATATATTGCAATATTGCTACAAACTTCCAGTGATATTACTCCGGTGCTAGCAAGCAGCTTGGGTTTCTGAATATTTTTATAATGTGTCACAGCTTTACCTGCAAAGCCATGATGAAATATTCTTAAGCACAGATAGTAGCAGCAGTACACCAAGAACCATTGCAATGATTGTAGGAACTGGAAAGACAAATAGTGTTTACATGCAGGAACATTTTGGAAAATCGATGAACAACTGAAGAACTATCCAGCATGTGATGCATCATAGAACAAGTAATTTGGATAAGATATAAGTGCGTTGTAAGTAAATATGTACCTGACAGTTCAGAAAATGTCGTTTCAGCAGTATTGACAACTTCTGAAGATGCTTGTTGCTCTTCTTGGAAAATAAAATAAATTTTAATTTCAAATTCAAAATTTATTTGGCCACAGCCATGATATTTAATAATAGAAAAACATTTTGGTTCTTCAAATATGGCCGGCATACTCTCTAGAAGTATATATGCCATCATCATAACTCAAGTAAAGGTAATAGTACAAATATAAATTGGTTAAATGGAAATCATACGAAAAAAATAAGTATTAAGAAAAAGTTGATGTTATAATTATGTGATTATAGTTAATATTTACTATCAAATTTTATTAAAATGTATTACATCAGTAGTTGAACCTGTAAGGTTTTTATATAGTGGAACCCCAGTGTTAAATAGTTTACCTGTCATTTGAAATGCTTCATTAATTTCATTTTTTGATGTTGTAAATGTTTCACTAAATGGAAAATCGGTGAATTCTTCTTCATCATTACATGAAGCATCATTGAATACTTCTTTGTGTTCTGTTAAAAAAGAAAGTATACCATTTATTGCCATGGCTTCAGTATATAATAAAATTGTTACTGTGCTTTAAAAATAAATGTTATTGGTAGAAGTTAATCCAGACAAAATCACTTTAAGAATTTAGTCTACCTGTTGAATTAGAAGCTTCTTCATCGATTTTGTTCACTGGTTTTGTGATGTCTTCATTAAATGGAACATCAGTGAATGCTTTTTCATCAATAAATGGAAAGTCTGTCAGCTTTTCATCTTTTTCTTTAAGAAAAAGGGAATAAGATATTCTTGTACTTACTTTGAGTAAACATTTTTGTTAAATTGTGGCAGGATATTATTTGGTCTTATATTTGATGGAGGGGGGGGTGGTTACATTCAGTAAATTGTACAAATTATGGACAAATTAGAACCAAGCCAACATAGTATATTTCCTGCAATTAGTAACATAAGAGCACTTTTTTAGATCAGCTCCACTGCATAGAAACAAACAAATCACAAAAAAAAATAATTGTATTGAAATTGGTTTACCTGTTGAATTTATTGTTCCTCCATCATTTGTTTGATTAAAGGTCGATATATTTCTTCCCTGAAGCGTTGGCGCTGAAATGTAAACAAACGTAACATCTTGTTAAAGTGCATTCGATCATAAATTAGAAAAAACTTATGTTAACAGTTTCCCAGCTGAAGTCTACTTCCTAAAAATCACTTACTTATGGCTAAAAGCACAAGAACAATTTCCCAAGACATCACTGGCATTCAAACTTCATTTTCATGATGTTACAGTATTGTCATCATCTGAACCATCAGTGTGAATGATGAGGAAATATTCTATTTTTTAGTTGGTCAAATTAACACAACTCAACTGATAACAACAATTACAATGTTTGATAATGAGATATTTTAACATTCCAGGTTCAACTCTGCCAGAGAAATCCCATGTTAAAAATGTTGATGGCTGATTCTTTAATTTTATATGAATTTAGTATGATTGTACCTAAACAGCCAGAAATGTGTTGTGTGTCATATCTTCTTGGGAGGTAATGTGTTAAGTTCCAATTTAATTGTAGTCCCAACTTTTTCTTTCATTAAGATTATCATCCAATACTTTTATCTTCCAAAGTCATTGCTAGGAAGAATTGGCCGCAGGGATGGCTTTGGAGATAAAGAAAATAAATGAAAATAATTTTTCATAACATAAATCATTAACTGAATCTTCCTTACCAAAATCATGTGCGGCACAAACTCATAATCATATCATTAGCATGGCATCACAAATTTAAATCAATAATATTGACTTAAGGAAGCTATCACTTTTTCGGAAAAAGTAATATATGTATGAACAAGAAATTAATTGGTCTAATTTACAAGATAGATGCAAAATATACTACATTATAATCTTGCAATGACATCTATAATAATTATCATATAGAGTTTGTAGAAGAGCTCCTCATGTGAATTCCTAAATAATAAATGTTGCAAAGATATTCAATGGTCTGTTGCTTTTTATAATTGCTGATCTTACTATTTTGTGCAAGGAGTGACTGTGTCTATTATACAAGTGACATCATTAACATTAACTATACACTGTTTGCTGCATAATTGATACAGATCACTCTAGTGAATATCAATCCTAGTTTCTTGTTTTATTTGTATACTTGTATCACTATTGATCTTAATTTTAAGAATAGTGGTAATAACAAAATGAAAAAAAAAAAGGTACAATAAAAATCTAGTAAACATGGCATATGTTTAGGATAACACTATTGTATTACAGAAATTATTAGACCTAGAGCATATGTCACTAGGTAATTAATACAATAGTTTTCATTTAAGAAAAAGGGGAAATTATTTCATCTTTGGTGTCCTGGCTTCATCTAGTCGGTCTTCCATGAAGTTTTTGAAAATATTAGTTTACTGTATTTGAGGAAGTCATTAAAGCATACACTTTGTTGTAGTCTCATTTCAAATGCTAATTGAAGTGTTGTTTAAAAGACGTATTGCATTGACCTAATATTTTCTGTTAACTCCTGCAAGATTATTTATTTGATCATAACAAAATAATTATTTGTGTTGGAAAAGTGATATATAATTCCCAAAAAAAAAAATGTAAAAACTAAAAATATTATGAAAATACCAGAGAGGGGATTTACTAATTAGGCCTATGTAGTTGTTGCTTGATAATGTTGGTTCAAAAAACTTTGTGGCCCAATTACAAGATTGATCTTTGACCCACACACAGATACATACTTTGTTTTCAGTCATGCACAAAGTGGACACTCTTATCTATGGAGCCATATTTAACATCACTGATAAAGATAAGAAAAAACAAGTTTCAATGCTATTCCATATAAATTGTCTGACTTCTCAGGAATGTCATGTCAAATTTTCTGTTTTTAGTATCACTCTAGAGTATAGCCACTTATAACACCAAGGTATTATCAATAATTCCATCTAAACTTTATGATAAGAAATAGTTTTATTTTGATATCAATTGAACTGGGAAGAAGAGTGATTCAAGGTAATCAAATAAAAACATCAATGCATGTTTAAATCAATACAACTTAAATCATTTTATTCAGTCTGAATTACACATAAGTAAGATATAGTATCGATTACTATGCTTAAGTTTCTGTATTGAATCAGAACTTCACAAAGAGAGATCCATTTCGTGTTAGCTACACCAAACAGATGATTACAATGACAAAATATACAATGGGCATAACATTTCCTCAATGCCAATTCTTACTAAAACACAATTCATAAGGAAGCTTTCTGTATTAATGAGTCACGCTGCTATGAATCATGCAAAAATAATTGATTGTATACAGCATCTTAATAAAAAAATTGCAAAATGTTAGTGTGTGTCATATGTTAATGTAACAACAAAGTTAACATGAAAATGGAAATAATGAAACCTTCTTTTTCCTTTACAAATATTACACCATGTTTTTGGTTCATGATTGTGCTTATTAGCCTCAATTATAACTAGGTATGGATTGTTTACATGTGAGAGTTCTCAGAATGTCCTTGAAACACTGTCATTGTTGGTGACGGTTCTTTTTCTCAATCACAGTCTATTTAAATATATCTGAAACCAAAACAATTAAATATGGCATTAAATAATAACAGCCCAATATTTTTTTGTAAACCATGTGAGTGAAGTTTCAATCCATGTAAATATTCATTGCTTGTGGTTTTTTTTCTTGGATTGAGTGTTATTTCTTCATTCTAAATATCAAAGACTAATTTTTTTTTTCAACAAGAGAGGACAAGAAGCAAACCTTTTGCATGTTTCATGTTTCTATTTAATGCTATGCAAAATCGACTGACCCAAACACATCACACATTACTTCGCATTGTTTTGGCATTGTTTTTAGCAAAATTGTAGCTGTCAGTATGCCCTCATCAGATTAGATAATGTGATTTCTGGCACATAAGTTGGACCTACAAATACATAACTAAATCAAATAGTTGTAAATTTGATAAAGAAAAAAAAAGCATTTACCCAAAACTTGTGTTCTTTTTGACTCTGTTTATATTTCATTTTGTTCCACATTAACAACATATAAGAATAAATGAAAAAATAAAAAGACTACCATTATCAACTAACATCAAATAATTTGTGAAATTGTTATGGTTAATAGTAAATGATTGGCAACAGCCAATATGACATTAAATAAGAAATAAAAATTGCAGAAAGAAGTCCCTACTGTCACATGAATACTCTTAACTTTGTTATTTAGAAATGATGATTTTATGGGCAAAAAAGAGCAAGACATTAAGCCTGGTGTAATGTTAATGTGTATTTGCTGATAGTTAAGGTAATATGTATTAGTGATGTCACGAGTTAAGGCCATGAAAATAAACTATTTAACATATGTAAATAAATACACAAATACACAGCATAGTACCTGGGAAAGAGGATGTAATTCTGCGTTCAGAACGTTAGAACCTGCAACTGACTGGCATGGTTCCAAATATTCATCCTGACTGCTGTCATTTGCACTGAGATGCCTACAAACAAAATGTTAATAGTTAATGGGTAAATAAATGACTCAGAGTATATCTAAATAGGTTGTATTAGTGAATAGCAAAAACAGGAAAGAAAAACGATAAAAAGAAAATTAAACAAGTTTTCATCAATGTACACTTTCCGGATTATTTATACAAAATTCAGTGTGGTCATGTTATTGATGGGTAAATGAAATAAGGGAATGGAAAAAATGATTGGATTGTTTTTCCTTTAATTGCATTGGAAAATAGGATTGAACATTTATGTGAATTTACCAATGAGAACTAAGGTCGATAGGTTCAGAGTAGTAAGCGTTTTCCTCTTCGTCTTGTTCACTGGAATCTTGAACATTCCTTTGTGGCTGAGGACATATTTGTTCATCGCTTTCACCATTGTTCTTCCTGTAATTAAGTATTGGAAGGCTTTCAAGGAAAAAACAATTTTTTTTTGGATAAAACACAGTTAGGTCAATGCCATAAGTATCTTAAACAACACTTCACTGTTATGTGTTAATATACTAGTCTCTTACCTGCACATCACAACAGTCAGAATCACATGTGCACTAATTGATAGCAACAGTGCTGCTCCCAGTCCTATCGCTACCTTTGTTGACACTGAAAAAATTATCTTAATTTTTGGCACTTGTTCTGTTGTGGCATTGATAATTAGCACTCATTATATCATGCATGCATTTTTCATGATATCTTTCGGGATTATTTTATGTGATGATGTATCAGAAGTCAAATATAAAGATTTACTGAACTAAGATTTTTGGTACCATGGACATAATTATCTCTTCATTTGCTTGATTTATTGTTATATTGAGTGACAATCAATACAAAATATGCAATTATCAAATTATACAACACAGATCATGAATGGCCACTTACCAGATACTGAATTTTCTGTTGGTAAATAGGCTGCTGTGGCTGTTGGTGCAGATAAAAAAATAAAGAACACATGCTGCAATCCACCCTTTTCACACTGTAGCCATGTTGGTATTTCTGCCTCATTAACCTAATTTTGATAAAGTCATATATTATGCTGTCATTAGGGCAAAACTGACAACATGGCAGCCGGGTGCAAATGGTGTAAAGCTTTTAGCCAAGAGATAAATAAAATAAAAATTAATTGAGATTTTTGTACAAATATAGTCTAATTTTGCTCTAAAAGGAAAAAAAAGTTTTAACACTATTTTAGGGTAGGTGGTTACAATAGACAGTTATTCCTTCCAGATTTATCATAATTATGTACAAATATAAGATTATAATAACAAGAATAGGAACCTGGATATGTATGGCATTTCAGGTTGACCATGGCACCATCATCATCTTGAGAAACTGCCGGTATCAAAGAAAACAAAGAGATGAAATAATGTTGCCTTAAGTACAATGCTTTATGTTGTTATAGGGATATGGTAATAAATACAGATACCTTTTATATAAATCCAAAACCTCACTTTGGGTATTGTTCCTTCTGTATCAGACAAGTTCATCTGTAAAGTCCATCCATTGGTGCTGTTCAAAGCTGTGTAGGGTTCACATAACTTCTGTGAGCCTGTGCAGACACTAGGTGCTGATGCTTCTTCCAGATAAAAGCAGAAATTGCTTGTGTTGGCAAAAGGAGAGAAGTCGTTTGCAATGACATAGTTTTTATTTGAAGTATCATTATCCACTTGTAAAGGTGTAATACTACATTCGATGTTTTGAGCGTAAGCATACTGTCCTTCCTTATAGCCAGTGCTCATTAAGCTGAGGAACGAAAACTTTCCTTCCAAATGGAAATTTGATCCATTTTCAATACTTATTCTGTGCCCCACTGAAAATTATTAAGTAGTACAGATCATGTATTTTAACATTTGTGAATCATCACTTTTAAAGCATGGTTTATTACCATACTATGTATTTTTTTTAAAAGCATTAATTCATAGGAGTTCCATGGTGCTTATTATGAGTGACTAACAAATATTTGAATTAAGATTTCAAACATTTAGTGATGTTTGTCAAGTCTAACGAAATTTAGTAGTACATTTATCTTCTTTGATTTAGGTTTTCATGATTTGCTTATTCCATTGTATGTTTGTTGACCAGCTAAGCACAAAACCTTATTGGGCTTATTCAAATAACATACATAGTTACGTGTATGATAAATCGATATTGAAATTACATCATGCATGTAAAACATATTTTTGTAAATCAAGATATACCCACATTTCCCACACCAGTATTTCAGACGAGCACATTCTCTTCTTGTATTGATAAATGTGCATTCTGTTTGGGCATTGCATTCCTGCAAGAAGGCTGTGGCAAAATCTGAGGTTGCGTTTATTTCACCAGTTATTATTTGAGAAGGAGCGCAGTTTATCGAGATGTATTTTTTACAAGAGAACAAATCTTTGCAGTGTAGTTGAGTGACTGAACAAGAGAGAAAAAAATGACATGCACATAATACAACTTTGATTAATACAAAGCTATTGGACTTTTACATAAGAATGAGTCATTATTTATCTTCATATTCATTGGACTTAAAATTCACAAAATATAATAGTCACTTACTGATCTCAATTAGAACTATCCATGGCAATAGTGACATTATTTTGACTGTCATGCTGACAGTCTCAAAATACAAATCAAGGTTTAAACAATTGTATAATAAGGAAATGTCAATCAAACATATATTATATAATAAGGAAACTTCCATCCAACTAACTAGAAAACTGACTTGTATCATGGTGAGATAGATAAGCAATGTTGTTTTTATTTATGTCATAAAATAGCAATAGTAATGGAATCAATGAGAAAAAATGTTTGCACGGTGTAAAATTATGTAGGGGATTACAATTGCACTGTAAAGCATGTCCTGTAGTATTTACAGCATCTTGCTAGCAAATTTGTGTGCAGTATCTTGCTGCAAAAATTAAAGCTGCAATTTGGTCTACCCACAAATTTCTTTTCCATAAAGTTACAACACATTAATTTATTACTGAGTTTCAGCTTAAATGAGTTGTTTTCTCCAATGCCAGAATTTGAATCTAGGACCCTTCTTTTATGGCACTTGGGGGGTGGGGGCCTAGCTTAGTGGTAGCGTGCTGGGCTTCCAACCACTGGGTCCCAGGTTCAATTCCCGGTGGAGCCTATGTTGGATGGCTTTCTCATCCTTCGTCTCATTGCCATGGTCCCTGCCTGTCCTAATTAGCCCATCAGGTGCAGAAATACAGGACGTAAAGCCCTAATCCACCACCACTTTATGGCACTTGGTCATTACTTTTGCATTATTTACAACTTATTGCATTTATTTTTATGTCTGCATTTCGCATTACTTACAAAAAAAAACTGACAACTTCCTTCACACGTTATCTACTGTTAATGAGTGTATGTTATCTCAAATGAAATAGTTTTGTTTCTTCACTGTTCATTGCAGCAGAGAACAGCTTTAGGTAGGTCATCCAAATTGTGCAATACTGGTCTGAAAATGCCATGTAAAAATTGTGCTATGTTTATAATGAGGATACTGGTGTCTCGTTTCTCTAAAGAAATTGCAAATTTTGTATTTTCTTTCCTTAAATACACCCACTGGGTCATGAGACATTCATATCAGTAAAGATCGAAGCTAGCCATGAACATGGTGAGTAACCTACTTTAAAATGATGGCTATAAATATCTGAAAGTATGTATATGCAAACTGAAGGATCACTGATATCTTCTAAGTGTACATCCCCACCAAAGGTTAACAAGGACTTAATATTATATAATATTATACTACATTAATATGGAATTTTCTCAGAATAGACATTAAGTAAATGACATGCTATTTAATTGTTACAAGAAATTTAATTATTTACACTTTGGATTGTTTATAGCCAGCTGTTGGCTTCTCTTCCACGGCATATTTTGCCTTTCCCCTTTGCTCTTTAAACTAATTTTTAATGACCTTTATTTATTTATATGGCTTTGTAATTTCTATCTTTTTTTTTTCTTCTTTTCTTTTTTATTGATTTATTTTCTTTTTTGTTTTTTTTTCTTTTTTTTTTATTTTGATTTCCGGGAAGCAAAATAACTACTTAATATATATCTGTCTAGCCATTGGGAAAGAAAGAGTGAAATGAGGCATAAGTTTGCTCCAATAACTAAATATCATAATTATGGTCATTGTTGTCTGTTGTTTCTAAATGTCTTTTTTTAACGATGCCTAAACTCTCCACATGATTAACATTGGGAAAGAGATGAACATATATATATAGATATATGTATATATAAATAATGGAAGTTATGTCACTAACGATTTTGTTCGATGATGACACCACAACAGTTCCCTGCAGAAGATGTTTGAGCTGTTGAATATTATTTTTAAAGCTGTCACAGATTCTAAGTTTGATGAAAAAACCAAGTGAATAATTCAAATAGTACACATGAATTAAAACAAATCTCAAAGGAAAAATTCTGAATCCTCAAATGGATAACAATTTATACAATAAAACAACCTACAAATGGACATGAGTTGTCAAACTCTGTTTTGGTTATGTTCAGTTCTTTACATCAGAAAAGTTGTGAACGTCCGATCACAAGCTTTGAAATGCTCGATGTCAGATGCCTACTGAGATCAAAAGTAACTTCCATTTCACATAATTGTTATCATATATCAATCAGTGGCACGCTGGGACAGAGTGTTGATATCATAAACACATATTGCTATTAAGTTGTTATCAATAAAGAAATATGCATAATTACAAAATATCAACATGGTTTCTGCTTTCAGATATTTGGTACCCCACATTTCGTTATGAAACGATAATGACAACAGCAAATCAATTCAGTGTTTGTCTGAAGAGTTAGTTACCCCAGGTACAAGATGGACCTTGCAGGGACTGTTACTGTAACAGTTGTTGTCCTATTTTTGATAGGTAAAGAATGCTCATTCTAGAACAAGAAACATTCCATATCTTCATTGGTATCTTCATTGTTTAAAGGCAAAAACAAAAACAATTCAATATCAAATGCATTTTCCTGATCATATTACGTGTAATCAAATACATTTATTTTTCATATGATTATTTTCATTGCCATCTAAATAACAGATAATAAAAAAAAAACAATTAGTTCATGGCTAAGCTAGTGTATTTTGTCTTTTTTTTCAGGTTCTGCATATAGCCAGACAATAGTTACTCCTCCTGTAGATGCAACCAGCCTAAGAGGGGGAACAGCTTAATTTGTTTGTGAAGTGCAATTTGGTCCCATTGAAGAAATGACTTGGGAGTTCAATGGAAATAACATTTACTGTTATCTGGATGGGACAGGAGTTTACTCCCTTGGATCAAGCAAATATTCTGTAGAGACCAATGGTCACAGATTCACTTTGACCATAAAGGACTTAGGTTTGCCTGATGGAGGGAAATACAAGTGCACGGCATTCATACCCAGCGCTACTTCTGTTTTGTTAGTGCTGGGTACGCAATTCTTTGGTGTTTTACTAATCAATTTTGATAAATAATTTTACTAAATCAGATACATTGCAAACTGTCTGCCTAACTATGTGACAGTTTGTAATGGTATGATCTATGTGATGATTCTAGTATGATATATTCAATATATAAAATGATATATTTGAAGGTGAAAATGTAGGTGACACTGTTAGTATTGAAAAGACTTGAATAAATTACACTAAAGTAGTGTTTCATTAACTAACTAATTGATATATACATTTTTATTTTTTATTTTTTTTGATCAACAAACTACTTCCAGACACTCCTGTGATAACCTCTCAGCCATCAAACCCAAATGATGGAGATTTGGTCACATTAACATGTGAAGCCAGGTACGGAGGGCCACCCAAAGATTCAATTTCACCTGATAATTTCCCTCAGCTCAAGATGTTCTCAGAAGACAGCCAAATAAAACAGGCATTCCAAGCCAGTGAAATTGATTCAATTGCAGAAGATCATCTCCTTAGTGTGGTAAGTTTGATGAACACATTATGTAAACGTTCATGTCTGAAATAGTGTTGATAAAAAAATAAATGAATAAAAACCAGTTTACAACTTAAGTTAACAAAAACAATATTAGCTTAGGAAAAGTGTTCCTTACACAATTTGTTTTAGTCACACAATTATTCATTCAACTGCCATAGCTTGAAAATCGTGTTTAAATACTATACTTCAATATATATTTCTTGATTTAGACTCGACACTTAACAGTTGACTCAATCATGCATGAGAAGCAGGTGACCTGCGAACTACAAACTACTTTTCCAGCCATGAAGACAACCACCAACAAAATGTTAAAAGTGTTATGTAAGTTGTTATTTTTTTCTTTTATTGTGATGGGTTAGAGTGGCAATGAATCATTTCCATTACATTTAGGGCCTGTCTTATATTTTTAATAATTTACTCCATAAAGATGCAGTACATGGCATAACATTTTGGCCAAATCATCCAAAATATGAGGTTGGAAGCAATATCACTTGCAATGCAAATGGCAATCCTGCACCAATCTATGAATGGAGAAACCTGACACAGGTTAGTTTATACATGCAACTTAAACGGGCACGCCACTTTTTGATAACTGTCATTTAAGTATACATACCGTACATTTTTCATTAATTTTTTTCATAATGGTATATTTCTAGGAAATCCAATCAGGAGTAGATTCATCACAGTTACCAAGAGCATGTTAGGTCAAAATAGGTGGGAGTGCACTGCGAGAAATATGCTTGATGAAAAATTGCACGAAAGTAGCATTATAGCATCTTTTGATGTCGGTAAGTCATGTCCACATCTCGTTGCATAAATTTAGTATAATGTGGATCCGGCAATCATGTTATGATGCTTATGATATCTCTTTGCAGTGGACTCATCCAAAACAGGCAATGGTAAGAAATTCAGAGATGCAGCAATCCATATGCATAGGACAAGTTATTTACTTGATCTCTGAACATTATTACATTAATGTCTTGCAATGTTTTTCCAGCAGCCCTAATCGCAATTGTAATTCTGATCATCGTGATAGGCGTTCTTGGAGTTGTTGCCTATTTTTGTAAGTAAAAAGATTAATTAATCTATCCTGCAATGATGGCCTTATTAAATAACAATCACAAACATAATTATTGGCCCACTGCTTTTTTTTCATATTTGTATCAAGGTCTTTGTCTAAGGTGTAATACAAAAGTTTTCTTTGGAAAAATGCTTTAAAGTGCCATCTTTCTTTTTGTTATTAGTGAAAGAGAAGATACGTGACATAGTTCATCGTTGGACAAGCATAAAATCAACCGGAAGTGAAAATGTAAGTTTAGATTTTATACATTGCTGTGTTATTGACTTTGAGACAGAAATAAGATTCTTACATGTATGTGGCCAATTTTAGGTGATATTAGATATATGTTGATATTATAAAGAAGAGATTGAAAAAAGTCAATTGTATCTTACTTTAAAACTTTACAATCATCAAGCATTGCTGAATCAAAATATAACAGCGGTGTGTTCATTAGGCATAAGTATCTTGCTCTCTGTTTAATAACTGGTATTTTAATGAAATTATTTTGAAAATCAAGAAACGAAAGAACCAGCCATGCCCGTATGTATTAAAGAATATTTATATATGTATATAGCTGTAATATATATTTTTTTAATATGATTCTTTTATGAAATATTTCCAAATGTTGGAACCGAGTCCTTGTTAACCTTTGTCCCGAAATTGTACTGAGCTGAAATTGAAAATGCATGTATTTACAATTCCTCCATAAATGGTTGTTTCAGAAAAACAGAAAATAAGGGCAAATTGTAGTATTCTACTCTGACACTGGCTGCAGCATTTCAGTACAGGACAAAATGCACTTCATACAGATTTGGCATTTTTTGTAAAGAAGTCACGTTTAATATACCGATTGTAATTATGTGCAAACAAACAAATCTGTTCCTGAATTTTATATGATTTTAATTGAATAAATGCGAGAATCCGTTAATTGGTTCCATGAATGAATGTAATTAACATGTGTACATGTTAACCTGTTGAGTGATGCTATTGTACTACCAAGAGTTTCCGTATGGATTGAATAAAGTATATCTTATCTCATTTATCTTATCTTACAATGAGGTTTGCATTGTGAGAAAAGCATTGAGCCTTCAAAATAGCCCAATCACATTCATATAAAATTATCATCAGACTTTAAAAAATAATATATTAATAGATGTACCTTAGGGTGGTGTGAAATGTCTTAACCCCATATAATTGCAAATGACATTTGTTTGGCTTTCTGCATGGAAATTTTAAAATTATGGGAAGCAGGATAAGTGTAGCAGTTTAAGAATTGAAATGTAAAATGAAGAAATAGTTAAATTGATAGCACACATTTCAAAGATAGAGTATGATATTAGACAAATTAGGGAAGAAAAACATGAAAAGAAAAACACCACGTGAGTCAAAGCAGTAATGACATCATCTTTTGTTTGTTTGCTTACTAATGTAAAATGTAAAAAAATATTAATTAAATATCTAAACTTTGAATGGAATGTAATATTCTTTAAGTTACATATTATACAGCTCATTTTGATAATTTAAACAAAAAGTGCCCAGATCCATGATTTTCTAAATACACAACACATCTATTCAGCCTTCTCATTATTTTGGAGTTGCTGCAATAAACCACCGTGATGAGAAAAAATTGTATTGGACTTGTCTTTGCCTTGGCTAATCTTTTCATAATTCAAAACTCTATGTTGGATGAAACATCGTCTGTCACTCATTGATTTTACTCTTAACAAGAGACAGAGCCACTAGACCGACAGATAAGCCCATTCATTTCAGGTAAAGTCACTATATCTATAAACAAACTCATGGCTTGGGCATTTGGTATCATAAAATGATAAAACACATATTTATGTAGGCACCGGTGTTTGAAAACAAATTGATCTAATTATTAGAAGGAGTAGGCTCAACAAATGAATCAACTGTCATACTTTTTTTTACAATGCATTGTGGGAATAAAGCACCAGATGGCGTGCGACTGCATAAGAAGTGGCGACACCACATGGACCACTCTAATCTCTCATAAAGTCGTATTTTGGCGAAAATGATTAGATTGTCAAAGAAGCATTAAATTACAAAAATAATTTTTAGCCTTTTTTCTTAGCGCTAGTTAGTCAGAAATGTTAATAACTTTGATGCTACGTGACCTAATCTGGCTATTTGTTGAGGCAATGGCCAAGCTATCCAAGAGCCACCATGCATTGTACTATAAAAACCTCAATACAACATATACATATTACATAATATCATTGCAGGCCATAAACTGGATTGTCAATAATTTCCACATCATAAATTCCCTTTTCTTTTTGCCGATTGTGTTTGACATTTTGGTTCATTCTTTCACTATAAATATAATGGGGATTTTACCTGTTGAAAGTGGGCATACGGGCCAAACGACAAACAGTAACAATTTCAGTTATCCTTGGAACCTGGTTACGTGTGAAGAAGTTTCGCTCTGGTAAGTTTCTTCGTCTGTCAAATGTTACCATACTGATGTCGATGTAGTTTTCTTGGCTCACATGCTGGGCTGTGTCTAAGCACCTTGAACCAGGGCTGGAAAATAGATTGTGCCAATTTGAATAATGGTGTGGACAAGTTATTTGCCTATGCTCACTGGCAATATAATTGAATTCTAGTGATACACAATTATTGTAAGCTCAGAATAACATTAATGAGAAATAGATTTATGTGAATTAGGGATTAACCATTAGTCACTAGTTAAACATTCCACAATGTTTGGCATTCACTATTTAGATGCAGTTTAAGGGGGAAAAAACATATTTAAAATTACGAGAATAAAAGACAAGTTTAGTATTTTAAAAATTGCAATGTCATGATACTCATAAAAGAAACCGATTTCAAAATGCATGGCTGTAAAATGGAGAAGTAGTTAAATAGCACATTTACTTTTTCAGAAATTGTGTGTGATATAGGACAAATTAAGGAAGAAAAAGATAAAACAAAAAATACTTCTTGAGTCAAAAAACAATAATAACATCGTCCTTTGAATTTTTCTAATACCTGGTATTAAGGTGAATTACAATTAAATTTCAGAAATATTTTTGTCAATGTGTTTGTCTTTGGTTTGTTTACTTAAAGGGGCTCTAATATAAGTAGTAAACAAATATTAATAATAACTAAATATGTAAAATTTCAAAGGAATATAATGTCTCATTTTGTTATTTTTAAACAAAGAAGCAAAACGCCAAGACCATGATTTTCTAAATCCACGACATCGCTTCAGCTTTCTCGTCATTCAGAAGCAGGTACAATAAACCATTGGGATGAGAAAAATTAATATTGGTTTGTCTTTGCCTAGGCTAATGTAAATTTTCTGAAAACCACACAAAACTCATTGTTGGATGAAACACTGTCATTGCCTTTATTCTCCACCAGGGACAGAGCCACCATGCATTGCTAAATACACATTCAATACAGCAGAGTTTATTTGTCATCTTGATCATTCAGTAAAAACAGACATGATATCATTTTAGTCCAGCGCCCTATCTTGGAATGTTTAATATCCATAGTACTAGTTCAATCATTGTGGGCCATAAACTGGATCGTCTATAATTTCCACATCATCAATTTCCTATTCTTCTTGCCGATTTTTTCCGACATTTTGGTTCATTCTTTCACTACGAATATAATGGGGATTTGACCTGTTGTTGAAAGTGGGCATACGGGCTAGACGGCAAACAGTAACAACTTCAGTTATCCTTGGAACCTGGTTACGTGTGAAGAAGTTTGGCTCTGGTAAGTTTCTCTGTCTGTCAAACGTTACCATACTGATGTCCCTGTAATTTTCTTGGCTCACATGCTGGGCTGTGTCTAAACACCTTGGATCAGGACTGGAAAACAGAGAGATAATGCCAATTTGAACTAATATTTGGACAAGTTATTTGCCAGTACAGATGGGCAATTTAATTGAATTACTTAAAAAATATAATTGTAAATAATTATTTAAGGTAGGACTAACATTTAGAAGGAATAATTAATGAAGTTTAGTGACTAACCACGAGTCAGCAGTTAAAAAATAAAGTGCACAATGTTGCATGTGAGTAAGTTGAATAGTTGTATCTAATACAATAAAAGCGGAAATTGTAAATGTATCTAATTTAAGATAACCTCTTTTATTTGCTGGATGTGAAACTACTCAGCCTTTGACTAACTTCTAATAAGGAAGTTTCCTCATTTTACTCTAAATACATTTACAAAATAGATAATATATAAATCATTAATGATCCACAAACTGCTTTATTTCCTTAAATATATCAATTTCCTCACCGTTTCCTGCAAAAAGTTCTGAAGCGAAATATAACCAGACCCAAACCAAGTATGCACAGTATTCCACCTGCGATGGTTATGTATCTCCCTAAAAAAAAAAAAACATAGGCTGCACTGCAGCTAAACCCTCAGTGTATCCCACATAGCACACAGGCATAATGTTTAGTTTTCGTCCAACAGGCAGGAGGTCGGGCATTGCACTTTCATTTGTAGAGCTGAACTATATCACTAATGCACTTGCCCTAATGAAATGTTATACAGTAACACTCTATATGGCCTAGTGGTGCCCTGTGATAGCCACAATGACATATCTCAGCAATTGTTTACAAATTTTGGAAAAAAATATTATTTCTTGAGTGTTTATATAGTGTGTGCAATGAACCGAAATGATTGCCATTTGGCCGACAAATTCATTTATTCATTATATTCTATTAAGCATGATGAAAACTATAAATTTGCAAGCAGTACATGGTATTCTTACCAAAATGAGGAAAATCACTTTTTTCGAAACCTGAAAACAAAAAGGTGAATTGTGTGGTTTTACGCTATACTTGAACAGATACGAAAATTGTTACATATATTCTTCAACACTGACAATTCATTTGAATATGCAGTTGCTACAGTTCTACAGAAATAATTGAACAATCACCTCTACCGTTACAACAATGAGTAGGAAGAAGTACTAGTTTCTCTGAATCTCTGCTAAGACCATATTGAAGGCAATACATATTTGCAATCAGTACACATTCTACGGACAGATTAACCATCATTATATTTTTATACCACCATCTACATTGTCATCCTAGTGAGTAAGTAGCAGTTAGTGTGATGTTTGCAAACGTTTTGTCCACACAGTTCTTAGGAACAGAAATGTGTTTATCTGCCATGTGATTTTTGAATTGTGGCAGTCAGGATTGTGAATGATTATGATGTAACATTGTGCCACCTTGCAGATAAGGGAGAGCACTAACAGGTGCATTGCCAATACCCTTGTGCACAGACCTAAGAAAATGTCTAAGTGTCATTTGTAGCTGTCCAAACTTAAAGATACATATCAATTAATTCATACCTGACGTAATGCAATCCAGATGGCATCTGGTGTTATTGTCTGGGGAGACTAAAAAACAGGGCAAAAAAAGCATTAAAGGGAAACCAAATCAATATATTGCATACATATCAAACCAAGCCAGTTATCCTCATGCTAATGAAATTAATTTAAAGTGAACATATAAGAAAGGTCTTCTTAATATAATTTAATACCAAATATTCTGTAGGCAATGACACATTGGAAACAAGAAATATTCAGTCAGGATTGGTAAAAATCATGATTTATCTTTTTAAATAATTTGATTTATTGAAAATTTGAGTTTTTGGAAAAAAAACGTACTGAAAAAATTAATGTTGTATTCAAATAAGTCATTTTTTTGAGTCATAAAAACATATTTTTTACCCAAATAAACTAGTTAAATTTCCAAAACATCAATATTGTTGATTTGTTGGCCTTGTTGTAAATCACAATTTAAATTGCTTGATTTAAATCTGTCAACTCTGTATTCAGTATTACTTTGTTATGAGCACCAAGCTTGTATGTTTGCTCTTTAAGAAAACACCGCATGAAATGATTCAAAATGGTCTTTCGACTAATCGAATGCCTGAAATCACATCTGGAGTTATTGGACAATCAATAACTTCCAGAATATAATTAATAACTTATTCACACAGTGACAAGCGAGTGTAAATGAACAATACAAAATAATTACATGTACAGATCCGCATATGTCTTCCTTCTGTGTTGCCTATCATCTGTACTTGCCTTGTATATCAATCCAGAACCGGACTTTAGAGGTGTGAGTGGTGCCTGCATAATATAAGTTGAAGCCCCACTTCTTCAGTCCAATGAAAGGTCCATAGCTCGTGTAAAGTTTCCCAGAGCCAGAGCAGAATGGTTCCTTCTTGGCTCTTTCCACTTTGAAGCAGAACTCATCAGAGTCTGCAGATGGTGTAAACTCGTTTATAATCACTTTCATCTGTCCACTCACTTTGGTACAATTAAGACTGCAACTGATGTTGTGAACTTCCATGTAGTGCCCGTTAAGGTAGCCATTGCTAATCAGACTATAGAAAGATGAGCCATCCCTCCTCAAGGATGGTGCTTCCTTAATCTCTAATGGCTGGAACTCTGCAACACAAATAATTAGAATATGTTTGAGGGTCGGGGCCTAGCTCAGAGGTAGCGCTCTGAGGTTCGATTCCCGGTCGAGCCTAAGTTGGATGGCTGTTTCCTCCTTCATCTCATTGCCATGGTATCTGCCTGCCCTAATTAGCCCAACTGGTGCAGAAATACAGGACGCACAGCCCTAATCACACACACACACACAGACACACACAGAATATGTTTGAAGTATCAACGGCTTAGACATAGCAATTAACCTGTCAAAATGTAAGTTCAAATTCAATTTAGTTTATCATTTCAGAAATCAAACCAGCACATAGACACACACACACACACACTAAAAATGACAATTTAATTAATATGAACAGCATGTGATGAACACATTTTTCTTAAAAGAAAAGTAAAATTCACAAGCTAGACTTTCTTGAGTGTATGTGTGGCAAATATTTGTGAAAAGTTGAAGTATGATTGAAGTGACACTATTGCAAATGCAACCACAAAATGTTAAGACTTGTGTCTGAGCTGCACAAGTGTAACATGCCAAGCAAATGTGGTCTTTGATCTTTCAAAAGTCAGAGATAAACTGAATAACATTATTCATACAGCAGATGAATCCTCTCAGATAATTAATAATCTTAGTGAAGCTTCAAATACTTATTTCATTTCTCATTATACTGTCAATTTTTTTTAATTTACCATGTTGTACAAAGAGACATGATAATATTATATATTTATTGTTATATGAACTTTGTTGTGTATCATCAACTACAATGATCTAACATTGATCCTTTCTCAGTTGTAAATGACAATCTTTAATCATTACTTACTTTGTCTACAGCCATAATTGAGCTGGACACATTCCTGTTGTAGGTTTTGCACCCGGCAATTTTCATTGGCGTTACATCGCTCCAAGATGGTTTTGGCTAATTTCTTTGATGCATTGGTACTTGCAACAACTATGCGGTGACCATTATTACAACTAACTAATATTGGGTTATCACATGTTTCTTTCTCCTCACTCTTTGTTTGAGGACCTGGAATGAGACACAATGTTTAACAATAAATACAGGTAAAAATATATAATTATTATGTTTCTGGTAAAAAGTACATATCCAATTAGTTATTGGTGTTAATGTATTTGATAGATACTGAATCTACCTTTCCAGCAACAAGTCATTTAGCATGGCACTAGTACCTACCTGTATGCTGTTTATTTGGCTTATGCAGGATTTACCATCCCAAACAGTTGCGTCGGTGAGAATAAAAGCTGAACCATAACACAGCTGTCTGAGGATTGGTAAATTCTGTATCTGCCATGACACAAATCAAAAAAAATTTCTTCTGTTTCTCTATATGTTTTACAAAAATATCTTTGAAATTCATTTGACAAGCCCATGATCAGTTCTAACCCACACTGAATCCACAAAGTAAATAGCCAGTTTGGGAGAGTGTAGCATTATACCAGACAGATACAGCATCTTGTCAACCAATCAGGCTTACTTACTATTAAATAAAAAAATAACACTTACAAAAGAGTAACAGTATCACAAAGATACTGCAATGAAGGTCTTTCATTATGTATGTCCTTTGAGTATGATGCATATATGAAAAGTGAACATTTTTCAAGTGAAGTGGATATATTGTGTTGATGAGGAAGTTTCAACAATATACATACCATTATGAAAAAAAAATATATATATATATTAAAGCAATATACTATTTATTTGTATACAGTTTGAATGTCATTAGATTCTGATAACAGCAAAGCTGCCTTATGTACAAAAGTGTGTCATAAACTGTGTGGGTGACTGATGTTTAATTTCCTCATTCATATCATGAACATGTTGCTCTTTGATGATGACCTGATATAATAATTGTATCTGTAATAAGAACTCAGAACTCAGAATCGTTTTATTCATATTACATATATGCATATAGTTGTACAGTTATCATTATGACACAAATGTTACATGAACATATGTAATAAGGGTGACACCTCCAAGATAAATATATATCGCCACCATGATTTCAGAGGTTCCCCTTCCAATCCATTCAGTTTAGATAATAACTTATAGGCATATTTTGTTAAACGCACTGATCTAGAAATGCTATTTATAATCTATGAAAACCAAATGGCATGATATAAAGGAATCCAGAAGGAACCGATAGATACAAAATGAACACAAAATTATGAAGGGGTGAAAGAAGAAATCCGCAGGAACCATAGACACAAAAGGCGAAAAGGGGAGGGAGGACCAAAGAGAAAGGAAGTTGGGCATGCCCTATTACAATTAAAATTTCACACAATTAAAGTATTTTATTAATGTTGCATATATAACAATCGTTTATAAAATATTTTATCAGATATTTTTCTAAATAGATGTTCTTGATATATTTTGCATAGCCACTTATGCTATGAGTATGTATTTTTTATTTAATAGAAAAAGGACAATTGATTATAATTTCAGGAATATGCTATTCTTCGTAAATGTATGGTGTTTTAAGCATTGTCTCAAAATGGTATGCAAAACGTACCATATGTATAGATAAACTTTAGCTCTTGGAGTATGGCATTATAACTGTGCCAAAATTATTGGCTGTTGCTGAAAATTGTAATTAAAAAACTGGGCATCTGAATATAATGACAGGCGTCTAGGGATAAAAAAAACTGAGCGTAGTCGGGGGTTAGGAATAAAAGACGGGCGTAATCGGGCGTCAGAAAAAAATATATATTCAAACTGATCATCATGTATAATTAAGAGTAATTAGAATGCTAATATTCTGTATAATTAGTATACCCCTGACAATTAGTCTTATAAGGTCACATACGTTTATCTATCTAAAATCACAATATGATTCTTCCAAACCAGATGACAGCACAGTGCATATATATTACTTGGGATTTATATGGGAGAATAGGACCCACTGGCCTAAAACTGACATGGTCTTAATATAGATATATATAGATAGATAGATAGTAAGATAGATAAATACTATATTTTTTTTTATCTCAATAAAATAATTGGTTTATATACCTATACAGACCACATCACCATTGAGACCACATAAAGACATACAGGAAAACCTTACCTTAAGACCACTTCATTATTAAGACCACCTCACCATAAAAAACATTAGTATAGAAAGACAGGGAAACCTCACTTTAAGACAACATCAGTCTTAAGACCACCTCACCATTAAGACAGACAGGGAAACCATACCTTAAGACCACCTCAGTCTTAAGACCACCTCACCATTAAGACCTTAGAATAGACAGACAGGGAAACCTCAATTTAAGACTAACTCAGTCTTAAGACCACTTCACAATTAAGACCTTAGAATAGATAGACAGGGAAACCTCACTTTAAGACCACCTCAGAATAAAGGCCACTTCAGTATTAAGAACACCTCACCATTAAGACCTAAGAATAGACAGACAGGGAAACCTCACTTTAAGACAACCTCAGTCTTAAGACCACTTCACAATTAAGACCTTAGAATAGACAGACAGGGAAACCTCACTTTAAGACCACCTCAGAATTAAGGCCACTTCAGTATTAAGACCACCTCAGTATTAAGACCACCTCACCATTAATACCTTAGAATAGACAGACAGGGAAACCTCACTTTAAGGCCACTTCATTATTAAGACCACCTCACCATTAAGACCTTAGAATAGTTAGACAGGGAAACCTCAATTTAAGACCACCTCAGTATTAAGACCACCTCACCATTAAGACCTTAGAATTATCAGACAGGGAAACCTCACTTTAAGGCCACTTCATTATTAAGACCACCTCACCATTAAGACCTTAGAATAGTTAGACTGGGAAACTTACTTTAAGGCCACTTCATTATTAAGACCACCTCACCATTAAGACCTTAGAATAGTTGGACAGAAAAAACCTCAATTTAAGACCACCCCAGTATTAAGACCACCTCACCATTAAGACCTTAGAATAGTTAGACAGGGAAACTTACTTTAAGGCCACTTCATTATTAAGAAAACCTCACCATTAAGACCTTAGAATAGTTAGACAGGGAAACCTCAATTTTAGACCACCTCAGTATTTAGACCACCTCATTATTAAGACCTTAGAATAGACAGACAGGGAAACCTCACTTTAAGGCCACTTCATTATTAAGACCACCTCACCATTAAGACCTTAGAATAGTTAGACAGAAAAAACCTCAATTTAAGACCACCTCAGTATTAAGACCTTAGAATAGACAGAAAGGGAAACCTCACTATAGGGCCACTTCATTATTAAGAAAACCTCACCATTAAGACCTTAGAATAGTTAGACAGGGAAACCTCAATTTAAGACCACCTCAGTATTAGGACCACCTCACCATTAAGACCTTAGAATAGACAGACAGGGAAACCTCACTTTAAGGCCACTTCATTATTAAGACCACCTCACCATTAAGACCTTAGAATAGTTAGACAGAAAAAACCTCAATATAAGACCACCTCAGTATTAAGACCACCTCACCATTGCGACCTTAGAATAGACAGACAGGGAAACCTCACTTTAAGGCCACTTCATTATTAAGACCACCTCACCATTAAGACCTTAGAATAGTTAGACAGGGAAACCTCAATTTAAGACCACCTCAGTATTAAGACCACCTCACCATTAAGACCTTAGAATAGACAGACAGGGAAACCTCACTTTAAGGCCACTTCATTATTAAGACCACCTCACCAATAAGACCTTAGAATAGTTAGACAGAAAAAACCTCAATTTAAGACCACGTCAGTATTAAGACCACCTCACCATTCAGACCTTAGAATAGACAGACAGGGAAACCTCACTTTAAGGCCACTTCATTATTAAGACCACCTCACCATTAAGACCTTAGAATAGTTAGACTTGGAAACTTGCTTTAAGGCCACTTCATTATTAAGACCACCTCACCATTAAGACCTTAGAATAGTTGGACAGAAAAAACCTCAATTTAAGACCACCCCAGTATTAAGACTACCTCACCATTAAGACCTTAGAATAGTTAGACAGGGAAACTTACTTTAAGGCCACTTCATTATTAAGACCACCTCACCATTAAGACCTTAGAATAGTTAGACAGAAAAAACCTCAATTTAAGACCACGTCAGTATTAAGACCACCTCACCATTAAGACCTTAGAATAGACAGACAGGGAAACCTCACTTTAAGGCCACTTCATTATTAAGAAAACCTCACCATTAAGACCTTAGAATAGTTAGACAGGGAAACCTCAATTTAAGACCACCTCAGTATTAAGACCACCTCACCATTAAGACCTTAGAATAGTTGGACAGAAAAAACCTCAATTTAAGCCACCTCAGTATTAAGACCACCTCACCATTAAGACCTTAGAATAGTTGGACAGAAAAAACCTCAATTTAAGGCCACCTCAGTATTAAGACCACCTCAGTATTAAGACCACCTCACCATTAAGACCTTAGAATAGTTAGACAGGGAAACCTCACTTTAAGGCCACTTCATTATTAAGAAAACCTCACCATTAAGACCTTAGAATAGTTACACAGAAAAAACCTCAATTTAAGACCACCTCAGTATCAAGACCATCTCACCATTAAGACCTTAGAATAGACAGACAGGGAAACCTCACTCTAAGGCCACTTCATTATTAAGACCACCTCACCATTAAGACCTTAGAATAGTTAGACAGGGAAACCTCAATTTAGGACCACCTCAGTATTAAGACCACCTCACCATTAAGACCTTAGAATAGACAGACAGGGAAACCTCACTTTAAGGCCACTTCATTATTAAGAAAACCTCAGCATTAAGACCTTAGAATAGTTAGACAGGGAGACCTCAATTTAAGACCACCTCAGTATTAAGACCACCTCACCATTAAGACCTTAGAATAGACAGACAGGGAAACCTCACTTTAAGGCCACTTCATTATTAAGACCACCTCACCATTAAGACCTTAGAATAGTTAGACAGGGAAACCTCAATTTAAGACCACCTCAGTATTAAGACCACCTCACCATTAAGACCTTAGAATAGACAGACAGGGAAACCTCACTTTAAGGCCACTTCATTATTAAGAAAACCTCACCATTAAGACCTTAGAATAGTTAGACAGGGAAACCTCAATTTAAGACCACCTCAGTATTAAGACCACCTCAGTATTAAGACCACCCCACCATTAAGACCTTAGAATAGACAGACAGGGAAACCTCACTTCAACGCCACTTCAGTATTAAGAAAACCTCACCATTAAGACTTTGGAATAGACAGACAGGGAAACCTCACTTTAAGGCCACTTCATTATTAAGAAAACCTCACCATTAAGACCTTAGAATAGTTAGACAGGGAAACCTCAATTTAAGACCACCTCAGTATTAAGACCACCTCACCATTAAGACCTTAGAATAGTTAGACAGGGAAACCTCACTTTAAGGCCACTTCATTATTAAGACCATCTCACCATTAAGACCTTAGAATAGTTAGACAGAAACAACCTCAATTTAAGACCATCTCAGTATTAAGACCACCTCACCATTAAGGCCTTAGAATAGTAAGACAGGGAAACTTACTTTAAGGCCACTTCATTATTAAGACCACCTCACAATTAAGACCTTAGAATAGTTAGACAGAAAAAACCTCAATTTAAGACCACCTCAGTATTAAGACCTTAGAATAGACAGACAGGGAAACCTCACTATAGGGCCACTTCATTATTAGGAAAACCTCACCATTAAGACCTTAGAATAGTTAGACAGGGAAGCCTCAATTTAAGACCACCTCAGTATTTGGACCACCTCACCATTAAGACCTTAGAACAGACAGACAGGGAAACCTCACTTTAAGGCCACTTCATTATTAAGACCACCTCACCATTAAGACCTTAGAATAGTTAGACAGAAAAAACCTCAATTTAAGACCACCTCAGTATTAAGACCACCTCACCATTAAGACCTTAGAATAGACAGACAGGGAAACCTTACTTTAAGGCCACTTCATTATTAAGACCACCTCACCATTAAGACCTTAGAATAGTTGGACAGAAAAAACCTCTATTTAAGACCACCTCAATATTAAGAACACCTCACCATTAAGACCTTAGAATAGTTAGACAGGGAAACTTACTTTCAGGCCACTTCATTATTAAGACCACCTCACCATTAAGACCTTAGAATAGTTAGACAGAAAAAACCTCAATTTAAGACCACCTCAGTATTAAGACCTTAGAATAGACAGACAGGGAAACTTCACTATAGGACCACCTCAGTATTAAGACCACCTCACCATTAAGACCTTAGAATAGACAGACAGGGAAACCTCACCTTAAGGCCACTTCATTATTAAGAAAACCTCACCATTAAGACCTTAGAATTGTTAGACAGGGAAACTTACTTTAAGGCCACTTCATTATTAAGACCACCTCACCATTAAGACCTTAGAATAGTTAGACAGAAAAAAACCCAATTTAAGACCACCTCAGTATTAAGACCATCTCACCATTAAGACCTTAGAATAGGCAGACAGGGAAACCTCACTTTAAGGCCACTTCATTATTAAGACCACCTCACCATTAAGACCTTAGAATAGTTAGACAGGGAAACCTCAATTTAAGACCACCTCATTATTAAGACCACCTCACCATTAAGACCTTAGAATAGACAGACAGGGTAACCTCACTTTAAGGCCACTTCATTATTAAGAAAACCTCAGCATTAAGACCTTAGAATAGTTAGACAGGGAAACCTCAATTTAAGACCACCTCAGTATAAAGACCACCTCACCATTAAGACCTTAGAATAGACAGACAGGGAAACCTCACTTTAAGGCCACTTCATTATTAAGACCACCTCACCATTAAGACCTTAGAATAGTTAGACAGGGAAACCTCAATTTAAGACCACCTCAGTATTAAGACCACCTCACCATTAAGACCTTAGAATAGACAGACAGGGAAACCTCACTTTAAGGCCACTTCATTATTAAGAAAACCTCACCATTAAGACCTTAGAATAGTTAGACAGGGAAACCTCAATTTAAGACCACCTCAGTATTAAGACCACCTCACCATTAAGACCTTAGAATAGACAGACAGGGAAACCTCACTTTAAGGCCACTTCATTATTAAGACCACCTCACCATTAAGACCTTAGAATAGTTAGACAGGGAAACCTCAATTTAAGACCACCTCACCATTAAGACCTTAGAATAGACAGACAGGGAAAGCTCACTTCAACGCCACTTCAGTATTAAGAAAACCTCACCATTAAGACTTTGGAATAGACAGACAGGGAAACCTCACTTTAAGACCACTTCATTATTAAGAACACCTCACCATTAAGACTTTGGAATAGACAGACAGGGAAACCTCACTTTAAGGCCACTTCATTATTAAGACCACCTCACCATTAAGACCTTAGAATAGTTAGACAGGGAAAACCTCAATTTAAGACCACCTCAATATTAAGACCACCTCACCATTAAGACCTTAGAATAGACAGACAGGGAAACCTCACTTTAAGGCCACTTCATTATTAAGACCACCTCACCATTAAGACCTTAGAATAGTTAGACAGGGAAACCTCAATTTAAGACCACCTCAGTATTAAGACCACCTCAGTATTAAGACCACCTCACCATTAAGACCTTAGAATAGACAGACAGGGAAACCTCACTTCAACGCCACTTCAGTATTAAGAAAACCTCACCATTAAGACCTTAGAATAGTTAGACAGGGAAACCTCAATTTAAGACCACCTCAATATTAAGACCACCTCACCATTAAGACCTTAGAATAGACAGACAGGGAAACCTCACCTTAAGGCCACTTCATTATTAAGAAAACCTCACCATTAAGACCTTAGAATAGTTAGACAGGGAAACTTACTTTAAGGCCACTTCATTATTAAGACCACCTCACCATTAAGACCTTAGAATAGTTAGACAGAAAAAAACTCAATTTAAGACCACCTCAGTATTAAGACCACCTCACCATTAATACCTTAGAATAGTTAGAAAGGGAAACTTACTTTAAGGCCACTTCATTATTAAGACCACCTCACCATTAAGACCTTAGAATAGTTAGACAGGGAAACCTCACTTTAAGGCCACTTCATTATTAAGAAAACCTCACCATTAAGACCTTAGAATAGTTAGACAGGGAAACCTCAATTTAAGACCACCTCAATATTAAGACCACCTCACCATTAAGACCTTAGAATAGTTAGACAGGGAAACCTCACTTTAAGGCCACTTCATTATTAAGACCATCTCACCATTAAGACCTTAGAATAGACAGACAGGGAAACCTCACTTTAAGGCCACTTCAGTATTAAGACCACCTCACCATTAAGACCTTATAATAGTTGGACAGAAAAAACCTCAATTTAAGACCACCTCAGTATTCAGACCACCTAACCATTAAGACCTTAGAATAGTTAGACAGGGAAACTTACTTTAAGGCCACTTCATTATTAAGACCACCTCACAATTAAGACCTTAGAATAGTTAGACAGAAAAAACCTCAATTTAAGACCACCTCAGTATTAAGACCTTAGAATAGACAGACAGGGAAACCTCACTATAGGGCCACTTCATTATTAAGAAAACCTCACCATTAAGACCTTAGAATAGTTAGACAGGGAAACCTCAATTTAAGACCACCTCAGTATTAGGACCACCTCACCATTAAGACCTTAGAATAGACAGACAGGGAAACCTCACTTTAAGGCCACTTCATTATTAAGACCACCTCACCATTAAGACCTTAGAATAGTTAGACAGAAAAAACCTCAATTTAAGACCACCTCAGTATTAAGACCACCTCACCATTAAGACCTTAGAATAGACAGACAGGGAAACCTCACTTTAAGGCCACTTCATTATTAAGACCACCTCACCATTAAGACCTTAGAATAGTTGGACAGAAAAAACCTCAATTTAAGACCACCTCAGTGTTTAGACCACCTCACCATTAAGACCTTAGAATAGTTAGACAGAAAAAACCTCAATTTAAGACCACCTCAGTATTAAGACCACCTCACCATTAAGACCTTAGAATAGACAGACAGGGAAACCTCACTTTAAGGCCTCTTCATTATTAAGACCACCTCACCATTAAGACCTTAGAATAGTTAGACAGGGAAACCTCAATTTAAGACCACCTCAGTATTAAGACCACCTCACCATTAAGACCTTAGAATAGTTAGACAGGGAAACCTCAATTTAAGACCACCTCAGTATTAAGAACACCTCACCATTAAGACCTTAGAATAGACAGACAGGGAAGCCTCACTTTAAGGCCACTTCATTATTAAGAAAACCTCACCATTAAGACCTTAGAATAGTTAAACAGAAAAAATCTCAATTTAAGACCACCTCAGTATTAAGACCACCTCACCATTAAGACCTTAGAATAGACAGACAGGGAAACCTCACTTTAAGGCCACTTCATTATTAAGACCACCTCACCATTAAGACCTTAGAATAGTTGGACAGAAAAAACCTCAATTTAAGACCACCTCAGTGTTTACACCACCTCACCATTAAGACCTTAGAATAGTTAGACAGAAAAAACCTCAATTTAAGACCACCTCAGTATTAAGACCACCTCACCATTAAGACCTTAGAATAGACAGACAGGGAAACCTCACTTTAAGGCCACTTCATTATTAAGACCACCTCACCATTAAGACCTTAGAATAGTTAAACAGAAAAAACCTCAATTTAAGACCACCTCAATATTAAGAACTCCTCACCATTAAGACTTTGGAATAGACAGACAGGAAAACCTCAAATTAAGGCCACTTCATTATTAAGACCACCTCACCATTAAGACCTTAGAAAAGTTAGACAGGGAAACCTCACTTTAAGGCCACTTCATTATTAAGAAAACCTCACCATTAAGACCTTAGAATAGTTAGACAGGGAAACCTCAATTTAAGACCACCTCAGTATTAAGACCACCTCACCTTTAAGACCTTAGAATAGTTAGACAGGGAAACCTCAATTTAAGACCACCTCAGTATTAAGAACACCTCACCATCAAGACCTTAGAATAGACAGACTGGGAAACCTCACTTTAAGGCCACTTCATTATTAAGAAAACCTCACCATTAAGACCTTAGAATAGTTAAACAGAAAAAACCTCAATTTAAGACCACCTCAGTATTAAGACCACCTCACCATTAAGACCTTAGAATAGACAGACAGGGAAACCTCACTTTAAGGCCACTTCATTATTAAGACCACCTCACCATTAAGACCTTAGAATAGTTAGACAGGGAAACCTCACTTTAAGGCCACTTCATTATTAAGAAAACCTCACCATTAAGACCTTAGAATAGTTACACAGAAAAAACCTCAATTTAAGACCACCTCAGTATTAAGACCATCTCACCATTAAGACCTTAGAATAGGCAGACAGGGAAACCTCACTTTAAGGCCACTTCATTATTAAGACCACCTCACCATTAAGACCTTAGAATAGTTAGACAGGGAAACCTCAATTTAAGACCACCTCATTATTAAGACCACCTCACCATTAAGACCTTAGAATAGACAGACAGGGAAACCTCACTTTAAGGCCACTTCATTATTAAGAAAACCTCAGCATTAAGACCTTAGAATAGTTAGACAGGGAAACCTCAATTTAAGACCACCTCAGTATAAAGACCACCTCACCATTAAGACCTTAGAATAGACAGACAGGGAAACCTCACTTTAAGGTCACTTCATTATTAAGACCACCTCACCATTAAGACCTTAGAATAGTTAGACAGGGAAACCTCAATTTAAGACCACCTCAGTAATAAGACCACCTCACCATTAAGACCTTAGAATAGACAGACAGGGAAACCTCACTTTAAGGCCACTTCATTATTAAGAAAACCTCACCATTAAGACCTTAGAATAGTTAGACAGGGAAACCTCAATTTAAGACCACCTCAGTATTAAGACCACCTCACCATTAAGACCTTAGAATAGACAGACAGGGAAACCTCACTTTAAGGCCACTTCATTATTAAGACCACCTCACCATTAAGACCTTAGAATATGTAGATACTGAAACCTCAATTTAAGACCACCTCAATATTAAGACCACCTCACCATTAAGACCTTAGAATAGACAGACAGGGAAACCTCACTTTAAGGCCACTTCATTATTAAGACCACCTCACCATTAAGACCTTAGAATAGTTAGACAGGGAAACCTCAATTTAAGACCACCTCACCATTAAGACCTTAGAATAGACAGACAGGGAAACCTCACTTCAACGCCACTTCAGTATTAAGAAAACCTCACCATTAAGACTTTGGAATAGACAGACAGGGAAACCTCACTTTAAGACCACTTCATTATTAAGAACACCTCACCATTAAGACTTTGGAATAGACAGACAGGGAAACCTCACTTTAAGGCCACTTCATTATTAAGACCACCTCACCATTAAGACCTTAGAATAGTTAGACAGGGAAACCTCAATTTAAGACCACCTCAATATTAAGACCACCTCACCATTAAGACCTTAGAATAGACAGACAGGGAAACCTCACTTTAAGGCCACTTCATTATTAAGACCACCTCACCATTAAGACCTTAGAATAGTTAGACAGGGAAACCTCAATTTAAGACCACCTGAGTATTAAGACCACCTCAGTATTAAGACCACCTCACCATTAAGACCTTAGAATAGACAGACAGGGAAACCTCACTTCAACGCCACTTCAGTATTAAGAAAACCTCACCATTAAGACCTTAGAATAGTTAGACAGGGAAACCTCAATTTAAGACCACCTCAGTATTAAGACCATCTCACCATTAAGACCTTAGAATAGTTAGACAGGGAAACCTCAATTTAAGACCACCTCAGTATTAAGACCACCTCGCCATTAAGACCTTAGAATAGTTAGACAGGGAAACCTCACTTCAAGGCCACTTCATTATTAAGAAAACCTCACCATTAAGACCTTAGAATAGTTAGACAGAAACAACCTCAATTTAAGACCATCTCAGTATTAAGACCACCTCACCATTAAGGCCTTAGAATAGTTAGACAGGGAAACTTACTTTAAGGCCACTTCATTATTAAGACCACCTCACAATTAAGACCTTAGAATAGTTAGACAGAAAAAACCTAAATTTAAGACCACCTCAGTATTAAGACCTTAGAATAGACAGACAGGGAAACCTCACTATAGGGCCACTTCATTATTAGGAAAGCCTCACCATTAAGACCTTAGAATAGTTAGACAGGGAAACCTCAATTTAAGACCACCTCAGTATTAGGACCACCTCACCATTAAGACCTTAGAATAGACAGACCGGGAAACCTCACTTTTAGGCCACTTCATTATAAAGACCACCTCACCATTAAGACCTCAGAATAGTTAGACAGAAAAAACCTCAATTTAAGACCACCTCAGTATTAAGACCACCTCACCATTAAGACCTTAGAATAGACAGACAGGGAAACCTCACTTTAAGGCCACTTCATTATTAAGACCACCTCACCATTAAGACCTTAGAATAGTTGGACAGAAAAAACCTCTATTTAAGACCACCTCAGTATTAAGAACACCTCACCATTAAGACCTTAGAATAGTTAGACAGAAAAAACCTCAATTTAAGACCACCTCACCATTAAGACCTTAGAATAGACAGACAGGGAAACCTCACTTCAAGGCCACTTCAGTATTATGAACACCTCACCATTGAGACTTTGGAATAGACAGACAGGGAAACCTCACTTTAAGACCACTTCATTATTAAGAACACCTCACCATTAAGACTTTGGAATAGACAGACAGGGAAACCTCACTTTAAGGCCACTTCATTATTAAGACCACCTCACCATTTAGACCTTAGAATAGACAGACAGGGAAACCTCACTATAGGGCCACTTCATTATTAAGAAAACCTCACCATTAAGACCTTAGAATAGTTAGACAGAAAAAACCTCAATTTAAGACCACCTCAGTATTAAGACCACCTCACCATTAAGACCTTAGAATAGTTAGACAGAAAAAACCTCAATTTCAGACCACCTCAGTATTAAGACCACCTCATCATTAAGACCTTAGAATAGACAGACAGGGAAACCTCACTTTAAGGCCACTTCTTTATTTAGACCACCTCACCATTAAGACCTTAGAATAGTTAGACAGGGAAACTTACTTTAAGGCCACTTCATTATTAAGACCACCTCACCATTAAGACCTTAGAATAGTTAGACAGAAAAAAACTCAATTTAAGACCACCTCAGTATTAAGACCACCTCACCATTAAGACCTTAGAATTGTTAGACAGGGAAACTTACTTTAAGGCCACTTCATTATTAAGACCACCTCACCATTAAGACCTTAGAATAGTTAGACAGGGAAACTTACTTTAAGGCCACTTCATTATTAAGACCACCTCACCATTAAGACCTTAGAATAGTTACACAGAAAAAAACTCAATTTAAGACCACCTCAGTATTAAGACTACCTCACCATTAAGACCTTAGAATAGTTAGACAGGGAAACCTCACTTTAAGGCCACTTCATTATTAAGACCACCTCACCATTAAGACCTTAGAATAGTTAGACAGGGAAACCTCAATTTAAGACCGCCTCGATATTAAGACCACCTCACCATTAAGACCTTAGAATAGACAGACAGGGAAACCTCACTTTAAGGCCACTTCATTATTAAGAGCACCTCACCATTAAGACCTTAGAATAGTTAGACAGGGAAACCTCAATTTAAGACCACCTCAGTATTAAGACCACCTCACCATTAAGACCTTAGAATAGACAGACAGGGAAACCTCACTTCAAGGCCACTTCAGTATTATGAACACCTCACCATTAAGACTTTGGAATAGACAGACAGGGAAACCTCACTTTAAGACCACTTCATTATTAAGAACACCTCACCATTAAGACTTTGGAATAGACAGACAGGGAAACCTCACTTTAAGACCACTTCATTATTAAGAACACCTCACCATTAAGACTTTGGAATAGACAGACAGGGAAACCTCACTTTAAGGCCACTTCATTATTAAGACCACCTCACCATTTAGACCTTAGAATAGACAGACAGGGAAACCTCACTATAGGGCCACTTCATTATTAAGAAAACCTCACCATTAAGACCTTAGAATAGTTAGACAGAAAAAACCTCAATTTCAGACCACCTCAGTATTAAGACCACCTCATCATTAAGACCTTAGAATAGACAGACAGGGAAACCTCACTTTAAGGCCACTTCATTATTAAGAGCACCTCACCATTAAGACCTTAGAATAGTTAGACAGGGAAACCTCAATTTAAGACCACCTCAGTATTAAGACCATCTCACCATTAAGACCTTAGAATAGTTAGACAGGGAAACCTCAATTTAAGACCACCTCAGTATTAAGACCACCTCACCATTAAGACCTTAGAATAGTTAGACAGGGAAACCTCACTTCAAGGCCACTTCATTATTAAGAAAACCTCGCCATTAAGACCTTAGAATAGTTAGACAGAAAAAACCTCAATTTAAGACCACCTCAGTATTAAGACCACCTCACCATTAAGACCTTAGAATAGACAGACCGGGAAACCTCACTTTCAGGCCACTTCATTATTAAGACCACCTCACCATTAAGAACTTAGAATAGTTAGACAGGGAAACTTTCTTTAAGGCCACTTCATTATTAAGACCACCTCACCATTAAGACCTTAGAATAGACAGACAGGGAAACCTCACTTTAAGGCCACTTCATTATTAAGAACACCTCACCATTAAGACTTTGGAATAGACAGACAGGGAAACCTCACTTTAAGGCCACTTCATTATTAAGACCACCTCACCATTAAGACCTTAGAAAAGTTAGACAGGGAAACCTCACTTTAAGGCCACTTCATTATTAAGAAAACCTCACCATTAAGACCTTAGAATAGTTAGACAGGGAAACCTCAATTTAAGACCACCTCAGTATTAAGACCACCTCACCATTAAGACCTTAGAATAGTTAGACAGGGAAACCTCACTTTAAGGCCACTTCATTATTAAGACCATCTCACCATTAAGACCTTAGAATAGTTAGACAGGGAAACCTCAATTTAAGACCACCTCAGTATTAAGACCACCTCACCATTAAGACCTTAGAATAGATAGACAGGGAAACCTCACTTCAAGGCCACTTCATTATTAAGAAAACCTCACCATTAAGACCTTAGAATAGTTAGACAGGGAAACCTCAATTTAAGACCACCTCAGTATTAAGACCACCTCACCATTAAGACCTTAGAATAGACAGACCGGGAAACCTCACTTTGAGGCCACTTCATTATTAAGACCACCTCACCATTAAGACCTTAGAATAGTTAGACAGGGAAACTTTCTTTAAGGCCACTTCATTATTAAGACCACCTCACCATTAAGACCTTAGAATAGTTAGACAGGGAAACTTTCTTTAAGGCCACTTCATTATTAAGACCATCTCACCATTAAGACCTTAGAATAGTTAGACAGAAAAAACCTCAATTTAAGACCACCTCAGTATTAAGACCACCTCACCATTAAGACCTTAGAATAGTTAGACAGGGAAACTTACTTTAAGGCCACTTCATTATTAAGACCACCTCACCATAAAGACCTTAGAATAGTTAGACAGGGAAACCTCAATTTAAGACCACCTCAGTATTAAGACCACCTCACCATTAAGACCTTAGAATAGTTAGACAGGGAAACCTCACTTTAAGGCCACTTCATTATTAAGACCATCTCACCATTAAGACCTTAGAATAGTTAGATGGAAAAAACCTCAATTTAAGACCACCTCAGTATTAAGACCACCTCATCATTAAGACCTTAGAATAGTTAGACAGGGAAACCTCACCTTAAGGCCACTTCATTATTAAGAAAACCTCACCATTAAGACCTTAGAATAGTTAGACAGGGAAACCTCAATTTAAGACCACCTCAGTATTAAGACCACCTCACCATTAAGACCTTAGAATAGTTAGACAGGGAAACCTCACTTTAAGGCCACTTCATTATTAAGAAAACCTCACCATTAAGACCTTAGAATAGTTAGACAGGGAAACCTCAATTTAAGACCACCTCAGTATTAAGACCACCTCACCATTAAGACCTTAGAATAGTTAGACAGGGAAACCTCAATTTAAGACCACTTCATTATTAAGAAAACCTCACTATTAAGACCTTAGAATAGTTAGACAGGGAAACCTCAATTTAAGACCACCTCAGTATTAAGATCACCTCACCATTAAGACCTTAGAATAGACAGACAGGGAAACCTCACTTTAAGGCCACTTCATTATTAAGACCACCTCACCATTAAGACCTTAGAAAAGTTAGACAGGGAAACCTCACTTTAAGGCCACTTCATTATTAAGAAAACCTCACCATTAAGACCTTAGAATAGTTAGACAGGGAAACCTCAATTTAAGACCACCTCAGTATTAAGACCACCTCACCATTAAGACCTTAGAATAGTTAGACAGGGAAACCTCACTTTAAGGCCACTTCATTATTAAGACCATCTCACCATTAAGACCTTAGAATAGTTAGACAGGGAAACCTCAATTTAAGACCACCTCAGTATTAAGACCATCTCACCATTAAGACCTTGGAATAGTTAGACAGGGAAACCTCAATTTAAGACCACCTCAGTATTAAGACCACCTCACCATTAAGACCTTAGAATAGTTAGACAGGGAAACCTCACTTTAAGGCCACTTCATTATTAAGAAAACCTCACCATTAAGACCTTAGAATAGTTAGACAGGGAAACCTCAATTTAAGACCACCTCAGTATTAAGACCATCTCACCATTAAGACCTTAGAATAGTTAGACAGGGAAACCTCAATTTAAGACCACCTCAGTATTAAGACCACCTCACCATTAAGACCTTAGAATAGTTAGACAGGGAAACCTCACTTCAAGGCCACTTCATTATTAAGAAAACCTCACCATTAAGACCTTAGAATAGTTAGACAGAAAAAACCTCAATTTAAGACCACCTCAGTATTAAGACCACCTCACCATTAAGACCTTAGAATAGACAGACAGGGAAACCTCACTTTAAGGCCACTTCATTATTAAGAACACCTCACCATTAAGACTTTGGAATAGACAGACAGGGAAACCTCACTTTAAGGCCACTTCATTATTAAGACCACCTCACCATTAAGACCTTAGAAAAGTTAGACAGGGAAACCTCACTTTAAGGCCACTTCATTATTAAGAAAACCTCACCATTAAGACCTTAGAATAGTTAGACAGGGAAACCTCAATTTAAGACCACCTCAGTATTAAGACCACCTCACCATTAAGACCTTAGAATAGTTAGACAGGGAAACCTCACTTTAAGGTCACTTCATTATTAAGACCATCTCACCATTAATACCTTAGAATAGTTAGACAGGGAAACCTCAATTTAAGACCACCTCAGTATTAAGACCATCTCACCATTAAGACCTTAGAATAGTTAGACAGGGAAACCTCAATTTAAGACCACCTCAGTATTAAGACCACCTCACCATTAAGACCTTAGAATAGTTAGACAGGGAAACCTCACTTCAAGGCCACTTCATTATTAAGAAAACCTCACCATTAAGACCTTAGAATAGTTAGACAGGGAAACCTCAATTTAAGACCACCTCAGTATTAAGACCACCTCACCATTAAGACCTTAGAATAGACAGACCGGGAAACCTCACTTTGAGGCCACTTCATTATTAAGACCACCTCACCATTAAGAACTTAGAATAGTTAGACAGGGAAACTTTCTTTAAGGCCACTTCATTATTAAGACCACCTCACCATTAAGACCTTAGAATAGTTAGACAGGGAAACTTTCTTTAAGGCCACTTCATTATTAAGACCATCTCACCATTAAGACCTTAGAATAGTTAGACAGAAAAAACCTCAATTTAAGACCACCTCAGTATTAAGACCACCTCACCATTAAGACCTTAGAATAGTTAGACAGGGAAACTTACTTTAAGGCCACTTCATTATTAAGACCACCTCACCATAAAGACCTTAGAATAGTTAGACAGGGAAACCTCAATTTAAGACCACCTCAGTATTAAGACCACCTCACCATTAAGACCTTAGAATAGTTAGACAGGGAAACCTCAATTTAAGACCACCTCAGTATTAAGACCACCTCACCATTAAGACCTTAGAATAGTTAGACAGGGAAACCTCACTTTAAGGCCACTTCATTATTAAGAAAACCTCACCATTAAGACCTTAGAATAGTTAGACAGGGAAACCTCAATTTAAGACCACCTCAGTATTAAGACCATCTCACCATTAAGACCTTAGAATAGTTAGACAGGGAAACCTCAATTTAAGACCACCTCAGTATTAAGACCACCTCACCATTAAGACCTTAGAATAGTTAGACAGGGAAACCTCACTTCAAGGCCACTTCATTATTAAGAAAACCTCACCATTAAGACCTTAGAATAGTTAGACAGAAAAAACCTCAATTTAAGACCACCTCAGTATTAAGACCACCTCACCATTAAGACCTTAGAATAGACAGACAGGGAAACCTCACTTTAAGGCCACTTCATTATTAAGAACACCTCACCATTAAGACTTTGGAATAGACAGACAGGGAAACCTCACTTTAAGGCCACTTCATTATTAAGACCACCTCACCATTAAGACCTTAGAAAAGTTAGACAGGGATACCTCACTTTAAGGCCACTTCATTATTAAGAAAACCTCACCATTAAGACCTTAGAATAGTTAGACAGGGAAACCTCAATTTAAGACCACCTCAGTATTAAGACCACCTCACCATTAAGACCTTAGAATAGTTAGACAGGGAAACCTCACTTTAAGGCCACTTCATTATTAAGACCATCTCACCATTAAGACCTTAGAATAGTTAGACAGGGAAACCTCAATTTAAGACCACCTCAGTATTAAGACCATCTCACCATTAAGACCTTAGAATAGTTAGACAGGGAAACCTCAATTTAAGACCACCTCAGTATTAAGACCACCTCACCATTAATACCTTAGAATAGTTAGACAGGGAAACCTCACTTCAAGGCCACTTCATTATTAAGAAAACCTCACCATTAAGACCTTAGAATAGTTAGACAGGGAAACCTCAATTTAAGACCACCTCAGTATTAAGACCACCTCACCATTAAGACCTTAGAATAGACAGACCGGGAAACCTCACTTTGAGGCCACTTCATTATTAAGACCACCTCACCATTAAGAACTTAGAATAGTTAGACAGGGAAACTTTCTTTAAGGCCACTTCATTATTAAGACCACCTCACCATTAAGACCTTAGAATAGTTAGACAGGAAAACTTTCTTTAAGGCCACTTCATTATTAAGACCATCTCACCATTAAGACCTTAGAATAGTTAGACAGAAAAAACCTCAATTTAAGACCACCTCAGTATTAAGACCACCTCACCATTAAGACCTTAGAATAGTTAGACAGGGAAACTTACTTTAAGGCCACTTCATTATTAAGACCACCTCACCATAAAGACCTTAGAATAGTTAGACAGGGAAACCTCAATTTAAGACCACCTCAGTATTAAGACCACCTCACCATTAAGACCTTAGAATAGTTAGACAGGGAAACCTCACTTTAAGGCCACTTCATTATTAAGACCATCTCACCATTAAGACCTTAGAATAGTTAGATGGAAAAAACCTCAATTTAAGACCACCTCAGTATTAAGACCACCTCACCATTAAGACCTTAGAATAGTTAGACAGGGAAACCTCACCTTAAGGTCACTTCATTATTAAGAAAACCTCACCATTAAGACCTTAGAATAGTTAGACAGGGAAACCTCAATTTAAGACCACCTCAGTATTAAGACCACCTCACCATTAAGACCTTAGAATAGTTAGACAGGGAAACCTCACTTGAAGGCCACTTCATTATTAAGAAAACCTCACCATTAAGACCTTAGAATAGTTAGACAGGGAAACCTCAATTTAAGACCACCTCAGTATTAAGACCACCTCACCATTAAGACCTTAGAATAGTTAGACAGGGAAACCTCAATTTAAGACCACTTCATTATTAAGAAAACCTCACCATTAAGACCTTAGACTAGTTAGACAGGGAAACCTCAATTTAAGACCACCTCAGTATTAAGACCACCTCACCATTAAGACCTTAGAATAGACAGACAGGGAAACCTCACTTTAAGGCCACTTCATTATTAAGACCACCTCACCATTAAGACCTTAGAAAAGTTAGACAGGGAAACCTCACTTTAAGGCCACTTCATTATTAAGAAAACCTCACCATTAAGACCTTAGAATAGTTAGACAGGGAAACCTCAATTTAAGACCACCTCAGTATTAAGACCACCTCACCATTAAGACCTAAGAATAGTTAGACAGGGAAACCTCACTTTAAGGCCACTTCATTATTAAGACCATCTCACCATTAAGACCTTAGAATAGTTAGACAGGGAAACCTCAATTTAAGACCACCTCAGTATTAAGACCATCTCACCATTAAGACCTTAGAATAGTTAGACAGGGAAACCTCAATTTAAGACCACCTCAGTAATAAGACCACCTCACCATTAAGACCTTAGAATAGTTAGACAGGGAAACCTCACTTTAAGGCCACTTCATTATTAAGAAAACCTCACCATTAAGACCTTAGAATAGTTAGACAGGGAAACCTCAATTTAAGACCACCTCAGTATTAAGACCACCTCACCATTAAGACCTTAGAATAGACAGACCGGGAAACCTCACTTTGAGGCCACTTCATTATTAAGACCACCTCACCATTAAGACCTTAGAATAGTTAGACAGGGAAACTTTCTTTAAGGCCACTTCATTATTAAGACCACCTCACCATTAAGACCTTAGAATAGTTAGACAGGGAAACTTTCTTTAAGGCCACTTCATTATTAAGACCATCTCACCATTAAGACCTTAGAATAGTTAGACAGAAAAAACCTCAATTTAAGACCACCTCTGTATTAAGACCACCTCACCATTAAGACCTTAGAATAGTTAGACAGGGAAACCTCAATTTAAGACCACCTCAGTATTAAGACCACCTCACCATTAAGACCTTAGAATAGTTAGACAGGGAAACCTCACTTTAAGGCCACTTCATTATTAAGACCATCTCACCATTAAGACCTTAGAATAGTTAGATGGAAAAAACCTCAATTTAAGACCACCTCAGTATTAAGACCACCTCACCATTAAGACCTTAGAATAGTTAGACAGGGAAACCTCACTTTAAGGCCACTTCATTATTAAGAAAACCTCACCATTAAGACCTTAGAATAGTTAGGCAGGGAAACCTCAATTTAAGACCACCTCAGTATTAAGACCACCTCACCATTAAGACCTTAGAATAGTTAGACAGGGAAACCTCACTTTAAGGCCACTTCATTATTAAGAAAACCTCACCATTAAGACCTTAGAATAGTTAGACAGGGAAACCTCAATTTAAGACCACTTCATTATTAAGAAAACCTCACCATTAAGACCTTAGAATAGTTAGACAGAAAAAACCTCAATTTAAGACCACCTCAGTATTAAGACCACCTCACCATTAAGACCTTAGAATAGTTAGACAGGGAAACTTACTTTAAGGCCACTTCATTATTAAGACCACCTCACCATAAAGACCTTAGAATAGTTAGACAGGGAAACCTCACTTTAAGGCCACTTCATTATTAAGACCATCTCACCATTAAGACCTTAGAATAGTTAGATGGAAAAAACCTCAATTTAAGACCACCTCAGTATTAAGACCACCTCACCATTAAGACCTTAGAATAGTTAGACAGGGAAACCTCACCTTAAGGCCACTTCATTATTAAGAAAACCTCACCATTAAGACCTTAGAATAGTTAGACAGGGAAACCTCAATTTAAGACCACCTCAGTATTAAGACCACCTCACCATTAAGACCTTAGAATAGTTAGACAGGGAAACCTCACTTGAAGGCCACTTCATTATTAAGAAAACCTCACCATTAAGACCTTAGAATAGTTAGACAGGGAAACCTCAATTTAAGACCACCTCAGTATTAAGACCACCTCACCATTAAGACCTTAGAATAGTTAGACAGGGAAACCTCAATTTAAGACCACTTCATTATTAAGAAAACCTCACCATTAAGACCTTAGAATAGTTAGACAGGGAAACCTCAATTTAAGACCACCTCAGTATTAAGACCACCTCACCATTAAGACCTTAGAATAGACAGACAGGGAAACCTCACTTTAAGGCCACTTCATTATTAAGACCACCTCACCATTAAGACCTTAGAAAAGTTAGACAGGGAAACCTCACTTTAAGGCCACTTCATTATTAAGAAAACCTCACCATTAAGACCTTAGAATAGTTAGACAGGGAAACCTCAATTTAAGACCACCTCAGTATTAAGACCACCTCACCATTAAGACCTTAGAATAGTTAGACAGGGAAACCTCACTTTAAGGCCACTTCATTATTAAGACCATCTCACCATTAAGACCTTAGAATAGTTAGACAGGGAAACCTCAATTTAAGACCACCTCAGTATTAAGACCATCTCACCATTAAGACCTTAGAATAGTTAGACAGGGAAACCTCAATTTAAGACCACCTCAGTATTAAGACCACCTCACCATTAAGACCTTAGAATAGTTAGACAGGGAAACCTCACTTTAAGGCCACTTCATTATTAAGAAAACCTCACCATTAAGACCTTAGAATAGTTAGACAGGGAAACCTCAATTTAAGACCACCTCAGTATTAAGACCACCTCACCATTAAGACCTTAGAATAGACAGACCGGGAAACCTCACTTTGAGGCCACTTCATTATTAAGACCACCTCACCATTAAGACCTTAGAATAGTTAGACAGGGAAACTTTCTTTAAGGCCACTTCATTATTAAGACCACCTCACCATTAAGACCTTAGAATAGTTAGACAGGGAAACTTTCTTTAAGGCCACTTCATTATTAAGACCATCTCACCATTAAGACCTTAGAATAGTTAGACAGAAAAAACCTCAATTTAAGACCACCTCAGTATTAAGACCACCTCACCATTAAGACCTTAGAATAGTTAGACAGGGAAACTTACTTTAAGGCCACTTCATTATTAAGACCACCTCACCATAAAGACCTTAGAATAGTTAGACAGGGAAACCTCAATTTAAGACCACCTCAGTATTAAGACCACCTCACCATTAAGACCTTAGAATAGTTAGACAGGGAAACCTCACTTTAAGGCCACTTCATTATTAAGACCATCTCACCATTAAGACCTTAGAATGGTTAGATGGAAAAAACCTCAATTTAAGACCACCTCAGTATTAAGACCACCTCACCATTAAGACCTTAGAATAGTTAGACAGGGAAACCTCACTTTAAGGCCACTTCATTATTAAGAAAACCTCACCATTAAGACCTTAGAATAGTTAGACAGGGAAACCTCAATTTAAGACCACCTCAGTATTAAGACCACCTCACCATTAAGACCTTAGAATAGTTAGACAGGGAAACCTCACTTTAAGGCCACTTCATTATTAAGAAAACCTCACCATTAAGACCTTAGAATAGTTAGACAGGGAAACCTCAATTTAAGACCACCTCAGTATTAAGACCACCTCACCATTAAGACCTTAGAATAGTTAGACAGGGAAACCTCACTTTAAGGCCACTTCATTATTAAGACCATCTCACCATGAAGACCTTAGAATAGTTAGACAGAAAGAACCTCAATTTAAGACCACCTCAGTATTAAGACCACCTCACCATTAAGAACTTAGAATAGTTAGACAGGGAAACCTCACTTTAAGGCCACTTCATTAATAAGAAAACCTCACCATTAAGACCTTAGAATAGTTAGACAGGGAAACCTCAATTTAAGACCACCTCAGTAATAAGACCACCTCACCATTAAGACCTTAGAATAGTTAGACAGGGAAACCTCACTTTAAGGCCACTTCATTATTAAGACCATCTCACCATTAAGACCTTAGAATAGTTAGACAGAAAAAACCTCAATTTAAGACCATCTCAGTATTAAGACCACCTCACTATTAAGACCTTAGAATAGTTAGACAGGGAAACTTACTTTAAGGCCACTTCATTATTAAGACCACCTCACAATTAATACCTTAGAATAGTTAGACAGAAAAAACCTCAATTTAAGACCACCTCAGTATTAAGACCTTAGAATAGTTAGACAGGGAAACCTCAATTTAAGACCACCTCAGTATTAGGACCACCTCACCATTAAGACCTTAGAATAGACAGACAGGGAAACCTCACTTTAAGGCCACTTCATTATTAAGACCACCTCACCATTAAGACCTTAGAATAGTTAGACAAAAAAAACCTCAATTTAAGACCACCTCAGTATTAAGACCATCTCACCATTAAGACCTTAGAATAGACAGACAAGGAAACCTCACTTTAAGGCCACTTCATTATTAAGACCACCTCACCATTAAGACCTTAGAATAGTTAGACAGGGAAACTTACTTTAAGGCCACTTCATTATTAAGACCATCTCACCATTAAGACCTAAGAATAGTTAGATGTAATTTAATTATTAAATTTAGTTAATTAATAATAATGCTACTTCCGCTTCCGCGCACAGCTGACTTCGCCTGGGCCAATAGGAGCCCTTCTCTTAATCTCCTTATCACTCACTATAAATTCAACCCCTCAACTCCCTTCATCATTCGCTTCATTAATTTCCATCAAGATCATTGCATTAGCACCATGCACAATGCACACAGAGGATATGTGCACCCACATGCTGTTCACAGTTGACTGGAAGAGCTGCTAAGCTGTTGAGTCAGCTAAGTCCTTCACATCTACATGGTCTCCATTCTTCAATCCATTGTGTCCAGCCGTCAATCCACATCACTTCAACAAGCTGTTACCTGTGGTGCCAAATCCAGTGGCACAACATCTTACACAATTATTTCATCATATCAGCATTTTGTAACTTCATTGAAGTAAGTTTCCTACATCTACGACTATCATGACAAGAGGAAAAAAGAAACCACGAAGTTGTTCTGCCTGTGGTAGGGCCACAAGAGGTCATGACGGCCCATTTGGTCCTGGAAAATGCCAACAAGCAATGTCAACAAGCAGAGTTGAGGCCATGCCAGCAGAGGATGCCGTAAAGTCAGTGGATGAGGAAATTGGGAGGCTCAGCCTAGATATTTCATACAGAGTGGATGATGAGAATGATGTGGAATATAATTATATGCAAGAAAGCGAATATTCAGAGGATTTCACCCAGCCCAGCCTGCAGAAAATTGAGCACGCAAATACTGAGAACATGCAACCAGAGGGCTCTTCAGGGGTGGAATTCACTGGCAGCGGTGAGCGGGGGGGAACCCCTGCCTCGAGATCGCTAGGCTCAAGGTACGAAAGTAAGAGAGAGTTGTTAGAAAGTGAGCTAAGAGAAATAGTTTCTAGAGAAAGAGATCTGAGAGAGAAAGACCTGAGAGAGAGAGATCTGAGAGACAGAATTTTGAGAGAAAGAGATATAAGAGAAAGAGATTTGAGAGATAGACATGTGAGAGAAAGAGATCTGAGAGATAGAGATGTGAGAGATAGAGATGTGAGAGAAAGAGATGTGAGAGGAAGGGATGTGAGAGAAAGGGATGTGAGAGAAAGAGATGTGAGAGAAAGAGATATGAGAGAGATGGAGGTGGGAGAGAGAGAAAGAAGGAATAAAGAAAGAGAGAGAGAAACTAAGGAGAGAGAGATAAGTGAGAGAGAGTGGTCGAAATATTGCGAAAGCCAGTGGAGAGCCAGCAATTATGTCAGCGAAAGGATACGGGCCACCCGCCCGCTGTCGGACATCCTATCTGGAAGAAAGGCTAATCTAGACCGGAGCGAGAAGGAAGTCAGGTTTGGGATAGATAGGGAACCCCCCAGCAGATCAACCACCAGGAATCGTGAGGATACATATGACGTACAGGACGAACAAAGATGGCTGCCAGACCCCGACTTCACCCAGAAACCGCACTACAATCGTGAACGTGATAGCTGGGAACAAACTCAGCTGAGCGGCCGCCAGCACTCAACCATGGATCGCGATCGGCCAACAGAAAGACACGCTACACGTGATCAGCCCGGCACGAATGGCACCCTACGGGACGTCATAGCCGGATATAGCCCGCAAAAAACCCGACCATGGAGTATGTCGTGGCCCCATGAACTCAATCAACCCCAGCCCCCAAATGTGAATATGAACTCGCTCAGTCGTGAGCACCACAGCTGGGCTTGGCCCGGTGACCACAGTCCACCAATGGATAACAATATTGTACCTGGGACCGAGCATGTGGCTGGTCGTAGTAGGGAGGCTGCCTTAGGGGGTGAGTTTATTGATCTTGTTGATCTTTTAAGCAGTGCTATCACCGATTGCGATGAATTTAAGAGTTTTGTAAATACTGATGGCATAGTTAACTTTAAGTACCAGAGAAGCAAGAAATCTATTGCAAGCTCATTTAAATGGCTAGAAGCTTGGGGCACTTATGAATTAATCTTGTGTAGTGAACTAGGATTTAATGTTTTTCAGGAGATGGTTAACTACAGATCTTTTATATTAACCATGTTTCATAAGTTTAAACTTCCATTTGTATTCACATATGAAACTCGCCATCGCCAAGCGCTCGGGATGCGTAGATCCTTTCTTTTTTCAAGATTAAATCAAGAACTATATGTGATCACGTTTGATTCCGCTGCATTGCGAAATGTGAACAAATGCTCTAAATGCGCATCGATGGACCATTCAGTAACAGATTGTCCCTTTCGTGGCCCTGGGCAGGTCAATGACCTGTCCAGAAACAAAAAGTTCAGCACAGGTCAAGGTCAGCCACAGTTGCCCAATGAGACCTGCTTTAAGTTCCAAGACAATAAATGTCAATCTGGGGCAAATTGCAGGAGAAAGCATGTGTGTATTGGATGTGGAGGACAAGATGGGCACAAGTCATGTGCCAAATGTGCAAAACCCAAGTCCTAATTCAGTGATATTTCTGAACAGAAATTATTGGCAGACAATGCTTCCACTTGTTTATGATAAATGTCTAGCCGACTCTGTTTATTTACAATTATGTGAGGGGGTGCACATCGGACGCAGTGCAGCAACAGACATAATCATTTCGCCTAATTGGCCTTCAGCCATTCATTTTAGCTCGGCAGTAACGGAGGTCGTTGACTATGACCATGCAATGGGGAGACTTCACGGTCCCTTTGTGGAACCCCCATACAATCATTATGTAGTATCACCATTGGGGGCATTCCTGAAGAGGAATAGTACAAAAATAAGGCTGATCCATGACCTGTCTTTTCCCCCGGTCAATTCTGTCAATGCCATTATTGACCCTCATGATTTTTCTCTGCAGTACTCCACTGTAGATAATGCTGTAGAATGCTGTATAAAATTTGAGTCTCCATTCCTAGCTAAGCTAGATCTTAAAGATGCTTATAAACATGTAGGCGTACATACGGACGACTGGCATCTCTTGGGTCTGGAGTGGTCTGAGTCTGGACAGCAAGCTGCCTTTTATTTTTCCAAGGTTTTGAATTTTGGTTTGCGTTCCGCCCCAGCGTTGTTTGACATATTTGCAGGTGCTTTGAAAGCCTTCATGCTGTATGAAGGAGTAAGTGAGGACACAGTCCGCTACGTTGATGACTTTCTGGTGGTGGCGCCCACTTTATCTGAATGTCAGAGTAATCTGGACCTCATGCTGAAGGTGTGCCAGTCAGCTGGCTTCACAGTCCAGCCTGACAAAGTCACGCAACCTGCTACTGTGGTCGAGTTCTTGGGCATTATTGTGGATGCTGAGAATTTTGAGCTGCGCATTTCCGAGGAGCGTGCTTGTGAGATCAAGTCAATCCTCGCCAGCTGGCGCTCTAAACGTATTGGGACTAAAAGGGAGCTCCAGAGCTTGGTAGGCAAACTAGCCTTTGCCGCCAGGGTCGTACGTACAGGTCGGGCCTTTTTGGGTCGCTTGATAGGGCTATCCAAAAGGCCAAAGCAACTGCACCATAAAGTCCGGTTGTCTGCAGAGGCTATCGCCGATATAGCATGGTGGGAGCAGTGCATAGGCACACACAACGGACTCTACATGTTCAAACCAGATTGGTCCATAGGCATTGTACACCACATATATACCGACGCGAGTAACTATGGGTTTGGTGCTGTATTCGGCAGTCAGTGGTTTGCCACTGTGTATTCAGGTGAGAGTAAAGATCTAGGTCATAACTCCATAAATTGGAGAGAAATGCATGCGGCTGTTAAGGCTCTTATCACATGGGCCCAGGACTTAGCAGGTCTCAAAGTGATTTTCCATATTGACAACTCCTCAGTATGTTACATTCTAAACAAGTTGTATACTCCAGTTAATCCAATCATGGAGCTAGTTAGACAATGGTGCCTAACGGTAGAAAAATATGGCATATCTGTGGCTGTTGTGTACATATCCACTCTGGACAATGTCAATGCTGACCTCTTGAGTAGAGGCCGAATAGACGAGTTCACAGCCCGTATGGGGCATTGTGTACCGGCACGTGTCTGGCCCTCGGGTATTCCATATTTTAGTCATATTGTCTAAAATCTCTTTTCAGATCTAGATCGACATGTCCTGGGATTAGTTGGCTCGGGTCTCGCATTTAACTCACATCGAGCCTACTCAGCAGCAGTCACCAGGTACCTGAGATTCACCTCCACATATGATCTTGACCCATGCCAGCTCACAGAGCTGGCTGCTCTTAGGTTCATTGCATATCTAACTTCCTCACATCTTGCTCTCTCTACGATTAGAGTATACCTATCAGGAGTTAGAGCTTGGCTTATCTCTATGGGAGAAGCCCCTCCAGATATATACACTGTCCGAGTAAAGTGGGCCCTGAAGTCGGTGGAACGGGCTTCTCCAGAGCCGATTCAGGCCACTCCAGTGTCATACTTGATGCTTGCGCGTCTGCAAGCTAATATTATATGTAATTATGACACACTCATGCTTTTTTCCGCCATGAGTCTGGCATATTTTGCCTGCCTTAGAGCAGCAGAATATTGTTTTAATCCAGCGGTTTCAACTCCTATTACTCCCTCATCGCTGTCATTTCACAAATCCGATATTTCATTTATGATTCTCTGGGTCCCATCCTCTAAAACATCACTTAAAGGTTTTGCAGTAACAGTCGGCTGTTCTGGGGCCGACGTCTGCGCCTTTTGCAGCATGCGGAAGTACTTGTCCACTAGGACAGCTCCTCTGCAGGACCCATTGTTCATATTCGAGGATGGTACCCCCTTAACACATAAGGCTCTGTCCAAATGGATGAGGATTTTGTTCCTTCAAGCAGGCATGCCGGTGGACCGGATCTCTCCACACTCACTCCGTTCTGGAGTGGCCACAGATGCTGCTGCACTACAACTTCCAGAGTCAGTTATCAAACGCATGGGCAGATGGAAGTCGGAGGCATACAAGGTGTATGTAAGACCTACTGCCTTACAGCAAGCGACCCTCAGTGAACGCTTAGCTTCGGGTCACGTATCCTCTAGCACACCCTGCACGCGCACGCGAATCCTTTAAATATAATCACACAAACCGGCTCTTGGGAATGTCAAGCATGTTTTTGGACGTCCACTAGAGCCTGTTTTATGTGTATTTGTCGAAACTCATCTTTGAGTCATCGAGTGTAAGTGTTTGCATTACAGCCAATAAATGGCACATTTTCCAAACCTATGCCTGACTCATTGTTACTCATTCTTTATTAGTATTAAATGTAATTTAATTATTAAATTTAGTTAATTAATAATAATGCTACTTCCGCTTCCGCGCACAGCTGACTTCGCCTGGGCCAATAGGAGCCCTTCTCTTAATCTCCTTATCACTCACTATAAATTCAACCCCTCAACTCCCTTCATCATTCGCTTCATTAATTCCCCCTCCCACCATCCCTTTCTTGTTCTTAAATTCACATCTGTAGTTCTTCATTTTCTTTGAACTTGATCAATGTCACATGTATTATTGACACTGTTTATACCTTATTTCAGTGTTTGTCTATGTAAGTACTTTGATATAAATTTTGTAGCTCGTAAGGGTTCCTGTATTTAAGTTACCTTAACTTGTTAATATTGTTAATATTAATTTATTGGTAAGGACAGTTGGTTCGATAACATGCCAGTTTGAGTTACCTGGTATTCTTATTTTCATAAATTAAGATGTTATTATGTTCTAACCTGATAAAGGCTCTTAGTGGTATGGACGTCCACTAGAGCCTGTTTTATGTGTATTTGTCGAAACTCATCTTTGAGTCATCGAGTGTAAGTGTTTGCATTACAGCCAATAAATGGCACATTTTCCAAACCTATGCCTGACTCATTGTTACTCATTCTTTATTAGTATTAAACAGAAAAAACCTCAATTTAAGACCACCTCAGTATTAAGACCACCTCACCATTAAGACCTTAGAATAGTTAGACAGGGAAACTTACTTTAAGGCCACTTCATTATTAAGACCATCTCACCATTAAGACCGAAGAATAGTTAGACAGAAAAAACCTCAATTTAAGACCACCTCAGTATTAAGACCACCTCACCATTAAGACCTTAGAATAGTTAGACAGGGAAACTTACTTTAAGGCCACTTCATTATTAAGACCACCTCACTATTAAGACCTTAGAATAGTTAGACAGGGAAACCTCAATTTAAGACCACCTCAGTATTAAGACCACCTCACCATTAAGACCTTAGAATAGTTAGGCAGGGAAACCTCACTTCAAGGCCACTTAATTATTAAGACCATCTCACCATTAAGACCTTAGAATAGTTAGACAGGGAAACCTCAATTTAAGACCACCTCAGTATTAAGACCATCTCACCATTAAGACCTTAGAATAGTTAGACAGGGAAACCTCAATTTAAGACCACCTCAGTTTTAAGACCACCTCACCATTAAGACCTTAGAATAGTTAGACAGGGAAACCTCACATTAAGGCCACTTCATTATTAAGAAAACCTCACCATTAAGACCTTAGAATAGTTAGACAGGGAAACCTCAATTTAAGACCACCTCAGTATTAAGACCACCTCACCATTAAGACCTTAGAATAGACAGACCGGGAAACCTCACTTTGAGGCCACTTCATTATTAAGACCACCTCACCATTAAGACCTTAGAATAGTTAGACAGGGAAACTTTCTTTAAGGCCACTTCATTATTAAGACCACCTCACCATTAAGACCTTAGAATAGTTAGACAGGGAAACTTTCTTTAAGGCCACTTCATTATTAAGACCACCTCACCATAAAGACCTTAGAATAGTTAGACAGGGAAACCTCAATTTAAGACCACCTCAGTATTAAGACCACCTCACCATTAAGACCTTAGAATAGTTAGACAGGGAAACCTCACTTTAAGGCCACTTCATTATTAAGACCATCTCACCATTAAGACCTTAGAATAGTTAGACAGAAAAAACCTCAATTTAAGACCACCTCAGTATTAAGACCATCTCACCATTAAGACCTTAGAATAGTTAGACAGGGAAACCTCAATTTAAGACCACCTCAGTATTAAGACCACCTCACCATTAAGACCTTAGAATAGTTAGACAGGGTAACCTCACTTCAAGGCCACTTCATTATTAAGAAAACCTCACCATTAAGACCTTAGAATAGTTAGACAGGGAAACCTCAATTTAAGACCACCTCAGTATTAAGACCACCTCACCATTAAGACCTTAGAATAGACAGACCGGGAAACCTCACTTTGAGGCCACTTCATTATTAAGACCACCTCACCATTAAGAACTTAGAATAGTTAGACAGGGAAACTTTCTTTAAGGCCACTTCATTATTAAGACCACCTCACCATTAAGACCTTAGAATAGTTAGACAGGGAAACTTTCTTTAAGGCCACTTCATTATTAAGACCATCTCACCATTAAGACCTTAGAATAGTTAGACAGAAAAAACCTCAATTTAAGACCACCTCAGTATTAAGACCACCTCACCATTAAGACCTTAGAATAGTTAGACAGGGAAACTTACTTTAAGGCCACTTCATTATTAAGACCACCTCACCATAAAGACCTTAGAATAGTTAGACAGGGAAACCTCAATTTAAGACCACCTCAGTATTAAGACCACCTCACCATTAAGACCTTAGAATAGTTAGACAGGGAAACCTCACTTTAAGGCCACTTCATTATTAAGACCATCTCACCATTAAGACCTTAGAATAGTTAGATGGAAAAAACCTCAATTTAAGACCACCTCAGTATTAAGACCACCTCACCATTAAGACCTTAGAATAGTTAGACAGGGAAACCTCACCTTAAGGCCACTTCATTATTAAGAAAACCTCACCATTAAGACCTTAGAATAGTTAGACAGGGAAACCTCAATTTAAGACCACCTCAGTATTAAGACCACCTCACCATTAAGACCTTAGAATAGTTAGACAGGGAAACCTCACTTGAAGGCCACTTCATTATTAAGAAAACCTCACCATTAAGACCTTAGAATAGTTAGACAGGGAAACCTCAATTTAAGACCACCTCAGTATTAAGACCACCTCACCATTAAGACCTTAGAATAGTTAGACAGGGAAACCTCAATTTAAGACCACTTCATTATTAAGAAAACCTCACCATTAAGACCTTAGAATAGTTAGACAGGGAAACCTCAATTTAAGACCACCTCAGTATTAGGCCACCTCACCATTAAGACCTTAGAATAGACAGACAGGGAAACCTCACTTTAAGGCCACTTCATTATTAAGACCACCTCACCATTAAGACCTTAGAAAAGTTAGACAGGGAAACCTCACTTTAAGGCCACTTCATTATTAAGAAAACCTCACCATTAAGACCTTAGAATAGTTAGACAGGGAAACCTCAATTTAAGACCACCTCAGTATTAAGACCACCTCACCATTAAGACCTTAGAATAGTTAGACAGGGAAACCTCACTTTAAGGCCACTTCATTATTAAGACCATCTCACCATTAAGACCTTAGAATAGTTAGACAGGGAAACCTCAATTTAAGACCACCTCAGTATTAAGACCATCTCACCATTAAGACCTTAGAATAGTTAGACAGGGAAACCTCAATTTAAGACCACCTCAGTATTAAGACCACCTCACCATTAAGACCTTAGAATAGTTAGACAGGGAAACCTCACTTTAAGGCCACTTCATTATTAAGAAAACCTCACCATTAAGACCTTAGAATAGTTAGACAGGGAAACCTCAATTTAAGACCACCTCAGTATTAAGACCACCTCACCATTAAGACCTTAGAATAGACAGACCGGGAAACCTCACTTTGAGGCCACTTCATTATTAAGACCACCTCACCATTAAGACCTTAGAATAGTTAGACAGGGAAACTTTCTTTAAGGCCACTTCATTATTAAGACCACCTCACCATTAAGACCTTAGAATAGTTAGACAGGGAAACTTTCTTTAAGGCCACTTCATTATTAAGACCATCTCACCATTAAGACCTTAGAATAGTTAGACAGAAAAAACCTCAATTTAAGACCACCTCAGTATTAAGACCACCTCACCATTAAGACCTTAGAATAGTTAGACAGGGAAACCTCAATTTAAGACCACCTCAGTATTAAGACCACCTCACCATTAAGACCTTAGAATAGTTAGACAGGGAAACCTCACTTTAAGGCCACTTCATTATTAAGACCATCTCACCATTAAGACCTTAGAATAGTTAGATGGAAAAAACCTCAATTTAAGACCACCTCAGTATTAAGACCACCTCACCATTAAGACCTTAGAATAGTTAGACAGGGAAACCTCACTTTAAGGCCACTTCATTATTAAGAAAACCTCACCATTAAGACCTTAGAATAGTTAGACAGGGAAACCTCAATTTAAGACCACCTCAGTATTAAGACCACCTCACCATTAAGACCTTAGAATAGTTAGACAGGGAAACCTCACTTTAAGGCCACTTCATTATTAAGAAAACCTCACCATTAAGACCTTAGAATAGTTAGACAGGGAAACCTCAATTTAAGACCACTTCATTATTAAGAAAACCTCACCATTAAGACCTTAGAATAGTTAGACAGGGAAACCTCAATTTAAGACCACCTCAGTATTAAGACCACCTCACCATTAAGACCTTAGAATAGACAGACAGGGAAACCTCACTTTAAGGCCACTTCATTATTAAGACCACCTCACCATTAAGACCTTAGAAAAGTTAGACAGGGAAACCTCACTTTAAGGCCACTTCATTTTTAAGAAAACCTCACCATTAAGACCTTAGAATAGTTAGACAGGGAAACCTCAATTTAAGACCACCTCAGTATTAAGACCACCTCACCATTAAGACCTTAGAATAGTTAGACAGGGAAACCTCACTTTAAGGCCACTTCATTATTAAGACCATCTCACCATTAAGACCTTAGAATAGTTAGACAGGGAAACCTCAATTTAAGACCACCTCAGTATTAAGACCATCTCACCATTAAGACCTTAGAATAGTTAGACAGGGAAACCTCAATTTAAGACCACCTCAGTATTAAGACCACCTCACCATTAAGACCTTAGAATAGTTAGACAGGGATACCTCACTTTAAGGCCACTTCATTATTAAGAAAACCTCACCATTAAGACCTTAGAATAGTTAGACAGGGAAACCTCAATTTAAGACCACCTCAGTATTAAGACCACCTCACCATTAAGACCTTAGAATAGACAGACCGGGAAACCTCACTTTGAGGCCACTTCATTATTAAGACCACCTCACCATTAAGACCTTAGAATAGTTAGACAGGGAAACTATCTTTAAGGCCACTTCATTATTAAGACCACCTCACCATTAAGACCTTAGAATAGTTAGACAGGGAAACTTTCTTTAAGGCCACTTCATTATTAAGACCATCTCACCATTAAGACCTTAGAATAGTTAGACAGAAAAAACCTCAATTTAAGACCACCTCAGTATTAAGACCACCTCACCATTAAGACCTTAGAATAGTTAGACAGGGAAACTTACTTTAAGGCCACTTCATTATTAAGACCACCTCACCATAAAGACCTTAGAATAGTTAGACAGGGAAACCTCAATTTAAGACCACCTCAGTATTAAGACCACCTCACCATTAAGACCTTAGAATAGTTAGACAGGGAAACCTCACTTTAAGGCCACTTCATTATTAAGAAAACCTCACCATTAAGACCTTAGAATAGTTAGACAGGGAAACCTCAATTTAAGACCACCTCAGTATTAAGACCACCTCACCATTAAGACCTTAGAATAGTTAGACAGGGAAACCTCACTTTAAGGCCACTTCATTATTAAGAAAACCTCACCATTAAGACCTTAGAATAGTTAGACAGGGAAACCTCAATTTAAGACCACCTCAGTATTAAGACCACCTCACCATTAAGACCTTAGAATAGTTAGACAGGGAAACCTCAATTTAAGACCACTTCATTATTAAGAAAACCTCACCATTAAGAACTTAGAATAGTTAGACAGGGAAACCTCAATTTAAGACCACCTCAGTATTAAGACCACCTCACCATTAAGACCTTAGAATAGTTAGACAGGGAAACCTCACTTTAAGGCCACTTCATTATTAAGACCATCTCACCATGAAGACCTTAGAATAGTTAGACAGAAAAAACCTCAATTTAAGACCACCTCAGTATTAAGACCACCTCACCATTAAGAACTTAGAATAGTTAGACAGGGAAACCTCACTTTAAGGCCACTTCATTAATAAGAAAACCTCACCATTAAGACCTTAGAATAGTTAGACAGGGAAACCTCAATTTAAGACCACCTCAGTAATAAGACCACCTCACCATTAAGACCTTAGAATAGTTAGACAGGGAAACCTCACTTTAAGGCCACTTCATTATTAAGACCATCTCACCATTAAGACCTTAGAATAGTTAGACAGAAAAAACCTCAATTTAAGACCATCTCAGTATTAAGACCACCTCACTATTAAGACCTTAGAATAGTTAGACAGGGAAACTTACTTTAAGGCCACTTCATTATTAAGACCACCTCACAATTAACACCTTAGAATAGTTAGACAGAAAAAACCTCAATTTAAGACCACCTCAGTATTAAGACCTTAGAATAGTTAGACAGGGAAACCTCAATTTAAGACCACCTCAGTATTAGGACCACCTCACCATTAAGACCTTAGAATAGACAGACAGGGAAACCTCACTTTAAGGCCACTTCATTATTAAGACCACCTCACCATTAAGACCTTAGAATAGTTAGACAAAAAAAACCTCAATTTAAGACCACCTCAGTATTAAGACCACTTCACCATTAAGACCTTAGAATAGACAGACAAGGAAACCTCACTTTAAGGCCACTTCATTATTAAGACCACCTCACCATTAAGACCTTAGAATAGTTAGACAGGGAAACTTACTTTAAGGCCACTTCATTATTAAGACCATCTCACCATTAAGACCTAAGAATAGTTAGACAGAAAAAACCTCAATTTAAGACCACCTCAGTATTAAGACCACCTCAACATTAAGACCTTAGAATAGTTAGACAGGGAAACTTACTTTAAGGCCACTTCATTATTAAGACCATCTCACCATTAAGACCTAAGAATAGTTAGACAGAAAAAACCTCAATTTAAGACCACCTCAGTATTAAGACCACCTCACCATTAAGACCTTAGAATAGTTAGACAGGGAAACTTACTATAAGGCCACTTCATTATTAAGACCACCTCACTATTAAGACCTTAGAATAGTTAGACAGGGAAACCTCAATTTAAGACCACCTCAGTATTAAGACCACCTCACCATTAAGACCTTAGAATAGTTAGACAGGGAAACCTCACTTCAAGGCCACTTCATTATTAAGACCATCTCACCATTAAGACCTTAGAATAGTTAGACAGGGAAACCTCAATTTAAGACCACCTCAGTATTAAGACCATCTCACCATTAAGACCTTAGAATAGTTAGACAGGGAAACCTCAATTTAAGACCACCTCAGTTTTAAGACCACCTCACCATTAAGACCTTAGAATAGTTAGACAGGGAAACCTCACATTAAGGCCACTTCATTATTAAGAAAACCTCACCATTAAGACCTTAGAATAGTTAGACAGGGAAACCTCAATTTAAGACCACCTCAGTATTAAGACCACCTCACCATTAAGACCTTAGAATAGACAGACCGGGAAACCTCACTTTGAGGCCACTTCATTATTAAGACCACCTCACCATTAAGACCTTAGAATAGTTAGACAGGGAAACTTTCTTTAAGGCCACTTCATTATTAAGACCACCTCACCATTAAGACCTTAGAATAGTTAGACAGGGAAACTTTCTTTAAGGCCACTTCATTATTAAGACCACCTCACCATAAAGACCTTAGAATAGTTAGACAGGGAAACCTCAATTTAAGACCACCTCAGTATTAAGACCATCTCACCATTAAGACCTTAGAATAGTTAGACAGGGAAACCTCACTTTAAGGCCACTTCATTATTAAGAACATCTCACCATTAAGACCTTAGAATAGTTAGTTGGAAAAAACCTCAATTTAAGACCACCTCAGTATTAAGACCACCTCACCATTAAGACCTTAGAATAGTTAGACAGGGAAACCTCACTTTAAGGCCACTTCATTATTAAGAAAACCTCACCATTAAGACCTTAGAATAGTTAGACAGGGAAACCTCAATTTAAGACCACCTCAGTATTAAGACCACCTCACCATTAAGACCTTAGAATAGTTAGACAGGGAAACCTCACTTTAAGGCCACTTCATTATTAAGACCATCTCACCATGAAGACCTTAGAATAGTTAGACAGAAAAAACCTCAATTTAAGACCACCTCAGTATTAAGACCACCTCACCATTAAGAACTTAGAATAGTTAGACAGGGAAACCTCACTTTAAGGCCACTTCATTAATAAGAAAACCTCACCATTAAGACCTTAGAATAGTTAGACAGGGAAACCTCAATTTAAGACCACCTCAGTAATAAGACCACCTCACCATTAAGACCTTAGAATAGTTAGACAGGGAAACCTCACTTTAAGGCCACTTCATTATTAAGACCATCTCACCATTAAGACCTTAGAATAGTTAGACAGAAAAAACCTCAATTTAAGACCATCTCAGTATTAAGACCACCTCACTATTAAGACCTTAGAATAGTTAGACAGGGAAACTTACTTTAAGGCCACTTCATTATTAAGACCACCTCACAATTAACACCTTAGAATAGTTAGACAGAAAAAACCTCAATTTAAGACCACCTCAGTATTAAGACCTTAGAATAGTTAGACAGGGAAACCTCAATTTAAGACCACCTCAGTATTAGGACCACCTCACCATTAAGACCTTAGAATAGACAGACAGGGAAACCTCACTTTAAGGCCACTTCATTATTAAGACCACCTCACCATTAAGACCTTAGAATAGTTAGACAAAAAAAACCTCAATTTAAGACCACCTCAGTATTAAGACCACTTCACCATTAAGACCTTAGAATAGACAGACAAGGAAACCTCACTTTAAGGCCACTTCATTATTAAGACCACCTCACCATTAAGACCTTAGAATAGTTAGACAGGGAAACTTACTTTAAGGCCACTTCATTATTAAGACCATCTCACCATTAAGACCTAAGAATAGTTAGACAGAAAAAACCTCAATTTAAGACCACCTCAGTATTAAGACCACCTCAACATTAAGACCTTAGAATAGTTAGACAGGGAAACTTACTTTAAGGCCACTTCATTATTAAGACCATCTCACCATTAAGACCTAAGAATAGTTAGACAGAAAAAACCTCAATTTAAGACCACCTCAGTATTAAGACCACCTCACCATTAAGACCTTAGAATAGTTAGACAGGGAAACTTACTATAAGGCCACTTCATTATTAAGACCACCTCACTATTAAGACCTTAGAATAGTTAGACAGGGAAACCTCAATTTAAGACCACCTCAGTATTAAGACCACCTCACCATTAAGACCTTAGAATAGTTAGACAGGGAAACCTCACTTCAAGGCCACTTCATTATTAAGACCATCTCACCATTAAGACCTTAGAATAGTTAGACAGGGAAACCTCAATTTAAGACCACCTCAGTATTAAAACCATCTCACCATTAAGACCTTAGAATAGTTAGACAGGGAAACCTCAATTTAAGACCACCTCAGTTTTAAGACCACCTCACCATTAAGACCTTAGAATAGTTAGACAGGGAAACCTCACATTAAGGCCACTTCATTATTAAGAAAACCTCACCATTAAGACCTTAGAATAGTTAGACAGGGAAACCTCAATTTAAGACCACCTCAGTATTAAGACCACCTCACCATTAAGACCTTAGAATAGACAGACCGGGAAACCTCACTTTGAGGCCACTTCATTATTAAGACCACCTCACCATTAAGACCTTAGAATAGTTAGACAGGGAAACTTTCTTTAAGGCCACTTCATTATTAAGACCACCTCACCATTAAGACCTTAGAATAGTTAGACAGGGAAACTTTCTTTAAGGCCACTTCATTATTAAGACCACCTCACCATAAAGACCTTAGAATAGTTAGACAGGGAAACCTCAATTTAAGACCACCTCAGTATTAAGACCATCTCACCATTAAGACCTTAGAATAGTTAGACAGGGAAACCTCACTTTAAGGCCACTTCATTATTAAGAAAACCTCACCATTAAGACCTTAGAATAGTTAGACAGGGGAACCTCAATTTAAGACCACCTCAGTATTAAGACCACCTCACCATTAAGACCTTAGAATAGTTAGACAGGGAAACCTCACTTTAAGGCCACTTCATTATTAAGAAAACCTCACCATTAAGACCTTAGAATAGTTAGACAGGGAAACCTCAATTTAAGACCACCTCAGTATTAAGACCACCTCACCATTAAGACCTTAGAATAGTTAGACAGGGAAACCTCAATTTAAGACCACTTCATTATTAAGAAAACCTCACCATTAAGACCTTAGAATAGTTAGACAGGGAAACCTCAATTTAAGACCACCTCAGTATTAAGACCACCTCTCCATTAAGACCTTAGAATAGTTAGACAGGGAAACCTCACTTTAAGGCCACTTCATTATTAAGACCATCTCACCATTAAGACCTTAGATTAGTTAGACAGAAAAAACCTCAATTTAAGACCACCTCAGTATTAAGACCACCTCACCATTAAGACCTTAGAATAGACAGACAAGGAAACCTCACTTTAAGGCCACTTCATTATTAAGACCACCTCACTATTAAGACCTTAGAATAGTTAGACAGAAAAAACCTCAATTTAAGACCACCTCAGTATTAAGACGTTAGAATAGACGGACAGGGAAACCTCACTATAGGGCCACTTCATTATTAAGACCACCTCACCATTAAGACCTTAGAATAGTTGGACAGAAAAAACCTCTATTTAAGACCACCTCAGTATTAAGAACACCTCACCATTAAGACCTTAGAATAGTTAGACAGGGAAACCTCAATTTAAGACCACCTCAGTATTAAGGACACCTCACCATTAAGACCTTAGAATAGACAGGGAAACCTCACTTCAAGGCCACTTAATTATTAAGACCATCTCACCATTAAGACCTTAGAATAGTTAGACAGAAAAAACCTCAATTTAAGACCACCTCAGTATTAAGAACACCTTACCATTAAGACCTTAGAATAGTTAGACAGGGAAACCTCAATTTAAGACCACCTCAGTATTAAGAACACCTCACCATTAAGACCTTAGAATAGTTAGACAGGGAAACCTCAATTTAAGACCGCCTCAATATTAAGACCACATCACCATTAAGACCTTAGAATAGACAGACAGGGAAACCTCACTTTAAGGCCACTTCATTATTAAGACCACCTCACCATTAAGACCTTACAATAGTTAGACAGGGAAACCTCAATTTAAGACCACCTCAGTATTAAGACCACCTCACCATTAAGACCATAGAATAGACAGACAGGGAAACCTCACTTCAAGGCCACTTCAGTATTAAGAACACCTCACCATTAAGACTTTGGAATAAACAGACAGGGAAACCTAACTTTAAGGCCACTTCATTATTAAGACCACCTCACCATTAAGACCTTAGAATAGACAGACAGGGAAACCTCACTTTAAGGCCACTTCAGTATTAAGACCACCTCACCATTAAGACCTTAGAATAGACAGACAGGGAAACCTCACTTTAAGGCCACTTCAGTATTAAGACCACCTCACCATTAAGACCTTGGAATAGACAGAGAGGAAAACCTCAATTTAAGACCACCTCAGTATTAAGACCATCTCACCATTAAGACCTTAGAATAGTTAGACAGGGAAACCTCAATTTAAGACCACCTCAGTTTTAAGACCACCTCACCATTAAGACCTTAGAATAGTTAGACAGGGAAACCTCACATTAAGGCCACTTCATTATTAAGAAAACCTCACCATTAAGACCTTAGAATAGTTAGACAGGGAAACCTCAATTTAAGACCACCTCAGTATTAAGACCACCTCACCATTAAGACCTTAGAATAGACAGACCGGGAAACCTCACTTTGAGGCCACTTCATTATTAAGACCACCTCACCATTGAGACCTTAGAATAGTTAGACAGGGAAACTTTCTTTAAGGCCACTTCATTATTAAGACCACCTCACCATTAAGACCTTAGAATAGTTAGACAGGGAAACTTTCTTTAAGGCCACTTCATTATTAAGACCACCTCACCATAAAGACCTTAGAATAGTTAGACAGGGAAACCTCAATTTAAGACCACCTCAGTATTAAGACCACCTCACCATTAAGACCTTAGAATAGTTAGACAGGGAAACCTCACTTTAAGGCCACTTCATTATTAAGAACATCTCACCATTAAGACCTTAGAATAGTTAGTTGGAAAAAACCTCAATTTAAGACCACCTCAGTATTAAGACCACCTCACCATTAAGACCTTAGAATAGTTAGACAGGGAAACCTCACTTTAAGGCCACTTCATTATTAAGAAAACCTCACCATTAAGACCTTAGAATAGTTAGACAGGGAAACCTCAATTTAAGACCACCTCAGTATTAAGACCACCTCACCATTAAGACCTTAGAATAGTTAGACAGGGAAACCTCACTTTAAGGCCACTTCATTATTAAGAAAACCTCACCATTAAGACCTTAGAATAGTTAGACAGGGAAACCTCAATTTAAGACCACCTCAGTATTAAGACCACCTCACCATTAAGACCTTAGAATAGTTAGACAGGGAAACCTCAATTTAAGACCACTTCATTATTAAGAAAACCTCACCATTAAGACCTTAGAATAGTTAGACAGGGAAACCTCAATTTAAGACCACCTCAGTATTAAGACCACCTCACCATTAAGACCTTAGAATAGTTAGACAGGGAAACCTCACTTTAAGGCCACTTCATTATTAAGAACATCTCACCATTAAGACCTTAGAATAGTTAGTTGGAAAAAACCTCAATTTAAGACCACCTCAGTATTAAGACCACCTCACCATTAAGACCTTAGAATAGTTAGACAGGGAAACCTCACTTTAAGGCCACTTCATTATTAAGAAAACCTCACCATTAAGACCTTAGAATAGTTAGACAGGGAAACCTCAATTTAAGACCACCTCAGTATTAAGACCACCTCACCATTAAGACCTTAGAATAGTTAGACAGGGAAACCTCACTTTAAGGCCACTTCATTATTAAGAAAACCTCACCATTAAGACCTTAGAATAGTTAGACAGGGAAACCTCAATTTAAGACCACCTCAGTATTAAGACCACCTCACCATTAAGACCTTAGAATAGTTAGACAGGGAAACCTCAATTTAAGACCACTTCATTATTAAGAAAACCTCACCATTAAGACCTTAGAATAGTTAGACAGGGAAACCTCAATTTAAGACCACCTCAGTATTAAGACCACCTCTCCATTAAGACCTTAGAATAGTTAGACAGGGAAACCTCACTTTAAGGCCACTTCATTATTAAGACCATCTCACCATTAAGACCTTAGATTAGTTAGACAGAAAAAACCTCAATTTAAGACCACCTCAGTATTAAGACCACCTCACCATTAAGACCTTAGAATAGACAGACAAGGAAACCTCACTTTAAGGCCACTTCATTATTAAGACCACCTCACTATTAAGACCTTAGAATAGTTAGACAGAAAAAACCTCAAATTAAGACCACCTCAGTATTAAGACGTTAGAATAGACAGACAGGGAAACCTCACTATAGGGCCACTTCATTATTAAGACCACCTCACCATTAAGACCTTAGAATAGTTGGACAGAAAAAACCTCTATTTAAGACCACCTCAGTATTAAGAACACCTCACCATTAAGACCTTAGAATAGTTAGACAGGGAAACCTCAATTTAAGACCACCTCAGTATTAAGGACACCTCACCATTAAGACCTTAGAATAGACAGGGAAACCTCACTTCAAGGCCACTTAATTATTAAGACCATCTCACCATTAAGACCTTAGAATAGTTAGACAGAAAAAACCTCAATTTAAGACCACCTCAGTATTAAGAACACCTTACCATTAAGACCTTAGAATAGTTAGACAGGGAAACCTCAATTTAAGACCACCTCAGTATTAAGAACACCTCACCATTAAGACCTTAGAATAGTTAGACAGGGAAACCTCAATTTAAGACCACCTCAATATTAAGACCACCTCACCATTAAGACCTTAGAATAGACAGACAGGGAAACCTCACTTTAAGGCCACTTCATTATTAAGACCACCTCACCATTAAGACCTTACAATAGTTAGACAGGGAAACCTCAATTTAAGACCACCTCAGTATTAAGACCACCTCACCATTAAGACCATAGAATAGACAGACAGGGAAACCTCACTTCAAGGCCACTTCAGTATTAAGAACACCTCACCATTAAGACTTTGGAATAAACAGACAGGGAAACCTAACTTTAAGGCCACTTCATTATTAAGACCACCTCACCATTAAGACCTTAGAATAGACAGACAGGGAAACCTCACTTTAAGGCCACTTCATTATTAAGACCACCTCACCATTAAGACCTTAGAATAGACAGACAGGGAAACCTCACTTTAAGGCCACTTCAGTATTAAGACCACCTCACCATTAAGACCTTGGAATAGACAGAGAGGAAAACCTAATTTTAAGACCACCTCAGTATTAAGCCAAGATTAACAAGTAGGCAGACATGCAGGGATACCTGCAGGGTTTCTTATCATTGATGCATACAATGGACTTACATATTTCACACAATTATGGTTACATCTGTAGAAATGCAACTGGTTATATACAATACATTTGTATAATATCAGTGATGAAACTGCACCCCTGAGGATGTGACCTTTTGGTGAACTTCACAGGGATTATGTCACCCCATGCACCTAATGCACCCCATGCCCTCTTTTAAACCCTTGATAAGGATCTGACCCAATAAAACTTTTGGAGGGAATTTCGTCAAAGAGATTCAGTCTGCAGTCAGAAGTTATATGTGAAGGATGTTTGTGTGTCCAGTCTTCTTATTTCTAAGGTAAGTGTTTTTCATTTGTTATACTCTGGTGAATATAATTGTCAATATATGTTTTGGAAACTTGTAATCTATTGTATAAACTTGTCATTATATCCACAAAAAATGTGTGGTTGCATTTTTTGGGGGTTAATTGCCATAAATAATACAAAATTGTAGTAATGGGAAAATTGTAAAAAGTCATATTTTCTCATACCTCCATACCTCAACTACTACATATGTTATTTAGCTGTAAATATATATTTTAATCAGTACTGTAGTAGCACAGTTTCTAATTTGTAAATTTTATATTTTAACAAAGTTTGAATTGAGTTGGTGATAATACACAATGGTATCCTATAGCTAACGCTTCTGACATTCTGATGTTCACTTCAGTAACGATAAATGTAAGAAATTTGGTAAAATACTAGACCCCCCCCCCCCCCTCAGGCTACGGCCCTGATGAATAACTCATTTATGACAATCAGTCACTTTTCGTTTTGGCTTTCTGGACAGTGTGAACAGTGTGAAAGTGTGCTAATGAATCAAAGGTTTGTATCAATCATTGTTCATCAATTTTAAATAAGTTAATCTGACAGTTTGAATCAAGTCTGGATCATCCTACATAAATGAACATAATTTCACATATACCTGCATCTATATATAATACAGAAGGTATAAAAAGGAATGAATAATAACCAAAAATCGCAAAATCATTGTGTTATAACAATTATTGTAAAGCTCAAATTATGATTAGTCTTTCCATAACCTACACTATAATAACACAGCTAATATTTACTTGATAATTTTAATTTATTGTCTGTTACATGCTGGCATTAAATTACAGTGGTCAGAGCTGTCAAACTTAACAGCAAAAATTTGATGGGTTTGTTCGCAGTGAAATTCACTCATATGAAGTGTGAAAACAGTGTACATACTTTATAATCACTTTTAATAGCTTTAATTGATGTATGCACACAATTTCTCGAGTAAACAACTCTCGTGGTTCATAGTGGTTGTATCCAATGCAAGGGAATTTCCCCTTTTTAAATTGAAGGCCTGACCTCATTGGCCAGGGGTAGTGGTCAGGCCATGTCAAGGCGGGGTCAACTAATTTAAATATTACAGGAGCCCTTTGCTGGAGTGGGGTTAGCAAGAAAATAAATAATGATGATTTAATTATCGCCATTTATGGCATTATTAAGTTACTTTTGACCGAACACTGCCCCCCCCCCCCTCTAGAATTTTCCTCCGGGTACGGCCGCTATAAAATGTCAGATGCTTTGGTTTCGAGCGTATAGTGCTTTCACTTTCAAATACTTTATTTTGACTTTTAATTCATATTGTCATAATGAAAAATACGAATTGCAGAAAAATGGGGCTTGCAACATTACCTAAACCTGTTTACAATGATGACCTAAATTAACACTTCATCTTCATATGCTCTATAAATAGATTGGGGTTGACTGGCCGTCAACGGCTGTGGCCATGCCACTATACAGTGTAAACCATGGACGTCCATGGGTAAACACTGCAGCAACATTATGCCCTTAAATTTCTGATAGAAAACGAACTTAAAAGCCTAAAAAGATGTTTTATCACTACTCCCTTATCTGGTATCATGCACAAAGAGTTTATAGTGTTTGGGTGCACTAATTAATGACACTGAGTGATTGACAAGTTAGATGACGGACTTCATCAGTTTTCATCATCCTATCCATACTGTTGTGTTGATCATTGAATAAAGGGTTCTTAAGAAAGACAAGTTACAAAAAATAAACAAATATTTTAATGCTACTGACTGGCCATGTTGATTAATATTCATACCTCTGAGCAATGTCAGATATAGGCATAATACATAATATATACTTAAAACTTAATTTGGGTTTGGAATGATACACTACATAGTTTAGTCCATTGCTAACACAGCCGATATATAGATATCAAAGTATTTTTTACACATACATTAAATCATTATTATAATTATGCACAGCAGTGTGGATACACAATTTTATTGTGAAATTTATTAATGTAACATTTGCGATTTCAAAAGCATCTTGTCATAATTATGTATATAATTCTAATTAAAGACGCATTTGAAGCAACAACTAAAGATAATAGTTAACCAGAAAAAAATGCAACATTTGAAAACAAGCTGTAAAAACATGAAAACAGTATAATGATTTATGAAATTAAATTCAGCAAATTTACATGACATATATTATTGAATTTAAAAAAAAAAAATTCAATATTAATTAATCTAATCAATATTTTTCTTTTATAATATCTGCATTCTTTGCTCACAATGAGAGACAAAACAAGAAAACAAACATAATTGCATTATATTGTACAGTGTATATAGGAAAAGCATTAATTGGCTCTTTCAATCATTCATTACCATGATTACCGAAAAGTTATGAGTACACTTCAAACATTTGACTTTGAATTAAGGATATTGACATTTACTTTGAACATGGAGACAAGAGTAGTCTACTCTTGTCTCCATGCTTTGAATTCTTCAGTTGCTTTAAAAAGTCATAATGGTCTCAGTAGATGTGTGCCAAATGTCGGTTCACCTTTCATCATTGTTTAGTAACAATAAAACATTTTGCATTTGTTTAACAGTTTAAATTGCTCACCTTTTTTCGGACAACTGTTGACATCTGATTACTTTATCTTTTTTCTCTCATAATAATCTATGTAAATAAAAAAAATATGAGAAATGTGTCTTAAATAATTTGGGAAATATAAATTATATGCTACTGATATTATTTCACCTCCGAGTCACATCTTTCAAACAGATCAGGGATGAGTTGTGGTTTTTTTTGCTTTTATTCAACAATTAATTTCCGCCAAGTGGAAGTTTAAACTTTTAAAATGAGATGACGCAGTTAAAAGAAAAAGTAAACAAAACTAGGCATCTCCCGGCATGATGCGGCCACTAGCCATTTTCAATTTGACGGCCAGCGCGTTGCGCATGCGCGAAAGAGACGTCATTTTGGAAATCTCTAAACTCTATAAACATAGTGCACCGGCAAATTGCTGCTGCCGATGTTTGCCTCACCCTACTCTGCTACTGTCAGTGGTGAAAGACATAATATGGAGGGCGCCTGTGATCGAAGTCAGTCAGTTAAATCAGTCAGTCAGTCAGTCCACATCTCAATCAGTACTACGTGTGAAAAATCCTGTAGCAAGTTTGCACAATTTACTATCTATCTGCGATTGGCGCCATATGTTTACATACAGCTGAGTATATATACAAACACTCTGTTATAAATTTCCAATACGAAGGACATCATGTAAATTATCTAAATAAAATGCAAACTTGAGGCATAACCACTTTCACAAGGCATTTTGTAACATTTTATTTCATGAAGTGGTGGGTCATAAAAGTACATACATTAACCATGGAGTCTAACCAAAATGGCTAATGGTTTGTCAAATACAATGTTTTTCTGCAATAAAAGATCTTTGGTATTTTTCCAAGCCTATTTAGCCAAATTCTTGTAATATTTTAATGATATTGCAAGATTCAATCAATCAAGGTTGCATATGATGTCAAGTTTTATTGCACCAGAATGCAATGGTTTCTAATACAACATTAGCCATGATTAGTGGCCCAAGTGAACTTCTATTCTTGTTTGGATGTCATTTATGATAATAAAACATGTCAGTGAAAAATTACTTTTTTTCCAGATTCGCCTGATTAAGCAGAGTTCATACGACATTGTTAACAACCAAACTGGCAGATCATCCAGAATTAATGATTCATCCATGGTAAACAGATTATAATCAGCTGGTGACACTGTTGTCAGGTTGGACAAGCTTCCTTCATAACCAGCGGGTTATTGCTGACATATTGTTAGAAACATGGAATTTGTGGAATACAAGGATCTCCACTGGAAACTTGAAGATAGTACTGGCGTTACCAAGAGACAGACTGAGAGCCATTGTCATGATTGTGGACGCCAGAGTTTGAGGTCATTGGTGGATGCTACGTCACTACACAAAGGCCCTATTCATTACAGTTCATGGAGGACCAGATACAGACGTTCCAACAACCTGGATTTTCCTTGACATCTCTGACCAAAGTACAAGGTAAGACTTTAGCCTTAGTTTGAATATTGAAAATGCATAGCATTTCCAAAGCTTCACTTACTCACTAGTTTGAAGGTGTATATCATGCACTCAGTGCATGAACTTGATTCCATGCCACATAAATTATAGAGAATGCAAATGTGTTTGACACAATAAAATAAGCATTCATACAAATCATCTGCCAAATCAAAGTATTATTCCATGTATTTCAAACTTTAAATAGTCAGAGCAAATTTTTGAAGTTATTTCTAAAGTTACTCTGGTGAAAAGTTGAATGTGCACTGCCCAGGGCTTTTTGTATTGGGCGCCCGGCGCCCAGCGTCCAGCGCCCAACTGGTGCAATTAAGTATTTTCTTGATTACACTGAGGGGTAGACGGTTTTGTGCATAACTGAAAAAACAAGTATGGGCATGACTAAGCATCACCATTTAGGAGCTTTCAGGGTATTACAAAGACGAGGGGGTCAAAGATTAGGACACTGAGTAATCCCAATTAAAGACTGTGTAAATGTAAATATCAATAAATATCTCAAGAACACGAAAATTCATAAATTTATAATGTTATTACGATTGTTTTATTTGATTTTTGGATATTGCATGTAATTTAAAGCCAAATGTCATTTGTCGAAACGCATTTATACAAGTGAAGGATTTAACTGCATCAACTGCAATTCTCAAAGACTATACTTAATTGACAGCTACCTATATAGCTGGCGATTGGATTGACTATTGTATCATTTGTCATACAAAGGTAGGTCCTATGGTATTATTTATTGACAGGTGAATGTACAAAGAGCTTTCATCGCTCATTTGCACTCGTGTCCAGGTTTACATGTAGGCAAATCAGTTGCTATGAGTATGTCAGCCCATTCAAGTGGAACCAGACATCTATTCTTTTTAACATAACGTAGGCCTACCAAGCATTCATTGTGTTGGAATTTCTTTTCTTACAATTGATGGACTTTATCTGTTTCGCAATCTACAGTTATCCCTTGGATAACGCAAGGAGAGTTTACACTTGCGAAATAGCTCATATAAGTTTGAGCGAGGCTACTCAGTTTTCAATTTAAACTTGTTAACAAACATGCACTAAAAATTATGTTTTTTTTTTTTTATCACAAGGATCATTATGGACAATTGATTGCTATTCTAATTCCAATTAAATAAGAAGATATGCATTGAGCTTTGGCTTGATTAAAAAACAACAACTATATATTGCCTTATCTTATCATATCTTATATCTTATCTTATTTACTTCAACAACAGTTTTACCAGTTTCCTCACATCAGTTATAGGTCTAATTACTCCGGGCTACTTTCAAATCTGAAGCATTTATAATCACGTGAATAATTGTCCCAAACTGCAAGTTCCGTTTCTTGAAGTACAGTTATCTCAGGGGATAACTGTACTTTGCGAAACGAAAAAAAGTGGATGGTATCTATATATCAGTCTATCTTTATTAATCTACTTATCTATCTACCTGTCTATCTATCTATCTATCTATCTATCTATCCATCTATCTGTCTTATTTTTTCTCATCTTATCTTAACTGTTTTCTTTTTTTTTCTTGCTTTATATCTTCTTGCTTTCTTTCTTTCTCACTTTCTTTCTTTCTTTCTTTCTTTCTTTTTATATCCCATAGAGAGTTAGTGAGGTTAGTGCCTATCAGCATTTGTGAGGTTCTCCTAGATAAGTGATCATAAGCGAATGACAGATATCATCAGATATAGTTGCTGTCAAACTAAAAACCGTTGTACACATTTTTGGTACTCATGCATTGTGTATAAATATATTTTAATAAAAGTTGAATATGCTTTAGTATTCAATGTGAATGAAATAGAAACTTGGAATTTCTTTAAAATTTGAATATTTCGACAGATTAAAGTTGGAGGGCACGTGAATAGACTGCTACCTTTAGATTATTGTTTTATCTTTTAGGCTTTTGGGCATCAAAATTTAATGTTTTTTTTTTCAATACTTACTTATATATAATTATTAATATATTTTGTAAATAAATAATGAATAGATATCATCTGGCGTATTTCCTCTTTTCTGTATTTTCTACGAATTTAGGGGGGAAAAGTCACAGAAATAATCTCTTGTAGTTTGCCTTTGAAGTAGTGAGAACAAGGAGGCATTGTAGCAGACGTGTGGAAATTTAGATAACATCTAGCACCACCTTGTTAATCAGCAATTTTCCACACTGAAGACGTAAAATGTCATAAATGGACAAAGCTAATCGTGAGAGTATTTTCTAGTCAGTGGCAATTATGCCAATGAATCTCAGGTCATTACTGGTCACTATGCATGATGCTCAAGATTAGCCTTATCTGCTAACAAATATTATACAACCAGATCGATAGATCGATAGCATATATCATATGTATAACCAATATAACAAGGAAAATGTAGAATATTGGATATTTATAAATAACACACTAGCAAATCTTCACCCTCCCCCCCCCTCCACAAAGTCCTGGGCTAAGTCCAGCCACGGATATTCAGAATTGAAAGGGGGAGGGGGTGGGCAAGTCGGTTTCTTTGGATTCGAGACAGTTATACATTGGGCATGGCAATATACTTTTAAAATTACAATTTTAACCAAATACTAAAGGCACGTAGTAGGGGCGGGGGCGGGTGGAGGGGGGGCATTTATCCCTCCTATATATGTGCCCATAATACAGCAATAAATAAGTCAAAGGACCTTTTATGACGGATAATACATGGGCTTTTTTCAATGTTTCAATGATAAATTCACTTAACTAATGTCTTATCATATTCATATAGGTGTGCGAATCTGTTTAAAGGATCGCATTAACATTAAGGCCTAGTCATAGCATGGAGATAAGAGTACTTTTGTGAACCCCCTCACACTGTACCTCAGGGCATGGAGACAAGAGTACTCCATGCTCAGGGCAAGAGAGTGCCCATAAGAAGGGGGAAAAACATTGGCAAATCCAGGATAACTAAATTTTTTATAAATCATACTAGCACTGCTTTTATTTGTCGGATCCAACATAGGAAATCTATAATTATATCAGCATTTTTTCTGTGTTGTGCATATTCAGTTGCTACTCTATCTACCCAAGATAGCATGAGCATCATCAGTATTTTTTCTTGGCCTAAAGCATATATTTTAATGATGTCGGAAAGGTTTTTTTTTTTTTTTTGGGCTTTTTGTTATCAGCACCCAGCGTATCTGTTACTGTGGTCCCCATTGTAGGGTCTGCAGTTGCTTATGCACAAATGCGCAGTAGCGTAGATACGGGGGGGGGGGGGGGGCGAGGGGCAGGGATATTGCGGAAATCTTGGCGAAATCTGAAAAGAAAATGAGAGGAAAATACATGTGCAATTTTCACCATCTTCAGCTTAATGTTTTAAAACAATTTCCCATCTTATGCTGATGCTTTTTCTCATATATTCACTGTCTAACTAGCTGACATATCTTCCTGAGTTAAGCTAACATGTAAATCATGTAATGCCATAAACTTTATCTTAAAAGTTAATTTTATGCTTATAAGGAAACTTTTCGAACTTAGAAACTTATTGCATGATCTTATGCTGAATAAGTTCCATTTTATGTTATGGATTGGGTTTTTATGTACTTTTATTTGGCTCTTTGATTTGTCTCATTATGATAATTATAGTAGTCTTGACTTTTCTATAGGCAGTGATGATCAACAACAATAAAACAAGCTTTAAAGCCGGCATATATTTAAAAGGCTGCTGCTCCTCTAATATTGGTCGGAAATTTGGTCAAATAAAGACTGAATTGTTCAGGAAAATGTGAAGAAGATATATCTTACTTCAATGGCTAAAAAAGGTTGAGAGTATATTTTTATCTTCAAAACCTTTAAATCGACTGGAAATTAGTAAAAAAAAAAATACTTATGGTTCTGATTTCAATAATGGTACGATGGCCATTTATTAAGACAGCTGGTATGCTTTATGTTCTTGCTGCATGTGCTTTATAAAAACTCACAACCTTCTAAATAACTGCAATTTTCGTATTAATACTACTGTAAGTTTCATTTTTCCATCTTGGTACAGGTTAATACTCGTGAATATATTGTATTATAAATTTAAAATCATTCAACAATCATTTAATAAACCACTTCTAGAAGTGACAAATTCATTATATCATTGTTCTAATTGGCCTATAACGCAAGCATACCGGTGGCTCAAGTCCTTTATTTTGATTATTTTTTGAAAGTTTATTGGCTGGGGCAGAACATTGATAATTGGGCATAATAACACTCGGGACACTAATTTTCTTTATTTGTTGGGCTCTCACTATCCTGTAAAAGTAAGGAACGTCCACAATGGTCTGGAATTATATGAAGAACATATAATATCATAATTTTATGCTATTAAATTTGTTCTAAAAATCTGAGTAATTAATGAAGTCTACAAGGCACAAACACCGGTCTCAACGAGTTAGTATAGCCATAACACTGTATTAAGGTGTTCACATTGTAGGCCTAGTGCTGCTGGCATTCTTCACAAAACACCAGATATCTTTCCTTTTTTTTTGTTAAAGTATTTTTTCTTGTTAACTGGGTGTGAACTTTCTCTTATGAAAAAACTGAAAAGAAAATGAGAGTTTCATGGTCCGTAACTTACCTTGGCATAATACAGTATAACTTAATAAAGAAATTATACATGTAGATATGTGAACCACTTCAAATACAATGTTTTTTTTATTCTGTAACAAAGGTCAAGTACAACATGTAAGACTATTGACAAAAAAATTTGAAAAAATACCATGATTTTTTAATCAATATGGAATCCAACTGCACTGCACTGAAAAAAATAGTTATGTCAGACAAATTCAAAATTTGGCCATATTATTATTAAATTCTATGCATAATTGTCTTATTGTATTATAATATTAGCAGTTTACTTGATACCCTCACGGAAATCTATCTTGGCCGCTATTCACCCAGTCCCTCTGAACTATCCCACCCAATTCAATTTTGTGTTGACATACCCACAAATCACTACAGCTGTTTTAATTTTATAACCAAATGAACAACAGAAAAGTTTGTTTTTGCCATTTTTAGTGTTACGTTTGTATTTGATTAAATATCATTAATTAATCTCAATAATTCACCTAATAATTTAACATTTAAAACTAACATTTTATGATGCATATTCAGTTTGTTTTTCTGAACTAAAACAATGGTATATTTATTCTTTGCTCAGCCTAGATTGCTGAAATTTTGCTGAAAGATAGCAAAAATATCTATAGCTCTAATTTTAAGTTAGCTTTTATCCTGTTTTTCTGGTATTCATCAATCAGTGTGATGCTTAATTTGTTTCCGAACGTTATGCTCCATTCATAACTCAAATTGTTACACATTTATTGAATTATTAGATAAAATATTTTAGCATAAACCATGTTCTTCATACATTCCAGGCTATTGTAGAAGTTTATCTATCTATCTATCTATCTATCTATCTATCTATCTATCTATGTGCATTATATCTATAAAAAAAAAATTATATACATGTTCAGCTGAAACATATTTATAAACATGCTGTAATTTGTATTTCTTGTATGATAGCTAATATTTACGAATTACAATTTGATTGATTGATGGATTTATCTACTGACTGAGTACCGGGTACATGTTGCTTCTTTCAAAAAATATCTGAAAAAGTTTAGTTTAAATTATGCTAATTCTTGCAGTTGTCTTGCATCCCACTGGATAACTGGATAACTGTATTTAGCGAAACGGAACATTGAGTAGGCCTAAATTATTATTACAATTTCCAATTTCATTTTGCGATGTGTCTCCAGGGACATATCAGCCTGTCTGAAAGACATGTTATTAGTAATTAATGCACGTTATATATGGTAAAATCTATCCATCTATCTATCTATTTATGTATCTATCTAGAAAATCTGAGAAATGTCAAAAACATTCTTGTATGTTGCACAATTAACCTATTAGTTTCAGTAGTTCAAAACAGCAGCAAATAGCACATAATGCAATGTACATACTGCCCCACCCTCCCCCTCCTTCAGAAGGCTTCAGTGACTCCAGTCCTATTAAGTCAACGGATGCCCATTAACCCCAGTATGATCTTGGAAGAACTATACATACAGTGCAGCTATTGATAACAGACACAGTGCAACATTGAGGTATCTTGTAATTTTCTGAAGTGACCCCCCTTTCTGCTTCGTTCCGTTCCGGTCCGTTTTGCAAAGTACATAACATATCTGTACGAGGGGAAAATGTAGAAAATTGTGATCACATTTGGATCATAATGAAAAATATGGAAGCATTTCTCAAAACTGGGTTGCTTACTACATTCCCTAAACTATTTATGAATTCTTGGAGACATAAAATGTATATATTATGTGTGTATGTTATAAAATTTTGGAAATTGTTACAAACCAAAAAGTGAACAATGGCATACTCTTTGTATGTAGGACATGATATTTATGAAAAGACAAATTGGAAATAATATTATTATTTGACGTTTTGACTACCGCATTGCTCAATTGTATTGCAATATATTTCTAACTATGGGTCCAAATAAATCAGTGTACAGCTTTATAATCAAAATTTACACACGAAGGTCGATATTCATTTCACACATTTTAAGATTTTTCAAAATTTCATTTTATTTTCTAATCTTGTTTACTTTTTTTATTTATTTGTTGCAGGTGTGGCATAGTCGTACGTCCAGCAATTGGGTCAGCCAAGTCGGATTAGAGCTGAGAGGGGAGGAATGAACGTCAAAATAGGCAGTCAGAAGAGCAGGGAAAGGCAGCTGGTTGCAAGGTCCATCAGTGCACAATCAGAGGATAGAACTTTTAGGCAATACTTATTTAAGTTTTAGCCTCTCAGATTCGTCAATACAGTGAGAAATGTGCCGACATCAAAATATTATAGCCTTCCAATGTTATTGAATATGACATTAACTTTAATTTTGAGTTTTTGACTGACTGAGCACTAAAAATTGCCTTGAGAATTCCCCGAGGAAATAAAGACAAAATAAGTGCGGCCTCATGTTTTAATATTATCAGTAGGCAAGATAACTAAATCTTCCAGCTCATTATGAGCAGGAAAATTTAGTTATCTTGCCTACTGATAATGTCGTTCAATTGTTTGCATTACATTATGTGTTTTTTAACAGGTTTAAACTCGCCTTAGCACAATTTTGGTTGGCCTATAGTAGTCAGTACGATTTACTCGCAAAGCAGATGAAATTATTTACATGTTGATGAAATAATAACACTCCTCCTGATGTTAACTTGGAGGAATTGGGTTGGACACTGAAGTAAATGTTTCCAGGCCCCTTTCTTGGTCTAAAGGAGTCGAATTATTGAAGCTGTTCGAAATTATACAGCAATGTTCATGTTCCTGCTGTAACCGCTCAATGTGTATCTCCTACACTGTCCTACAGTTTTATACCATAATCAGTATTGTTGTACCTTCCTGAGCTACGGAAATATTTAATATGACTAATATCTATTAAATTAGACACAAGTTAATTAACTCATATTATGTCTGTTGTTAAATTGGGCAATATCAAGTGATGTGAAGTAAGATTATATCCTTTGTGGTATGGGACTAAAGTGTAGTCAACATTTAGACAATAACAAGTGGTCATAGTTTGGGTGTTCACAAAGGCAGCATGCTTTTTTCTGTTGGTACTTGCAAGATGACCAAACATTTCGGTATTGTGAGATACTTTGCAAGAAAATTACAGATCTGGATGTTAAAACTACTGTTCTTTCAGTTGTCTCACTGTGTTGGCACTTTTGCTCAAGTTGATCTGACATCTGGGTGTTGCAAGATACTTTTGCATCCAAATGTTAACTGTACATCTGGGTGTCAACACTATTGTGTTCTTTAGGTTAGGTCATTGTATTGGCACTTTTGTGTGCAAGTTGACCTGACATCTAGGTGTTGAAAGACACTTTTGCATGCAAAGTCAGCTATACATCCGGGTGCCAACACTATTGATTGGGTTCTTTTGGCTTGCTCGTTGTGTCGGCACTTTTGCGTGCAAGTTGACCTGACATCTAGGTGTTGAAAGACACTTTTGCGTACAAAGTCAGCTATACATCCGGGTGCCAACACTATTGATTGGGTTCTTTAGGTTTGCTCGTTGTGTTCGCACTTTTGTGTGCAAGTTGACCTGACATCTAGGTGTTGAAAGACACTTTTGCGTGCAAAGTCAGCTATACATCCGGGTGCCAACACTATTGATTGGGTTCTTTAGGTTTGCTCGTTGTGTTGGCACTTTTGCGTGCAAGTTGACCTGACATCTAGGTGTTGAAAGACACTTTTGCGTGCAAAGTCGGCTATACATCCGGGTGCCAACACTATTGATTGGGTTCTTTTGGTTTGCTCGTTGTATTGGCACTTTTGCGTGCAAGTTGACCTGACATCTAGGTGTTGAAAGACACTTTTTCGTGCAAAGTCAGCTATACATCCGGGTGCCAACACTATTGATTGGGTTCTTTTGGTTTGCTTGTTGTGTTGGCACTTTTGCATGCAAGTTGACCTGACATCTAGGTGTTGAAAGACACTTTTGCGTGCAAAGTCAGCTATACATCCGGGTGCCAACACTATTGATTGGGTTCTTTAGGTTTGCTCGTTCTGTGGGCACTTTTGCGTGCAAGTTGACCTGACATCTGGGTGTTGAAAGACACTTTTGCGTGTTAAGTCAACTATACATCTGGGTGTCCACACTTTTACTTGTGTTCTTTTGGTTTGCTCGTTGTGTGGGCACTTTTGCGTGCAAGTTGACCTGACATCTGGGTGTTGAAAGACACTTTTGTGTGCAAAGTTAACTATACATCTGGGTGTCCACACTTTTACTTGTGTTCTTTTGGTTTGCTCGTTGTGTTGGCACTTTTGCGTGCAAGTTGACCTGACATCTAGGTGCTGAAAGACGCTTTTGCGTGCAAAGTCAGCTATACATCCGGGTGCCAACACTATTGATTGGGTTCTATAGGTTTGCTCGTTCTGTGGGCACTTTTGCATGCAAGTTGACCAGACATCTGGGTGCAACTATACATCTGAGTTGTTGATTAAATTTATCTTGTCAGTTTTAAGAATTAAAACAGATAGTCCCTGTATGGGTCATTGTGTTTTGTTGTTGGCCAGTTGGCTGGTTGGTAAATTGATCATTAAATGTAACATTGTTTGAGTTAAAAAAATAATTCATAATCATATTCAGGCATTGTCTGAGGTGGACACTTTAGTACATTATTAAAGTACAACCAATCAAAATGACTACAGCATGTCATTGAATAAAAAAAGAGGCATATTTAGTGTTAGCTTCCTAGAAAAAAGGCTGTTTTACAGATCTGTTAAAAGTAATGCTAACAGTTTACAACATTGTCAGTTTCTAATTTATAAACAAAGGGCTCTTTAGTAATACGATGGAATCATCTGCTGATACATATCTTCCATCATGCCACTAGAATGTAAAGGTTTGGTCTATCAGTAAGATATGTAAGATTGTTCAGTAATTAGGCCAATCATAAACGTATGGTGTTTGAGGAATGATATGGACTGTTATCGAATATGTAACACTCAGGGTTAGTCTGTAATAAGACAAATTCCATGTAAGAAGTTAAGAATAGTCAGAGATAACATGGAAAGTATTTTGATAGGTCAGTAATTAAACCAGTTCAATACTGGAACCTTTTGTTTATAAATTTATAGTAAGTAGCGATAATTATAGCATGTAGTTTATTTTCAAATTTGGTGTATGGTCGCTAAATATAATCAATTCCATTAGAACACACTTGCAGTGATAACATGGACTATGTTTGATATGAATGTAAGAGGTTGGTCTGTAATAACACTAGTACAATATTACAAGAGATAATTTGTAAGCGTTAACATGACATAAAAAAATATAGGTTGTCTGTGACAAATTTTTTAAAATTTTTTATGTGTGATGTTAAGGAATGAGTCAGCTTAAAAGAATGTAGTTCCTTTGTGACAAGATCATAACTAACACTTTGATATGTAATATAAATGATAGCTCACTAATGAAACAATTTCTGTACTTTGAACATGCAATGTATGAGTGATAACTGGTTTGCTACTTTGGTATTTTGAACATAAGTTTCGAGTGATATAAAGGATAGGTCAGTAATAAGACCAATTCCATATTTGGAACATAATTTTTTAAGTAATATAAAGGATAGGTAACTAATAATACCAATTCAATATTTGTTTATATAGTTTTTGAGTGATAACATGTTCTCTATTTTGATATGTAATATAAAGCATAGGTCAGTGGTAAAACCGATTCCATATTTGGAACATAGTTTTTGAGTGATATAAAGGATAAGTCAGTAATAAGATCAATTCCATATTTCCAACATTATAGTTTTTGAGTGATTTAAAGGATAGGTCAGTAATAAGACCAATTCCATATTTGGAACAAAGTTTTTGAGTGATATGAAGGATAGGTCAGTAATAAGACCAATTCCATATTTGGAACATAGTTTTTGAGTGATATGAAGGATAGGTCAGTAATATGACCAATTCCATATTTGGAACAAAGTTTTTGAGTGATATGAAGGATAGGTCAGTAATAAGACCAATTCCATATTTGGAACATAGTTTTTGAGAGATTTAAAGGATAGGTCAGTAATAAGACCAATTCCATATTTGGAACATAGTTTTTGAGAGATTTAAAGGATAGGTCAGTAATAAGACCAATTCCATATTTGGAACAAAGTTTTTGAGTGATATAAAGGATAGGTCAGTAATAAGACCAATTCCATATTTGGAACATAATTTTTTAAGTAATATAAAGGATAGGTAACTAATAATACCAATTCAATATTTGTTTATATAGTTTTTGAGTGATAACATGTTCTCTATTTTGATATGTAATATAAAGCATAGGTCAGTGGTAAAACCGATTCCATATTTGGAACATAGTTTTTGAGTGATATAAAGGATAAGTCAGTAATAAGATCAATTCCATATTTCCAACATTATAGTTTTTGAGTGATTTAAAGGATAGGTCAGTAATAAGACCAATTCCATATTTGGAACAAAGTTTTTGAGTGATATGAAGGATAGGTCAGTAATAAGACCAATTTCATATTTGGAACAAAGTTTTTGTGTGATATAAAGGATAGGTCAGTAATAAGACATATTTGGAACATAGTTTTTGAGTGATATGAAGGATAGGTCAGTAATAAGACCAATTCCATATTTGGAACATAGTTTTTGAGTGATATAAAGGATAGGTCAGTAATAAGACCAATTCCATATTTGGAACATAGTTTTGCACTCACACAACGATTTAATTATATATAACTTAGGCTCGAGCTGGAATTGAACCCGGGGCCTTGTTGAGTTACAGAGGTCAGGTTTTAGCTGTTTTTGTACCAAGTTCATGAGATCTGGAAGGTGGCTGGCCCTGACTGTGCTATGCACAACGATATTCAAAAAGTCATTGTGCCGAACAGTATTAGATTGTTCAATCATGTTGATAGTTAGTCAGATTAGGTGCTATTGCGATTGTGTATCTCAGTATTATCTCTATGCAATTGTATTTCATAATCCGTGCTGTATCATAGATATATGCTTTTTCTTTGGTTTTGCTTTTTTTTTGTATGCATGTGTGTGTTCGTTATTATTGTACCATGGATCTTCTCAAAGAATTTGAATTTGTACTAAAATATATGACAATAAAGATTATCTTAAGTTACTACTGTGATGTTATTAGATATGCATCGTGGATGAACTAATTGCCTCTGAGACTAATTATCTCGGACAATATGCTAGTTATTCAGGATTTCAAAAGGAAATATCATTCCTTCATGTGTCAGTTATAGTCAGTTAGTTCTAAGGTCAAATGTTCCCTCTTAAAAAGAATCATTGTACAAGTTGATATGGCTCTAATCTGTGTGAGTGATATGACCAACAACAACTTGGCAGAATTATTTAGAATAAGGCCATACATGGGAGGCTAATATTGCCCATTGCAAATTTTTACCTTTAATATCAAATATTGTGCCTGTAAAGCTAACAATGCACAGAATATTTTGGAAGTTTGTTAGTAACAAAGTTTGACAGGAATGGGTAATAATTTACCATTTTTGTTTATTACACTTCTGTTTGTTACACTAATGGAATTCCTTTCCAGAACATACATGACATATATTTAATAGTGATGACAATCTATGTTTGCAAAACTTAGAAGACTCATTTGCTGTTTGTGATCTTACAACTTGTGTGAGAACTTATTGAAATTAGAGATAATGCTATTCTTAATACTTACCTGTTAAGTAAACAGGAGATTCAGGAAATCGTACTCAATTTGACCACAACAATTTTGTTGTTATATGCATGCAGGGTGAAATTGCCTCGTTTTCATGTGTTATAGCTATCTTTTTATTGTTATTTGTTTTATAAAATTGTACATTTATTTTTGTAAAAATAAACAATTATTATTAGTGTAATACTTGCTCACTAACAGATAGCTAAATTGTCAGTGTTGTAAGACTGCAATTTTTGGTGAACATAAATGAACTCTCATTACTATGTTTAACTCAACATCAGTCATAACATAATAATTATAAAATTTGCATGTAAAGGTTAATGTTGATGCTGAATGGTTATGTGAAGTGTATATTTTACTTAGAAGATTGGAATGTTAGGAAATTACCCAATGAAGTGTGTTGTATGTTTTGAAAGTTTGAATAACGTTATAAATAAATTTTTTAACTGGACATTTCATGATTTATTGCATTTATCTGGTTGATTCTAGCTGCCAGTAGGCATGTGCATGATTGACTCAATCAAGTGTGTACTTTTGACAGCCAATGTCTCATTAAATCTGTCATAAGACTTACTGCAATTATATATAGTTGTCTTAACCATACAACTATACTATTGGGCAAATTATTACCGTGATTAAGAAAATTTCAGGAATAATTTTTGAGTTATTCATTTGACCAGAGTCTTTTAATTTGTCATGAATTTCTGCTATGAGACATTCAGGGAATTAAAATGTTGTCAGTGTAGCAGTACAGTAAATGGTACAATCACAAACATTGGTCAATGCAAGGTCATTGACTAGTCTGCTAGTGCAATGTGTAAAAGGACCATGCAATGATTGATAAGCATCTCCCTTTGATCTAGCCATAGTATATAACAACGCATATTTTAGTGTGATTAGACTTGAACTGAATCCATTTGTCAAAAACCAACACGGCCGTCATAATAAATATATTAATAAATATATACGACCGTCATTTTTTAAAAATAATAACGCTCGTTTATGCCTGTTTATTAATAGCATACACCTGTTATAAAATAGGACAGCCAAGAAGAAAAAAAACGGGTTTTGGCATGGATATAAAGCCATATTGGAGAGCATATAAATCATGTGTTTTCAATAACTGTATGTCACTAAAAATTGGATTGGTATGAGAATTATATTTAGCATTAATGATCACTGATCTTTTTTGTAATTTAAAAATATTTCCACATTGTGTACCCCAGACTATTACCCCATAGCTTAAGTAAGGCAGTACCAACAAATTATATAATGTTAGCAGAACACTAGTAGGGAGAAAGTTTTTAAAATTTTCCCATAATTCCAATTGTTTTAGCTTTATGCCGAGGTAATTGAAATGATTAACAAATTCAATATATTGATGTTAAGTGTTAATTTATTTACTTTAAACCAATCATTTATTATGTTATTAAGCTCTGTATGTATTTATAAGAACATAGAAAGAAAAACAACAAAACTAAGTACAATATCATTTTACTGTACGTATTCATAAAAAAAACCCAGAATATCTTTTTTTAACATCATTTGACAGTATATAGACAAAAAAACTGCATGTGTATCATTGGAAACCAAAATATTGCATAACTTAATTTGCACAAAAAAACCTGAATATATATATATGTATATATATAGTTGTATGTACATTCATAATTTCTTCAAAAAAATTTAGGCTTGAAGAACATTTATGCTGATCTTAGCGGGTACTTTATCATCAGTTGCAGGATTTGTTCCATCTCCACAGTCAGCTTCTCCATTTAACATTGCGTGCTATTAACATCCAGTTGAGATGCAGAGCTTCTCAGTATGGAATTTTCAGATTCCTTACATCATTAGCAACCCTATTGCCATGATAATTAACAAGAAAAAAACAAAAACATGAATGAACAGATTAAAAATGATTTATTATAGTTCAAATTCAAGAAAAATAAAATACAATTGTTGAAGAGATTAAGTTTAAAACATGGAATCACAATTTCACAAGATAAAAACTTTAAGTGATTGGTACATTAGACAGAAATATACACATCTATTATAAATCGCTATATATACAACATTCTTCAGGAAATTATTTTACTAGGGATTGGTAATATTGAACTTATTTCATTATTCATAGGTGTTAGCAAAAATATGATGCAGGTTTTATATTTTGGCAATGAATTGCCATTGTTACCTGAAGTTGTTTTATGTATTTGTGGAAGATGCAGAGTCATCTTCTGTAAATATTATCTTTTGAAACTAAAGATTTGGTTAAATTTATGTGTGCTTAATTATTATTAAGATTTGTGTAATGAGTCAGAAATAAGCAAAAATGGACATGGACAAATATTAATGCAACAATGAAGCAGTAGCAAAATGTGGTGCTAGAATTGTGTATATATCCAAACTGTATTTGACATAACATTGTGGTTTATTATAGTGCATTAATTTTGATATAAATTACTTTCATATCTCCTCATAAAGCTGTAGATTAGCTCAGACGGGAATCTAACTTGACTCAAGAGAAGATAAATGTAACAAAATGTTCACATTATAATTATAATATATATTGAACACTCTTCCTGACATAATCTGTAATTATATTTTGCAGATAAGAGCTGCCACTTGAATCAACTTGTAATTGATATCATAAGTAATGGTTATGTCAGATATTTACTTTGTTGAAAGTAGTAATAGATAAACATAACCAAAAAAATATTGTGAATTATATTATATTATTCAACATAAACTGTAAATGCTTTCAAAATAACGGGCTTCATTAGGTTTTTATACCTCCAGCATGTTTGACACTATATTTAGACTGAAATTTGTTTTGTTCACGTTGACTGAGATAATACCAATAGTTCATGTCCAGCAAAATTAAATACTGACGATGTTATCATCAGCTGTTGTAAATGTTTATTTCACAAAGACAAAATTCATTCTATGTCAATAAAGCTAAACATTCCCTCATTTGATTTTTATGTAAAGGGAAATAAAACAAACACATATATCACAAACCTACCTAATTAATTGTCTGTCTCAGAAAAAAAATCATGCAAACCATTCTGCTTGACCATATGCAATTTTTTAAAAATTTGGTGTATGAAAAGATTTATCTTTCAAACGAAGAGCAAAGCAATCAGAAATATCCTATCTATATTAGTTTTCCTGTAGGAGGCACCTAAATCTTGGGTTAGCCACAGTGAAAATGCAGTATTTTTAGTCCTTGCAAAACTGGTCTAAAGTTATTAATCTTTTTCTAAATTAGTAATAATAAATATAGATAAATAACTATACAAAGAACCAACCTATTTAAAAATTCCATGTCTCCTCTAATATTGGCATAGCGCTGGAATTACCATATATACAAGGCCTAATATCTCACATGGTGACACTAATTTAGGCATTTTCAGTCGAAAAAAAAAGAAGAAATACATGTTCATTTTACGTTACAATAGTGAGTATAACAGAATCCTCACATTGGGTAAAAATGGTTCTGGTTTTTTTTAGTGCCTGGAGGTGATGCATAACAATATTTTCGGGTATAAGGGAAAACAAACCAAGTGGAATTTGTATAAAACCAATCACTTAGGTTTACAAAATAGTTTTTTTAATTTAATATCTGAAAATACACAGGGTTTCTATAGTAATTAAAGTGTTGTTACATACATTGATGTAAAGTTTAAAGTGCCACTATGGGAGATATTTGAGTCCCAACTGAGCAATGTTTCCCATTGACTCCAATGTTATTTGCTCGAAAATTACAGATGGAAGCACATTTTCAAATGGCTCTGATTTTGCTCCAACTTCAATCAAAATTATACAAAACCAAGGGTCTTACCCTTTGAATACTTTGCAAATTTTTAAAAGGAATTGTCGGTGGCCCTGCGCACAATTTTTCCAAAATTGTATCGTTTTCTCTAAAACAGACAGCTAAGTGACTAACAATTCCAAGCACACACCAAACTTAACCATCACCTAAAAAATTACATCAGGAAACAACAGTATAGCAATAAAAAATAAAAATACTTTTTTTTAGTCAGGATTTCCTTGGACGTTGGTATTGTATACTCAGACTCACTCTCGCATAACTCATTTCATGCGCGAGTTGGCTCTTAGGCAATTAAATGCTATATATGATGTATGATAATGGTAATTTTATTTCACAATTTTTATGAGCAGAATTGGTCAATTCAGAATTTTGAGTAAAAGGGTGTAATATATATGATCAAAATAAAATATTCCAAGTTGAATGTGAACATAAATGATTCAACTTTAAATATCAGCTTTTCTTTCTCATCTTGATTGTTGATAGTTTATGAATAAAACAGATACTTCCTGATGTCAAAAACAAGACAGAACTTTCAAAATTATGGAATTGAAAAGAAAGCCCAATATAACTATGTATATATATATATTATTATTTTTTGCTCAGTGCTTGAATATACCATGTAAATTTACTTTATTTAACTGTACTTTAGGAAATTCAAAACTTCTTGAAAAGGTTTTGGATTACTGTTGTGCCATGATGCCTTAAACACAAACAGTTCATGTGGTTTGTTTCCTTTGCTATCTTGCATGCAGACATTTTTTCCAGAAACCAAAGCTTGCACAATTCTGACAAAAAAATCAGGATCTGCAGCCCATTTGTCTGATTTCTCCACCCAACAGTGCAGAGTTGTATTCCCATCTTTATCCTGGCTGTCTACGTTACAGCTGGATTTCAAGGTATAAAGTAAATCAAGCACCTGATTTTTCGTTTCTGTTGTCATCGTCGAGCTAAGTTCTTTTATTAGAACATGTAACAATGTAGATCCATCATCATACTGAATATTTACATTATTATGTGTTTTCATTTGTTTCGCAATTGCATTTGTGAATTGCAAAATCTCCTCATTTAGCTCATTGTGAAAGTTTAGTATAATCCCATTGATGAAACCATGGAGGGCTGTCTTTTCCACGGTGGTACTGCAATCAAAAAGTTCTGGCTTCCCGTTTTTCAAACTTTTGATGACTTCTAGAAGTTGAGCAATGATTTTTGTATGGATTTCTGTTGGCATATTTGGAAAATGATTAGGCAGTCTGGACATTGATTCTGCAAAGTAATGCAATGGTGTTTCTCCTTCTAGGTAACGTTGATTGTCTGGTGTTTTAGAAGTTATCATCATTGCAAACAGCTGCAAGAGATTATCCAATATTTCAGACTCACAGGGCAAAATGTATGGTGTAATCCTAGAGAGTAAGTGCAGATTACTGTCTTCTGTGTTAGTTTGATCTGCTCTTCCTTTAACAAGCAGTTTTAACACACTGATGAAGTCCACATTCCATTGAAAGAAAGAATCTCCTTTCGGCGTGCAATCATCAGGTTTTATCATATCTTGGCTTTGTTTTCCTTCCCTTGTGGTTTTCATAAGTATTTGCATACATCTACCCCTGTAGGAAGACAAAAAAGTTTACAACAAAAAAGTAAAATGTTTACAATTTCAAAAACAGACAAACATTCGAAAATTTATAATTAAAGGAAGGTCATATAGGTTTCATTCTTAACTTGCAATTCTGTTATGCTCAATGGATTTTTGTGGCCTACAAGTCCGTTGTTCTGTGTTACAAAGCCTTTTATGCAAAAATCTGGAAGTTTGACCTTGTAGGACCTAGCCTTTTAATAAGTGTTTGCCACACGAAGTACACCTGCTCCAGGTTGAGACATAACTCTTTCTTTTCACTGAAGTTTATGCTATTACTCTCAGAATGCCAATGGGCGTGGCTATGGCAAACGCATGAACAAGCGATCATGAATTTTTGAAATTCTCTTTAACGATAATGACAAAGACTTTTCCTTGACATGAATGCGATCCGATAGCACAAATAACACCGTACATCAAAAAAATGAAAAAAACAAGGTATGCGACTGTTTTCTTTGAGAAGCCGTTCTGAACGCATATATGCATGCAATGTACGTTGGTTCTAAAAAGTGACATTCTATACAAGTCAGCACAATGATGCTACTTCTGAAGAGCTATCAGGATTTCTATTCAGAAAACACACCTCGTGCAGGATTTGCCTTCCAGATGGAGCAGAAGCTGCAAACAAATAAATAAAATAAAATAAAAATAAAAAACTGTAATGAATGAAATATCTTATATACTTCTTTAAATATTTAAGTATTTTTTTTTCTCCAAATAATATAGCATCTCACTCTGATCAGTTCAAAAAGCTTCTCGTTATGCTGGACTAGGGACGTTGCAGGACCTATCTCCAGCTGTTCAACCAGACACAGTAAAGGATCTTCTTGCAGTTTGTTCTGGTAATTTTCATATATTGGAACCATTTTCTTTAACAAAATAGAATTGTGAAACAGATGCTGCTAGTTCAAGGAGTTACATATTTTTTTAATTATTTATTCAGCATTGTCTTTTCATTTTCTTTTGTTGTCAACTGCCGGTCAAAATGTATTTTGTAAAGCGTGACTTGTAAGCCCCTTGTGGGCTGGGCGCAAGCAGCAAAAAATGTAAAATAAATAAATCAAAGATATTGTAATACACTATAGGCCCATGTCACTGAATACTTGAGATTAAGAGCCAGTTTTTTATTTAATTAAATAAAGCAATTTTCCATCTGTACATATTGTCGCATAGTTATTTTAGTCAGGAACAAGCATTAATGCTTATTTTATTTATTCCTTAATAACATACTCTTATCTTAAATGTATTCCTTACCCTCAATATGTTAACATAATTTGTGTCTTGTATCAGTGCTTCTGCCTCATTAATGACTCTCACGAATGCAGATGGCTTCTCGGTGTAAAGAATTCGATTTGGCGTGTTCTTCAGCATCTGTTTAATGTCCTCTGTTGTATCCATCTTAATTTTTAGAATATGTGAATTGTCAGTAAGTAAATACACACAAACATAAAGCATACACACTTATCAATAGTGGATTTTAACGGAAGGTTCTCTATACCTCCACCAGGTGGCTATTACAGAATACTACAATTATATTAGCTAAAAAAGTTCCCATTTATTGCTGAGATATGCTGAAGCAAAGTGCATCCTAGCAGCAGTGTTTTGAGTGCATTTTAATGTACATTTGACATCTTATAAATCAGTTGATCTTTGTTATTTCCCTGAAAGTTCTATTATTAAATAGGTTAGTTATGATCTCCTATGCCTGGAAACCAACATGAATAACAAGATGATAATAAATATGTATGAAAAGACTACTGAATAGCAATGAGAGTTGAAAACAATGTATATAAAGAATAAACACCATCAATTATTCAGCAAAACAAGCTCAACATAAGCAGTTTGTGAGTCATAGAGGTAAATGCCATAATTAAAGATACTGTAAGTAGATGTCTGGTAGCGAGTTTTGCCACACATTTTAAGAGTATTCTCTAAGAAATAGTGTACGCACATATGAACAGTTTGATATTTTATCTCTTGTATGTAACCACAAAAAGTATATCTGGTTTAATTATTTTGGTATATGTCCTGTTCTAAACCATGTGCTTGTCAAAAGCTTAGAAATTAAATATGAGCCATTATTGTTGTTGAGTGGTTGTCTAACCCAACATACATTGTTTCTATGTTTTTCAGAATATTTTAAGAATTTCTTGTATGTTTCAATAAAACATGTTTATAGTCAAAACTTACGCTGTACTGGTTTACTCTTTGTCTTCTGAGTTTCCTTCTATGCTTCCAAAGTACAACTGGAAGAAAACTTTTTTTTTTTTTAACAAATTTCCCAGCGGGCAAACCTTGTTTTGTTAAAATCTTATTTAAAAGTCTTACATAAGATGCCAGGAATCACAAGCAGGCATAATAGACCCATTATAATACCAATAGTTGAAACACCCTCTAAAAAAAAAAGAATACACACAGATTAGAATAAAGCCCTTTTAGCATATGGACAACAAGCAACAACTAAAGATAATCACTCTAAAAACTTACGTTGGACGTGTAATACAGAGATAGCAGTAACATTTAACACTGTAAAAGAAGTCCACAGTTCACATATGAGTTTCGCCCCATCCATACCGGATTCTACTCTTATGCCAGAGACCTGTAATTAAAGTCATTATGAAAAACCAATGGATTGAAATTATTAAGGTTTACTGGCCAAAGCAGAATGCAATATAACTACTGGTCATTTGGGAGTTCATGGTCGACTACAAACCACATGCAAATTAAACCCAGCAAAAACAAAGAAAGGAATATAAATATAACAGGCCTGCTGTTACTGGCAACGTTTTCCAAAAAGAAAGAAAAATAAGCAACATATGACTAACCCGGCGAAGTTGATAAACAAGCCCTAGATTTATCAATTCCGTATTATTGTTTTTTACATTTGACTGATGGTTTTCCAAGTAAATATTAAGTTTCAGATGCTGATTCGACCCAATGTCCTCCTGGTTTGGTCCACCAAAGTAAACCTCACAAGTGAATTCTGCTGTATCGCCTGCCATAAGGGTTTGGCCAGATGGAGTCAAGGATGGTTCTCCTGAAAACAACACATAGTGGCATACATATCAAAGATACTGACAAGATAATTATCCTTCATAAAGCACAATTTTGCATAGTTCAAACATTAAACAAGAAGCCAGGCAGCAGCAATAGCCCCATCTCCTTGCACATATGGCACCAAGGTGAGATATCCCTTGGGGCTGAACTGTTATAGGTGCAGGGTAAAGAACCTCTTTGAGCGGGAAGTGGGGAGGTCAGGGTAGGTAGTCTGAGCCCCACTCACAGCAGGTATATAAATAGGGGTTGTGCAATGTTTTACGTGTGTTGTTTGTCAAAAATTGCAAGAGGTCGTAGGGAATGTCAAATAGCAAAAAGGAAAAACCCAGTCAGTAGAAATAATCCCAACTCCTAGCATTTGGCTAGGAATGGTATCATTTGTGGCCAAACTTCTAAAGGTGCAGGGTACAGCTGCTCATGAAAAACACATGCATTAATTTGAATATTAATTATTCACTGTAACAATGAAAGCAAAAACAGGCACCAATAATAAAAAATGTAAACTTCTCTGTATCATTATACTATAAACAAATATTGTCTTGAAAACAGATGTACCTTCCAGTGGTATAGAAGTACAATTGTTACTTACCCAATACAAGCAGAACTGATTTTGCTTGTTTGACAAATACTACACACATGTATACTCCTCCATCTTCAAACAACAGATCCTTTACTGTCAGAGTATTAATATTGCCATTCCATTTTACCGAGTACTTTTGGTGATTCTTCAGGGGGTAATCTTCTGTTTTACCAAGAACTGAATATATAATGTTTCCTTTGAATTCCCATGACATTGTCTCCTCTGGTCCAAACTCCACTTTACAGTTTAACTGTACCATTCCCCCAAGCTTTCCAGCTGTATTTGATGGGGTGCTGAAAACTGATTGTCCTTTAGCAAATTCTGAAAGATAGGAATGTTTTACGATAATATTCCAAAGTAACACAATGTGTTGCAAAAGAAATATAGATCATACTCTGAAATTACATAAAAACTAAATACACACACAGGTATACAGCAAACATAAAAAAACTGGTTTGTAATTGTGACTCAATATTTGTGTTTATAGCATGCTAAAATAAATTCACAATTACATTGCAGGCAAAATACTTTGAAAAAAAAGTTAGTCCATAATTGATGACTCATTAGATACACATTTGCCAAACATATATCTATATAAGCAAAATACAAATCAACAATACGAAGAGTGAATTTCGTTAAGTTTTTCATTCATTCAAATTAATTTAATAAATATACAAACAGGTCTATCCCATATATATTATTTTCTGACATAACAAATATATTTTATATGTGCTTATAAATAATACAATTTGCATGTGCTTATATACAAAAATACATATATACTAGACAAATATATGAATAAAGATAATATAATATAAGACAGCTAAAATAGCATGCTATTTGAGTATCTTCAAGATTATTTTTTGATCAAACTGGGACAAGTAATCAATGTATATTGGAACTTTGTATACATGTCAGTCTGATAGTCGCCACTAAATAAATCATCGGAAATACTTCAAACTGAAAGATTGATTTAGTTGTGTTGCATGCAAAACAATATGAGCAACTGTCTATAACATATGTTCAAGTGCAATTTTTAATCTTTGACTTGGAATAAAAAAAAATCTGAGTTTAGTATCACTCAACAGTTTGACCTACCTACTGTGGCACATAATGTGTTCTTGAATATTTGGTCCTAGCATACTCCAACTGGAACAGCGGTATCCGGTGTTTCTGTGTCATAGAGTAATCTAACTTTCACAATTCTATTTTCATTACCTTTGTTGATGTTAGGTCCATCATAATAACAATTAAAATATTGATGTACACTAAAAGACAATACAAATAACAGCATTAATACTACAAATGACCCAATTTTAAAGAACAGCTACGTTCTTACCTGCCAAGGTGACTTATCAAAATTAGAATGAAACAGTTTTCTTATCAAGCAGGTCAAAAGTAGCCATAATACATACATCATCTTAAAAAGTGTTTTATAATCAATGAACTTCAATCAGATATATCAAGAAAATAAACAAGAATATATATTCATGAACGATTTTGGTGTTGTGGCACATGTTTCAAAACGTTTTTTGAATGATTATAGAGACATTACTGTCTTAGGGGAGTCTCCCAAAGGCACACATAATTCTCATACAAATGTTTATATATCTAATTATGTAAATTGTACCTGAATAAATCCTAATCATCATCATCATTATAATTTGTGACATGATATTTTATAAGATCTTCAATACTGGTGCAAAATTAAACTGATACCAGGCGTAAAATTATATAAAGAACACCCAAGACTATCAAAGAATGATTTCAATCAAGATTGTTCAAGACTTGTCTGCAACTTATCTACAACCATTGAGCAACTATCTTTCATTGATCTAAGACAACTTAAGATTGTTGATAATCGTGTAGACTACAACTGGACTGTATGATGATAATCAGACTATGTGACTAACTTCAGACTGTAGAACTGTGCTTGGTGATATGAGCACTGGATCCTGGGTTTGTATATTGCCAGACAGGTTGTAAAGGTATGGTATTTATATAAAATTGCATTTTGATTAAATTGTCAAAAGTTAATTGCCACATGTTAAAGGTCATGGCCATGTCAGGTCAAAGGTCAAGTCAAACTGTCACTAATCAATGAGTTGTGTACACAAAGTTGTATACATGCAGTTTACTGTGTAACTATTATAAATATTAAATGGAGGTCCACTTTTATACATATTGATTTATATTGTCAAAGAACATTTGTTATATACATTATACAAGTTAGTTCTTTGAAGTGGCAAAAGTAATGAATTGAATGATTTATTAAATGACATGTTGTACAAATAACGAGTGATGCCATATATAGTGCATTGATACTTTATACAATTGTTGTGATACTCATGTACATTGATCTGTCATGAACCATTGATTTATTTATTTATTGTAGTGATTACCACTACCTTAAGCTTATTCTGTGTGACCACGATTTTACTTGCATTAAAAGAAGTCATCTTCAAAACGACTCGTAGTTGTTTGTGACCCAATTAGAAATCCCGGTTACAAATGGTGTCAGAAGTGGGATATCAGGTCACTGAAAGCATCTGGACTTGGCAGAATTAAGGCAGTGGTAAATCGAAGATGGCGTCGCTTGAAGAACTTAACACCAAGATTGAAGAGTTGCAACGCCCGCTGACACAGAAACCAGTCATCCGTGTCACCCAACATCGAAGTGAGACAAGTTCTCCAGTAACGAGAGAGATGCAAGGAAGACTACAGACTGGATCGAAGATGCCAGGGCCATCCTACAGACAATGCCAGCAGATGAGCAGGTCAGCTTCGTCCTTACCCACCTGGTGGGCACCGCTCGCGAAGAAGTTAGGTTTGCAGAAAAGACCAAGAAGGACTCTGCCGAGAAAATCTTCAACATCCTAGAAGACAACTCCGGGGAAAAGCGGTCTGATGCTCAACTGAAGACTGCATTATATGATCGGTTTCAGAAGAAATCAGAGACTATTCGTCAGTATTCTAGGGCATTGCTTGAGTTAGCCAATAAGATAAGGAAACAGACAGACAAAGATAAACTTTTAGTGGAAGCGTTTTGTGAGAATTTAAGTGATGTTTATGTTCGTCGTGAAATTAAGAAGACTCTGCACGACGATCCAGACACCAAGTTTACCAGCTTGAGAGACCTTGCCATTCAACTGGCAGAAGATGAGGGCGACTCTGTGACGACAACCACAGCCTCTCGTTCACAGGCGGTGCCACAGCTAATGTAACTCAGGTTCATGAAGGTGTTGACCTTAAGTCACTGGTAGAGACCTTAATCGAATCACAGAAAGGTTTAGCTAAGCAAAATGCTGAGTTGTTAGAGCAGTTACGTAGTCAGTCGGAGAGGAAGCCCGCTGCACCTATTGGTGGCAGACTTATCAAATGCTGGTATTGCAATAACATGGGTCATTATCATAAAGATTGTAGGAAATTGGCCGGGAACAGCCAGGCTCAGGGAAACGGGGTGGTCCCGCCATCCAAACAGTAAAAGAGGATGGTGGGATGGTGACCACTTTGACTAAACATACTGTACACGCGACTCTGACTAAGACTAGACATTTTGACAATGGACCTCAGACAGAAGGCCCATGTACGACTCTGCACGCATCATCAACTGGTGCTACAAACCTTTGTCTGTCAAATGTACTAACTGTTAACTGTGTGGTTAAGGATATTGATGTTCCTTTGCTTTTGGATTCAGGTTCCTAGGTTACGATAGTTTCTGAAGCATTCTTCAACGCTCATTGGAAAACAGGATTGAGGGACGCCTCATCCTGGTTGTCTGTGGAAGCAGCCAATGGCATTGATCTCCCATACATTGGGTACTTCGAAGCTGAGATTCAGGTTTTTGGTCGACCGGTGAAGCCAGTGGGAATTCTGGTTAAGAAGGATACTGCAGGTAAGCAGTGGTGTCCTGGTTCGCCCGCAGGGTTAGGTTATTAGGTACAAATTTTCTTGACAAAGTTCCTGAATGGAATGATTGGTTGCAAACTGTAAGAGGGAAAAATGGGGAGATTAGGGTGGGATCAATGAACAGTACAGTCATTAGACCTTGGTCTTCAGATTCTATTAAGATAAGAGTTTCAGATAGTCCTGAAGTTAGGATACTGGAGAGGCCTAACCACCCACTCCCTGGAAATCTTTTGATTATTCCCACTTTAGTTTATTCTGGTGATACACATGTACAGGTTAGAGTGTTCAACTTTACATCATCATCTGTCCAGTTGAGGAAGCGCACTTGTGTCGGACGAATAGGCGATGTATCTGAAGTCATGCAGTTGGGTAGCAAAGCTTCGCCATGTAAGGTTAGCGTGTCGGCAAACACGTTGGTTGGATAGCATTTCAATTTTGGACAACAATACTCCAGATTATCGGAGAGAGATTTTGAATTTGATTGATAAATATTCTCATGTCTTTTCACAGAATGAGGACGACATTGGTCGATCGTCTACCTTGAAGCATAGTATCCTGACAACAGATGAGTTACCTGTCAGACAGCCCTACAGACGCATTCCACCGTCGCAACTTGATGAAGTGAAACAACACATCTCGGATCTGCTTGATCAGGGGATCATCTGCGAGAGCCAGTCTTCTGTTGCAAGTCCGATTGTTCTGGTAAGAAAGAAATCAGGCAAAACTAGGATGTGCTGCGATTATAGGTTATTGAATCAGAAATCCTATAAGGATGCGTACCCGCTACCGAGGATAGAAGATTCCTTTGACAGCCTTCATGGAGCAAAATACTTCTCTTGTTTAGACTTGAAGAGTGCATATAATCAAGTAGAAATAGAGGAGAAAGATAGGCATAAGAGTGCATTTGTGACTCCCTTTGGCTTGTTTGAGTATAATTTCATGCCGTACAGATTATGTAACAGCCCAGCTACATTCCAGAGGCTGATGCAGATTATCCTCAGAGAGGAGCAGAACCAATTCCTACTGGTCTTCTTGGATGATGTCTTGGTGTACTTCGACACACAAGAGGCACACCTGGAACAGCTTGAGGTTGTCCTACAGAGGTTGGCACAGCATGGTCTAAAAGCAGAACCATCCAAGTGTAATCTCGTACTGGAAGAGGTCTCCCATCTTGGTTGGCAAGCTAGTCAAAATGGGTAAAAAGTTGTCCTAGTAAAATCTCAGCTATTGGGGACTGGCCTGCGCCCAAAATGTCCGGAAGAGCTCCGTACATTCTTAGGTATGGTTGGGTATCATAGACTGGGTATCCAAGGTTTTGCACAGATAGCGGCGCCATTGTATGATAACCAATCTCCTTGCAGGAAGAAATGGAAAGGGCGGAAACCCGTAATGATAAATGTTTCGTGGACGTGGTCAGAATGCCACCAGAAAGCTTTTGAGACGCTGAAGGGTAAACTGATAAATGCTCCGATCCTTGCCTTTCCAGATTTCTCTAAGCCATTTGTATTAGAAGTGGATGCATCCCATCAGGGCCTTGGAGCCATATTGAAGCAGGATCAGGATGCTGGAAGGAGAGTCATCACTTATGCTAGCAGAGGACTTCGCAAGCCAGAGCATAACATGGAGTCTTACAGCACCATGAAATTGGAGTTTCTTGGGTTAAAGTGGGCGGTCACAGAGAAATTTAAAGATTATTTGTGTGGAGCGCACTTCGCTGTATTTACTGATAACAACCCGCTTTGCTATATCATGAGTTCAGCCAAACTCAAAGCTGTAGAACAGCGGTGGGCGGCTGAGCTGGCTCGATTTGATTTCACCATCAAATACAAGCCGGGTAGAAAAAATGGTGCAGCAGACAGATTATCTAGACGCCCGAAGATGTCTGAGGGGGAAGTTTGTGAAGCTTTGGGATTAACAGCTATTCCTTGGTTACTTCTTCTAGGGTTTGTGTTCAGAGTGCTGCTTTAGATCTCATTTTGGTTGTTTCATCTGTTTCTGATACTTCTTTGTTGAATGCCCAACAAAATGATCCTACTTTGCAGAAATTGTCTACAATTCTCAAGGATGATGTTCAGCTTAGTTTGAAGGACCTGCGCCGACTACCGAAGGTCTTGCAGAAGTTACTCCAACAGCGGAGAAAACTACAGCTGCAGAATGGAGTACTGCACAGAGTCATTCAGGAGCATGGATTAGAAGTTAGGCAAGTTATAATTCCTGACTCCATGAAAAATCTAGTCTTGGAATATGCTCATGATAGACTAGGTCACCAGGGATTAGAAAGCACTGAAAAGAGCCTGAGAGCTAGATGTTATTGGCCTAAACTTTCTATTGATGTCAGGAACTAGAGAGACCAGTGTACTCGCTGCAACATAGCCAAGATGCCCTAAGAGAAAATCAAGACTCCTATGAAGTCATTGACAGCTCATGAGCCACTAGAAATCCTAGCAATTGATTTCACCATGTTGGAGAAGTCTTCCAGTGGGTATGAAAATGTTCTTGTGATGACTGATGTTTTCAGCAAATATACAGTTGCAGTCCCCACAAGGAACCACTCTGCGCAGACTGTAGCCAAGGCACTTGTCAAACATTGGTTCATGCTTTATGGCGCACCTCATCGCATACATTCAGACAGTGGAAGATGCTTCGAGGCAAAAGTAGTCCGAGAACTCTACAAGATCTACAAGATTCATAAGTCAGGACTTGCCCATATACACCTCGATTCAACAGTCAATGTGAAAGGTTCAATAGGACAATGCATGATTTACTCAGGACTCTTGAACCAGAGAAGAAGTCTAAGTGGCCAGACTACCTACAGGAACTCACCTATGCTTATAATGTGACACACATTCAAGCACAGACTTGAGCCGATTCTTCATTTTGTTTGGCAGGTTGCCAAGATTGCCACTAGATGTAGTATCAGGCATTACAATTCCTGAAACTGGAAATTGGACTGCGAAGCATCAGGGAATCATGAAGACAACACAGGGACTGGTCAAACAGAATCTTTCTTCAGCAGCGTACAAAAGAAAGGCCACCTATGACAAAAGAGCCAAGGAGGACATCCTACCAGTTGGATCAAAGGTTCACATTCTCAACAGACCACCAGGACGCAACAAGATTCAGGATTCTTGGAAATCTGATGTCTACGTCATTAAGGATAGGTTAGGCGATGTCTACACTGTGAAGCCTATTTAAGGTTCTAAAACAGTCAAGAGAGTTAATCGCAGAGAGCTAAAATTAGCTGTCCCAGAGGACAAGGTTAACCTTGAGGTGGAAGATAGGAATATTAGTGTAGATTTTGTTCCTGATAGCGATGTTGAGTGAGAATGAAATCTTATTTCATGTTGCAGATGTTACAGATGTTGTTGCAGAGATGGATGGGTCTGACATCGACAGTGCAACAGAAAATGACATCGGCAGTGTGACAGATGACAGTGACTCTGACAATGACCAAGACAGTGGCTTTGACAGTGACCCAACAGCCGGACCTCCTGTTAGAAGGAGTAACTGACTTAACCAAGGTCACCATTCTAATCCTTTTGATTTACCACGTTCTACCCTGAGCTGCTAAATTATAAAAGATGAGGACATCTTTTCTGTTTAGGGGGGAGGATGTGACCTGGCCTATATGAATGTTATAGATTTACATTCTAAATTTCTAGTGAGTCTACTAATTAACACAAGGTGGAGTAATCATAGCATTTGAGTTTGCCTCTGGACACCAGGTGGAGTGGCCTTACCACTTCCGCTTCCTCTTTGAGTTCTTGTACACAACATTTGATCAGAGGGAAGACATTTTAAATATAATCTCTCCGGAGAAATATTGTGTCATCTAGTACACTGTGCTGTGCATAAGGAAATATACATTGTTTTACATAAATTATTAGGTAGTTATTTGTGCTTGTCACATATTTATTAGTCAAAACTAATCAACTTATTTATGCTGTGTCACTGAGTGTGTTAATATTTTTACTCCAGCACCATGAGGATAGTCTCAGCTCCTATATTTCACAGGAAGGAGAAGTTCAACATGTGTATATTGCCAGACAGGTTGTAAAGGTATGGCATTTATATAAAATTGCATTTTGATTAAATTGTCAAAAGTTAATTGCCACATGTAAAAGGTCATGGCCAAGTCAAACTGTCACTGATCAATGAGAAATCCCGGTTACACTTGTTAAACACAAACTATATACTTAAAATACTTGTTTTTTTGTTAACTTAAATATCCCAAAATACTGCCAGGCAGCCCCACATACCCCCAGTTAGCCTCTGATAAAAACCCGCTTATCTTTTTTGGTCCCACCTAACCCTGGATAGCCCCGACAACCCCCCGATAGCTTCACCTACCTCCACATTTCCCAGCTTTCACCCCAATTTCCCATCTAGTCCCATATTACCCTGCTTTACTTCAGATTACCCCCACCTATTCCCATATTCGCCACTATCCCCAGATTGCCCTGCTTATCTCTGTAAGGCCCCACTGATCCGTACATTTCCACGCCTATGCCCATACAGCCCTGCTTAACCACTGTTTACCTTCCTTACCCCACACAATTCCTGATTTCCCTGCTTACCCCCAGATTGCCCCCGCCTACCCCCATGTTGACCCGGATTTCAACCTACTCCATATTGCCCCTCCTGATTCCCCAGTGCATATTAGAAATTTATCAAATGGCATCAGCAATTACACAACAAAATATTATTTTCAATCCGAAATGCTTCTTTATTGTTGTTTGGATGTCAAGAATTGATTATTAGCATACATTCATGAAATCGCTATGATTATATGTGATGATTGTGAAGCATTGGGATTTGTTGACCCATTTGCACAGGACATTGTCACAATAGTTATGCTACAGCTTGCTTGAACTATATGACAGTCAAACCAGCCTCAACAGTTAAAAAACGTATCTCAATCCTGTTTCAGACTAATTCAACGGATAGAGGACCTGAAAAGTTTACAAATAAGAGATTGTTTAATTATTACTCATCTGAAGCCACGGAAAAGAAAATTTTTGCACAGAATCCTTATTCAATGTTTTCTATATATGCATATATATAGTGTGGTATCATATGATAAGAAAGTTGGTTCCAGTTTTGATCCAGCAAATATGAAGGCATTCCAGTAGGACTATTTAATCTTAAACTAATCTGGAAAGTATAGCATGATATTCCGGAGGGATGGGCCAGTTAAATTGCAAATACTGAAAATTGACATTAATCCAAAATGGCACTACCCTTCTCAAAGATGTTAATGCTCTCACTTCTTATTAAACATGATTTCATTTGCCTTATTGGTAGAGACAAAGGTCAAGACAGATGTATGTAACACATCTGTATGATCCATTTCATAATGTTATGCTTGTATTGCAAAGGTTGAGGTGAAAATGATTTGAAGGTGTTTCAAGTTTGCATGTGCTATATTCAGATCCATATTATCTATCATTCTTGAGGAAACAAGTTACCCTTCATTTCCCCAAACCACTGCAATTATGCCCAACACTTATAACCTGAGGGTGTCACCCCAATTTTCACACGGACTACCAAATATCCCCCTTGTCTACCCCCATTGCCCCAGTTACCCCAATTTCTCCCAACCATCCCTGATCTTTCCCTGCCCAACACCATTATCCTCCATTCCCTTGTTTATCCCTGGATTACTAAATATCCCCCTTGGCTACCCCACATAACCCCAGTAACCCTCTGTTACTCCTGACTTGCCCCAATCACCCCATTTACAGTCCCATGCTCCAGCCATTATTCTCTTTAGTTCCATATATACCGGGTGCATAATTAATATGCAAGTTTCTATTTTAAGGATAGTTTAGAAATAAAGCATCAGTGTGACTTGAAATCATTTTTATTTACTTGTTAAAGGTTTAGAGATATTTTTTTTATATATATTGTTGCGATAAAAGCATGTCTTAATGATCCCTTTCTAAAATCTTTACCCGGATTTTTGAGGTTTTTTTTTAAATCTATTTTTTTTAAATATACTTTGAAAGAGTGGCCAGATCAGCTGAAGCTGTTTTGTATCCAGGCCATTTACATCAGTCAAAACAGTAAAATCCTTGGATATCGATAACAAATAAAACCATTAACAGTAAATAAACTATGCAAACAATAAAATACACAATCATTAAGCTACAGCACCAACATGGTGTCATGATCACTCATGGGCCATATTCTTTATATAATTTTTCAGCAATATTTTGAAACTATCCGAAGTATGGCATTCTTTTAAATTACTTAGTAGGTTTTTTCATTATCATTAAAAATATTAAGCAATCCATTCTAATTTATTTCAGATCAATTATCATAGAACATCACTTTTCTCCACTTACATTAATATAATTCCCTTTAAACCATTCTGAAACTCCATTCACACAATGTTGCAGTTTTATGTTTGTCTCTGAAATAGTATTGCCTGTGCAATAAATTAAAGTGTCATCAGCAAATAAATTAGCAGTACATATGTTAACACGTTGACTAATGTCCTTTATAATATGACAAATAATAGTGGCCCGAGAACAGACCCTTGTGGAACACAAACTGACCTCTTTTATCCTTCCCTAAAAATAATCCATGACTAAGCTGTTGATCAATGGTATCAAAACATTTTATTATCTCAAACAAGCATAATACTTGTACCATATTATAGCAAACATTATCTATCCAGTCGTCTATTATTCGGTGTAGAGCAGTTTGAGTATTTAAAATATTTTAGAAATATGAGCTGTGAGAGAAATGGATCTGTAATTATTCATATCTGACAATTCACCTTTGTCATTAATTGAAATAAATATTGTTTTTCATTTCCGGAGCCAAACTCTTGACACTGCTGCACATACATGCTTAAATGTTTGCCCTCTCCACAGATGTTCACTAACGATCTTACGGGACCTCAAGTATTCTACAGATAAGCGCGAGCATATGTAAAATGCTCGGTGGGTGAATTGTGTATGGCCAAGGTTGACCAAGAGTAAAAATTTTTTTCATCTTTGCTCACTTGCCATGCCAATCCGTGACAGTGTGAATGTCCCTTAAGGCAAGTTTTTGCAGCTTTTAAGGGTTGATTGATGAGGTTAGAGAGAGGGGAGTCTAGGATTAAACCGGAACCTTCCAAGGAGCAGGCGAGCATCTTACCACAGAATCACCCATCTGCACTTATTTATTAGTGCAATTATTAGTACAAATATGGCATTATGCAATAATTTCTGAAGAATCACACCATTTGATTTACAGGGACTTGAATGGAAACTCTTCATTATGATGCCTGTAATTCGGAAAAATGCCTACAGCTTCTTAAAGTATACGGCATATCACTATTTTAAGTTATTCAAAGTAGTGTTCTATTTTAGCTAACTAATTAAGATTCACTCTGTTCCCGTGGTATAGTACTTAATAAGGAAGCTAACACTAATTAGTTGGACAGATAATGAAGTTATGACATGACCAAATGAACTTGTTTTACATATTCATTTGAGGAAAATTCCTCTGCAAAGTTCCACACATATATTAATGCTGCACAAACAGAATTGGAGTATGGGACGGTCCACTGCATGATGTGGCTGCTGCATTGGGACTGTATTGCTTTCATTCTATTATTTGGTAAGTATCTCTAAAAATTTTCAACATAAAGGAGCTGTTTTCCCATGTGTCAAATCTTATATTAAATTTCCTACTCTCAAATCCACTTCTCAGTTTATAAATAAATAACAAGGTTTATTCAATGTTTCAGGGAATGAAGCGAATGGCATCAGGACAACATCGTCATGCGGTGGCACAATATATATCAACTGCAATTCCTACCAGATTGTAATTGTGGACGTCAACTCCACATCAAGTCTTACTAATGATCTACTTCAGCATTGCAATGCACTTCACCAGTGTCATGTGGAAAACACCTACAAGGAATGTGTGGAAGTGTCATACTGGTGTAAGATGTGTAAGTAACAATGATGCAAAAACTAATATAATAATCTGAGAAGTTACGTCTAATTTTATTTATTGAAGGCCTCATAATATGTCAAATCAGCTGTATGCCGTTTTTTTGAACTGAGAAATCAGAAGAAAAATACATTCACTAAAAATACAACCTTTTTCCATGGCAGCCATGTTGACACTTTTGCCAAATTTTCCTCATTTAGCCAATATCATATATTATGACAGCTATATTTCACCATTGTTCTTGCACTCTGTGACCTCACCATGGCCATTGTCTTCTGATGACATCACAATCCTATATCTGAGTACAAAGAGGGGCCAATGAGGCAAAATTGCCAAGGAGGCTGTTCTGTGAAAAGAGTGCATTACTATAATTTTTTAGTTTTGCTTCAAAAAACGATATCTTAGGAACTTTTCGAAGATGGATTGGATGGATACTAGATCAGAATATAATGCATCTTCTTTCAAAACCGCATATTTCTGTACAGTTTAGAAAAAAAAAAGTCTTTGAGTTGGGTGTTCGGATGCCTTTGCAGTGGGTTCACATACAGTGCTTACTTTTGCTCATTATTCATATGAAAACTGGCTATCATAAATCATGTTCCTATATGTTCCATAACACTCACCCTGGTGGTTATGACTCATCATAGATCAGGAAGTGATATGATACTTGCTGTTCTGATGCAGAATTCATTATCACAGTTTTGTGTCATGATTCAAGTTGCTAGGCCATGCAAATTTGGCTGCTTGCAAACATGATTACATTACTAAATCCTGTGATCCATACCCATGGTATATGCAACAGAGCTGGCTATTCAGGGGCCTAAGCAGATTCATCATTGCATAGGATCATCGGTCATTATGGGCATTTTGGTATGAACAACTAGCAAAAGTATTCAGTTTACGTGAACCCACTGTAGCAAACATTGAAAAGGCTGACATTGGCAATTTCTTCTTGGTTGATTTTTGTATACATCACAATCTTTGGAAATTATACATTAACACAATTATCTTATGCAGTGGGCGTGTCGGCAGAGACAAAATTCTATCAACACAAAATGGAGGTGGCACAGATTATTTGCAATAGTTACAGTTTTAAACTAGATGCGATAAACCAGCCATGACCATTTTGCATAGTATTTGCCGCAATGTTGAAGGAAGTGGGGAAAAAAAAAATCAGATATTGATTTATCTAAAACCTGATGGTATTTTTGTACAAGCATTAGCCATGTAGATTAACTAAATTTTTAGCACTATATCTTTTTATGTTAACGCCATTTTCACATGTTATTGTAGCGGGATTGTGATGATGCCTCAAAGCAGTCAAGCAGTCAGGCTTGTCTGCAGTGGTTAAAACTCACTAGAATGTAGTTAATAACTGTGTATATTCTATCAAATTACTTCTTTTTTTTTTCTTTTAGATGTTGAGCCTTTCCAGATTACCAAATCCTCCACAGTCTTTGCTTCAAACAAATCACTGATGGGTCTAACGAATGAAAATTTCAGACAAGGACAATATGCAGAAACGCATGGAATCTTTTGCCACTTAGGATTAACTAAGAAAACAATTGTCATGAAATTACAGATAAAGCTGCGCACATATGAATTTGGAGCATGGCCCAACTGTTCACCCATCTGTATGAATGTGGAAAATTCTCAAATGCCAGAGTATTGTGCAAAAATGAGAAAAAGTTATTATACTTCATTTGACTATTCTAGTGGAGATAGTGATTGGATGTTCAATATCACAGTTGGAGGCTCCAAAAACTGTGTTGCAAAAATTCGATTTTGGATAGAACTGGAAGGTAAGAGAATTTTTGTTTGATTGCATATAGTTTAAAAAAAGCTTTAGGCTTAACTTAATTAATATTCATGAGCTGATCACATTTTACAAGTGTAGCTGATATCTACACAGATGGACCAGGCTAGGGTTATAAGATGATGAAAAAGCTAACATACCAAATTGCAAGCTTTTTGATATGGAAGGGACTTAATGTTGTAAAAAGCATCATATCACATAAATTCCTGGATTTCAACGTGAACAAAAAGGTTTATATATATATATATATATATATATATATATATAAATACCAAATTTAACCTGTGTCGGCCAAAATCGAAGAGTCCATTGATGTTGTAATTGGCAGTGGCATAGCTAGACCTTCTCAAATTTATATACTCACTGCTCTTATGACACTACATGACATAAGACAAACACACAAGTGTATTTACAACATCTATATTCTCAATATATATACAGTTCCTTTACTCACACATATACACGACTAGTCTTTATACACATCTAAAAATGGTAAATAGGATGACTCTAATTAAGCTACCATATAAGGCATAATAACATTTTTGCATTGAAAACTATAATCTAGTATAGCTTCATATCCACTAGATGTCCTTCATTTCCCATAAATTGAACCACACTAGGTGACCTTTATTAATAGGCACTGGCCACAACATACATACACACAGCTGCACATACTAGGCAACCTTAATGACATATTTAAAGAAACACACATTTAAGGGGTAAAAAAGTTTATTACTAACTAATAAACATAATAGATAAGCAAAGCGCGCGCCTGATAATAAGTAGTACATTGTTGCATAAATGTGATTACATAATTGTAAATGTAGTTAACCATTGCAGTTATATAACATAAAGTTCACAACATAAAAGTGCAGAATAGTAACAGTTAAAACCAGGTGATAAGGGGAGGTGGGAGGGGAAAAACGTCCTATTGCGCTGGCGTTTCACTGACAACTGAGGGCACAGAGGAGAGCCCAGCTTAACCCCAGCGTCCCCCTAACGACCTGAAGATAAGGCTTGATTAATTGGCCATGTGTGCCATCTTTAAACTATATTAATATATATTAATTCCCCTTAAAGAAACACACATTTAAGGGGTAAAAAAGTTTATTACTAACTAATAAACATAATAGATAAGCAAAGCGCGCGCCTGATAATAAGTAGTACATTGTTGCATAAATGTGATTACATAATTGTAAATGTAGTTAACCATTGCAGTTATATAACATAAAGTTCCCCAAATCCAAAAGTAGGGGTAGGAAAGTTATTATTGTGGTAAGGTGGAGGCCATGGAATTTATGGCCTTATGAAGGGAGTCAGAGTCACATAAGGTGTATGCCATATAGGCATTGCTCTTCCAGTCTCCCAGCTGACGTATGGTGTCCACAGGTACTCCAGATGCATAGGCCCAACAGGCCCCACCTCTACGAAAACTATGTCCAGAGATCTCAGAGGTGTCGCAATGATCTTGCAGGGAAAGTTTAATGACTTGTACAAACCGATCTGCAGTGGTAGGTTTGAAGGAAGCTCCCTGGGGGACAACAAAGGCAGGTCCATCCAAAGGGGCACCAGGGGTGAGATTTAAGGCATTATAAGCTGCCCGAGTGGGGCAAAGGGGGTGTCTTTTGATTCTGCAGAGGGGCAAAATAATTTCCTTGCTGCGAAACTGGAGTGTTTTGGACCAGCGGATACGTAACTGGACACCAGATGGGGTGAAATGAAGGTCTTGCCTGCGCAAATGAATGTCAGTATTAAAAGGCACAGATCTAGAAGAAAGCACATTAGAACGACGAAGCAAGCCAAAAAACATTATTAGTGCTGCAGCCCAGGTGTTAGCACCTTCAGGTGTGGTAACATCCAATTGAGACAACAGTGCCAATAATAGCTGAGGAGTGATAGGGGCCTTGCGGAACACCCGGTCTCCTAGGTGTCGTCTGATGCCCCGCAGGGTTGAATGAAGCTTAAAGTTTCCTGATAAGGGGTTGGGTAAATTCCATTCTAAATGTAAAATCCTGATAATGTTCATATATTGCTTAACAGAGTTATATTTCAGACGTCTGGCTAGGTAAGCAGCATACATGCATAATTGGTCTGAAGAAGCAGGGACTGGCTGCAGCCCTAGTAAGTCACAGAACTGTAAATAAGCTTTCCTATGAACTGCATATGAACGCTGGGTATTAGGGGCCCAAGTAAGAGAGCGGAAAAAGTCCACTTTTCCTAAGAGGGCATCCTGTGTGACCTGAGCAGCCATTATTCTAAAAAGGTGTGCTGCAGGGCCCTCTCTAGTCTATCAAATGCTCCAGGTTCCTGTAGTCTGCTTGCAGCGTCAGCTAAAATGTTTCTATGACCTGGGTAATAAAATGCACGAAGTTTAAAGTTCCACACAGCTGAAAGCCAAAATACCCTACGTAGGGAGTCCATTACAAAGGGATCCTTGGCAGTTCCTCTATTAATAATGTGGACAGCTGCCTGATTGTCCGAATAAACAAACACTTGCTTGTTGGTCCATAGATGGGACCATAACCATGCTGCTGGTTCCAATGTCAATACTTCTTTGTAATTGATATGCTTTGCATTTGCTCCAGGCCAGGTTTGCCATTGTATATTAAAGACAGCACCTTGGTAAAAGCCACCTCCAGCAAGGGTACAGGCATCAATGCAAACAGGGGAAACAGGTCGAGAGTCTATCATGGGCAGCGCGCCATTAAACATATGAGCAAAATCTATCCACCATAATAGGTCTTTCTTCATGTCCCCAGTCACACGTGTTCTGTGGGATGGTCCCTGGAGGGTGTTTATTCTGTCCAGAATTCTACGTAAATGAGGGCGACCCCCATGTATCACTTGGCTGGCCCAAGATAATTTGCCGGCTAATGATTGCAGTTCTCGTTTTGAAGCCGATTTCCTTGCCAGCATTTGTTGCACTGCCTGCATTAATCGTCCCATTTTATCTTGAGATAGCCTCAAAACCCCAGCTGTGGTGTCAATCTGGACCCCAAGAAAATCCAGGCACTGAGCAGGTCCCATCACTTTGTTGTAATTGATAGCAAATCCGAGATAGTGTAGCAGTGATATGAGTTGTGAAGTCCAGTTTATGCACTCATCTTTTGAATCTGCCATAATTAGAAAGTCGTCTAGATAACAGACCATCCTAGACAGTCCCCTGTGGTTCATGATGCGTCTCACTGCCTGGGATAAGTCATTAAAAATTTCTGGGGCTTTGCGTGCACCAAACATTAATCTGGTGTCATATAAGATGGTCGGGTGATTATCACCAGAAAATGTCCAGGCCAGACCAGATAATGGGTGGTCACTTTGATGAATCTTCACTGACCGATATGCAGATGACAGGTCAACCTTGGCAAGATAGCATCCAGGGGTTATCAACTCCACTGCATCCTGGATGGATTGATAGCTAAACTTATCATTTTCAGCAAAATAATTTAGTGCATATCCAGGTGGTCTTGAACAGTCATGTATAAGTCTAACTTGGCCAGGGGCGGATTTAGGAATGGCCCCAAGAGCAGAGATGATCTTGGGACGAGTCATAGCTTCTTTGTATCTTCCATTGGCTAGTTCTTGCTTGATTTGAAGTTCCACCATCAATCTATTTTCGTGGCAGGTTGCTGATTTATAATTGCTTTGCCAAACCAAAGGGCCCTTGTAGGGCTGTGTAGTAACCTTAAATCCGAATCTCACACCAGTCAAAATATAGTCACGTTTGGGGTCATCCAGAGGGAGGGCCTTCTCCCAGGCCTCATAACACAAAGCTCCCTCAGTGTTGACCCCAATTATGCCTCGTTTTTTGGACTCTCTTCTGAGGGGACTTTCCTGTGCATGTACTTGCTGCACTTGCTGCCAAACAAACAGTTCTTTCCTCCGGATGCCAGCCACCTCTTGCAGTCCTCCTTGGGGCCAGCTGGTTTACATTGATTAGGCTGGATTACCTGGCGTCTTGGGGTCAGGAGATGGATTTGGGAGGCAAATCTCATGTCTCCCCACCTGAAGCCATGCTCAGCCTGCAGCTCCCTGTAGCGGCTATCAAACTCCATTATACCAGCCCATTCAAACTTGTCAGCCAGCTCATATACTTGCATAGTGTAGGCCAAGTAGTACTCCACCTCAGGGTAATCCAACTGACCGCTACGAAGTAGGTGACTGAGCAACCTCATATTAGCTGCCCCCCACTCTGCCATAGTGATTGATTGCATATCCTCTTCTGCTGGTTTGAATGTAATGCTCCCATCTTCTCCCTGGGAGAACACTAGCCTGTCTCTCTTCCTCCTCTGTACACGTTCCTTCACTCTGTCGGGAAGGAAGTTGATGATCTTTTCTGCTCTTCTGCTGGAGGCCTTTATGGTTAAGAGGATCCTGGGATCATGCGGATCCTGGAACTCAGTCCTGCTGCTTGGAGGGATCGGGTTGTCTTTCTTGACCATCATACGAGCTGGGGCAACGACTCCCATGGCTGACATGAGGCCATTCAGGGCATCCTCAGCATTGTCAAGAGCTGTCAAATTCCTGTCTTTGTCAGCTGCAGTAGCCCCCTCTTCTTTATCAGTATCTTCTGTTTGCTTCGAGGTACATGCTTCCGCACTGGTGTCTGTTGTAGGTTGGCTTGATGATGCATCCGTTTGCTTCACAGTGGTATTGCCCAAAGCCACCAAAGCTGTTACCAAGGCCAATTCCTGTCCCAGAGATAGTCCTAAACGCATCACATGGCTACGTTCTAGTGACATCAACTGGTCAGCTTTATCCAGGTGTTGTTGACGAAGTACTCTCGTTGAATCTCTATCCAGACTGTGTTCACCAGCCCAGTCATCAAAAACAAAATTTTCTAAAGTTGACATTTTGTTTGAGCAGAGAAAAACGTCCTATTGCGCTGGCGTTTCACTGACAACTGAGGGCACAGAGGAGAGCCCAGCTTAACCCCAGCGTCCCCCTAACGACCTGAAGATAAGGCTTGATTAATTGGCCATGTGTGCCATCTTTAAACTATATTAATATATATTAATTCCCCAGAAATACATGATGAAAATTCATCATAATTGAGCACATGTCACATTGCCCTCAATAAACACCAACCTGTGGCGCACTGCCGCAGTTTAAGTCAAGAGTGAAGAACTATCTAATGATTCCATCATTCATAAGATATTACTGAATAAAAAATATATTAAATGCATAGTACAGCAAAATGTTTCAGTAACAGTGTCTTAATATACATTTGTAAAATGCATCCATTAGACTCCATTTAATGTCATTTGCAAGTCCATGTTGCTCAACTTCAAGCAAGCAGCATAAAGTCAGAGTGACTTGCCAATGTCGACTTTCAACTGAGTTTCATTTCAACATGAAACAAGACAAGTTCTTCCAGTTCCAATATGTGTAGAGGTCCTAAGTGCAGTAAGTAAAAGTAGTAACACAAAAAGTAGTTTTGCTTCCTCAGCTGACAAAAAGAGACTGATATTTTTATTGGTGCACAGGCTTAAGTATTAAAAGTACAATTCATGAAGTTTCCCCCCAGCAGGGCTGACAGGGGATTACTGACCAATCACAGCACAGCAAATTCAATTATCATTTACATTCTGTGGGGTGATACCTCCCCCAAACAGGGTTGCTACCAGCATCTTTCCCCAAGTTCTGCCAGGGATTAGGGCAGCTAAGACAATGGAGAAGAAATGGGCCTCCTGCTGTGCACTGCATTGTCCTGAGGCTATATTTAGCCCAAGCTGAATATTAATGCGGTTGACCACACCCAATATGAATATTAATGAGGTAGGTCATGAATATGAATACTAATGAGAATGGCCCACCCCATATGAATACCAATGAGATGGGCCACTGCTGGGCTATGTAGTATCCTCAATAATGTATAGCAGGTTGTTTGCACCGGAATACCTCCTCATCCCGTCTGTTATGAAGGTTGTGGGTCTGGTTTGTTGTGTAGAGTAGTAATAAGTGTTCATGGTGATGACGTTAAAGCAAATGATCAAGAGGCATGATGTTCTTGGGCTTATATGCAAAATGGAGGGTGACATATTGTAAAGTGCAGCCCCTGGCAACCACTTATTATATGTCAGTTAGAATTATATGACAGGTGCATTATTGTACACTCCTCGTTACACTTGCCCTAGGCAAAGGATGTACATGCATGTCAGTTAGAATTGTATGTCAGGTGCAGTGATTGTACACTCCTCGTTACACTTGCCTTAAGCAAAGGATGTACACACAGGTCAGGCACAATTATGTTAGGTACATTGATTGTGTGCACTCTGCATTACACTTGCCTTGAGCATTTTTGTTGCTCTAGCAATTGCTTAATATATTGTTTGCTCTTCATTACACCTGCCCTATGCAGGCCTCTGCTCATGTGTGACCTAAATGCAGTTGTTATGTGTTCCCATCATTTCCATGTGCTAGTCACTGCTCTGCTCACATGTGTCAGTTATTTTCTCATTACTCATGTTAAGCCTTATACTTAATTAGCCTGCTGCAAGGAACATTGATTATATTATTAGTATTGATTACATTATCAATTGATTGACTGTATTATTAATTAATTGATTGAGTCACTAGTTGATAATATTGATCACATTATCAATTGATTGACTGTATCATTAATTGATTGATTGAGTCATTAATTGATTGATTGCTTATGTCCAATTGTCAATTGATAGATTGTATTATTCATTTCGTTCTTCATATTGATTTATTGTCAGTATTATGTGAGTGCATTGCCCTGTTAAGATGCCTCACTGTTGAGTCCTAAATTGTGGGAGGAGCTTACTAACTTTCCCTCCAAAACTGCTGACCAAGCCAAGGTTGACACTCAGCACAATAGCCCATTGTGACTTGAGCTATAAATAGCCTCAGCACAATGCAGAGCACTGCAGGGGGTCCACTTTTGCTCCATTGTCTTAGCTTCACTAATCCCTGCCAGATCTCAGCCAAAGATGCTGGTAGCAACCCTGTTTGGGGGAGGTATCACCCCACACAATGTGAATGATAATTGAGCAAATGGTCAGCAGCAGTGGCATTTGCTGTGCTGTGATTGGTTGATAATTCCCTCTCAGCCCTGCTGGGGGGAAAACTGCATGAATTGTACCTTTAATACATATACCCTGTGCACAATAAAAATATCAGTTTCATCTTGCCAGCTGAGGAAGCAAAATCACTCTTGTGTTATTACTTGTACACTTTGGACTCTGCATATATTGTGCTTACTGCACTTTGGACTCTACCCACTTTGGAACTGGGAGAACTTGACTTGCTTCAAGCTGAGATGAGACTCAGATGAAAGTCTAGACTGAAATGTCATTATATTGGAGTCTTTAATGACATGGACTTTTACATTGGTGACCCCGACGTGATGATGGATTAGGACAGACAACACACTTATGCCACAGGAAGGAGAGAGAGACAAGCCCTTCACTGCTAAGTGATGTCAACACTTGCAACTGCAAGTACAGCCAAGCACATATTGACAATGTGCTTGAGGCTCAGTTGAGCTAGTGAGGCATTTATGCTCTAAATCACCCTAAAAGGTGTGCAGCCTCCAGGATGGACCTCCAGTCTCCTGGTGACCCTCCTGACCCCAGGACCTCTGCAGTGACCTGAGCTGCACCTCCCAGGAACAAGGATTTCAAGCGTCTGCACAGGACAGCCACTCACCGCACACACGACCAGGATCAGCCGGCCTCTGGCAAGAAAATCCTGGAATTGACTGTCTCCTGGAGTTGACTGTCTCCTGGAGTTGACTGTCGACTGGAATTGACTGTCGACTGGAATTGACTGTCTCCTGGAATTGACTGTCTCCTGGAATTGACTGTCTCCTGGAATTGACTGTCGACTGGAATTGACTGTCTCCTGGAATTGACTGTCAACTGGAATTGACTGACTCTCGGAATTCACTGTCTAAAGGAATTCACTGTCTACTAGAATTCACTGGCTGATGGAATTCACTATACGGAATTCACTGACCACTGGAATTCACTGTCTACTAGAATTCACTGGCTGATGGAATTCACTATACAGAATTCACTGACCACTGGAATTCACTGTCTACTAGAATTCACTGACTGATGGAATTCACTATACGGAATTCACTGTCTACTGGAATTCACTGGCTGATGGAATTACTATACGGAATTCACTTACCACTGGAATTCACTGTCTACTAGAATTCACTGGCTGATGGAATTCACTACACGGAATTCACTGTCCACTGGAATTCACTGTCTACTAGAATTCACTGGCTGATGGAATTCACTATACGGAATTCACTGACCACTGGAATTCACTGTCTACTAGAATTCACTGGCTGATGGAATTCACTACACGGAATTCACTGTCCACTGGAATTCACTGTCTACTAGAATTCACTGGCTGATGGAATTCACTACACGGAATTCACTGTCCACTGGAATTCACTATCTACTAGAATTCACTGGCTGATGGAATTCACTATACGGAATTCACTGACCACTGGAATTCACTGTCTACTAGAATTCACTGGCTGATATAATTCACTATACGGAATTCACTGTCTACTGGAATTCACTGTCTACTAGAATTCACTGGCTGATGGAATTCACTATACAGAATTCACTGTCTACTAGAATTCACTGGCTGATGGAATTCACTACACGGAATTCACTGTCCACTGGAATTCACTGTCTACTAGAATTCACTGGCTGATGGAATTCACTATACGGAATTCACTGTCTACTAGAATTCACTGGCTGATGGAATTCACTACACGGAATTCACTGTCCACTGGAATTCACTGTCTACTAGAATTCACTGGCTGATGGAATTCACTATATGGAATTCACTGACCACTGGAATTCACTGTCTACTAGAATTCACTGGCTACTGAAATTTACTGTCTACTGGAATTAGCTGTCTACTAGAATTCGCTGTCTACTGGAATTACAGCCTCCTGGAATTTACTGTCTCCTGGAATTCACTGTCTAAGGGAATTCACTGTCTCCTGGAATTTACTGTCTCCTGGAATTCGCTGTCTAAGGGAATTCACTGCCTCCTGGAACTGACTAGCCTTGGGCATTGACGCTTGGGCAGCCTAGCAAGGATTTGGGAACTAGTCTCAAGGCACGAGGGCGACAGCATGCTGGGCTGAGCCCAGACTACAACCAAGTTAATTGACACTGGCATGTCATGCACGCATGCATGTACTGTACTGGATTCCTTGGATCTTACCTCAAGGGGGAGACATGGTCAGGACGACATGTAGTCATGAGATCCCCAAAATGTAGAACTGTACTTAGCTTAGATAAAATGAGAAATACCCTTCGTTTCCTCAGGCTTATCACCATTTGTTTTATCCTTGCAGCATTATTGTAGCCATTTGTCTTTTTACTCACTGTGCTTCATATATTGATGTCACTGAGATTGTTTAGCATGTCAGAATTATCTAGCATGTCAGAATAGTTTAGACATGTCAGAATTACTTAGCATGTCAGAATTGTCTAGCATGTCAGAATTACTTAGCATGTCAGAATTGTCTAGCATGTCAGAACTGTTTAGATTGTCAGAATTGTTTATATTGCCCGGCTGATAACTTCTTGATCATCCCCAAGCACGCTCCTTGCTGATTGCCATCAATGAGCTAGAATAAGGGGGGGAGTGATGTAAAGTGCAGGCCCTGGCAACCACTTATTATATGTCAGTTAGAATTATATGACAGGTGCATTATTGTACACTCCTCATTACACTTGCCCTAGGCAAAGGATGTACATGCATGTCAGTTAGAATTGTATGTCAGGTGCAGTGATTGTACACTCCTCGTTACACTTGCCTTAAGCAAAGGATGTACACACAGGTCAGGCACAATTATGTTAGGTACATTGATTGTGTGCACTCTGCATTACACTTGCCTTGAGCGTTTTTGTTGCTCTAGCAATTGCTTAATATATTGTTTGCTCTTCATTACACCTGCCCTATGCAGGCCTCTGCTCATGTGTGACCTAAATGCAGTTGTTATGTGTTCCCATCATTTCCATGTGCTAGTCACTGCTCTGCTCACATGTGTCAGTTATTTTCTCATTACTCATGTTAAGCCTTATACTTAATTAGCCTGCTGCAAGGAACATTGATTATATTATTAGTATTGATTACATTATCAATTGATTGACTGTATTATTAATTAATTGATTGAGTCACTAGTTGATAATATTGATCACATTATCAATTGATTGACTGTATCATTAATTGATTGATTGAGTCATTAATTGATTGATTGCTTATGTCCAATTGTCAATTGATAGATTGTATTATTCATTTCGTTCTTCATATTGATTTATTGTCAGTATTATGTGAGTGCATTGCTCTGTTAAGATGCCTCACTGTTGAGTCCTAAATTGTGGGAGGAGCTTACTAACTTTCCCTCCAAAACTGTCCCTCCAAAACTGCTGACCAAGCCAAAGTTGACACTCAGCACAATAGCCCATTGTGACTTGAGCTATAAATAGCCTCAGCACAATGCAGAGCACTGCAGGGGGTCCACTTTTGCTCCATTGTCTTAGCTTCACTAATCCCTGCCAGATCTCAGCCAAAGATGCTGGTAGCAACCCTGTTTGGGGGAGGTATCACCCCACACAATGTGAATGATAATTGAGCAAATGGTCAGCAGCAGTGGCATTTGCTGTGCTGTGATTGGTTGATAATTCCCTCTCAGCCCTGCTGGGGGGAAAACTGCATGAATTGTACCTTTAATACATATACCCTGTGCACAATAAAAATATCAGTTTCATCTTGCCAGCTGAGGAAGCAAAACCACTCTTGTGTTATTACTTGTACACTTTGGACTCTGCATATATTGTGCTTACTGCACTTTGGACTCTACCCACTTTGGAACTGGGAGAACTTGACTTGCTTCAAGCTGAGATGAGACTCAGTTGAAAGTCTAGACTGAAATGTCATTATATTGGAGTCTTTAATGACATGGACTTTTACAATATGTAACTCCTCTTGAATTGAGTTGTATCCTTTCCTCGGTCTTAGCCGAAAGATGATAGATCTGGATACAATCTATACAGTTTTGAGATACAGGTATGTAATAGGGGTAATGGATGTTAGCTTGATCTGATGATATACACTGTAATATGTTATAATGCTTTTCTCCTACAATACTTGACATACAGACAAGAAAGCCACTTCTAAGTAAAAAAACACAAAACTGGTACATTTGTAGTATGCAAAAGAACATATCGAGAAACCTCCTGAGTTCTGGGAAAAGATTGTCCGGTCTAACAAAACTGAAGTGGAGCTTTTTGGGCACAACACAATCAACAGTGTTATGTGTGGAGGGCAAAAAATTAAGCTCACAAGGAACAGAACACCATACCAACTGTTAAATATGGTGGAGGATCACTTATGTTTTAGGGCTGTGTATCATCTGCAAGTACTGGAATTCTTGGAAAAGTGGAAGGCCGAATGATGCTCTACAATATCAGGAAATTTTTAAGGCTAGCCTTTCACCATCTGTGAAATTATTGAAGATGAAGGAGAATGGGTATTGCAACAAGACAATGACCCGAAACACATGGCAAAATCAACCAAAAAGTGGCTTGAAGATAAAAAGGTCAAAGTCTTGCCATGGCCCTCGCAGTCCCCGGACTTGAATATTATTGAAAATTTATGGGTAGACTTGAAAAGAGCAGTGCATGACAGAGGACCAAGAAATTTACAAGAACTTGAGCGTGTGTGCCCAGAAGAATGGTCGAAAATTAAAAAGGAACATCCAGGAGCTTGTGAAGGGTTATAAAAAGAGGTTGGAAGAAGTTATCAAAGCCAAAGTTGGAAACACACATTATTAAAGACTAAATTACTGCAGAAATTGGGGTCGGGATGCGTACATTTGTATTGCTGTCTATTCATTAATTTTTTCAGACTTCCTAAATTATTAAATTATGATGTTTCTATCACTTGTGTGAGAGATATGATGTCATCCCTATTTAAATATGTTACTATTATTTTGTTGGACCAATAAACCTGTGATTTTCTTCACTTATTTGTTTCTTTGGATAGGGGATGCAAACTTTTGCACTCAATTGTATTTATACAACACATTTTATAGCCATAAGGTCCCAGAGAAGGCATGTGTTGGTTGTCTCTGGCTGCAAAAATGACAGTCTGTATCCATGTACAATGCTCTCTCTACCAGGAAATCAATAAGTTCATAAAGTTTTAGTCTTGCCCAGCAAGTGGTAAATAATGCAATGACATAATTTGCTTTGAGATTGTCAGGTTCAAAAGTTGTTCTGTTCTATAGCTCAACCAATAAACAGTCTTCATTGATCATGTTGATCATCAATATTTCAATGGTAGGATCATTTGCCAGTTGTTTGAACTTGATGGGGTCTGTAACGTACTGGCTCTTGGTCTGATTTGGCTTCTCTCCAAATTGACCACATTAACTATTGACCTGGGTTATGTTTGATATCATTCTTTCTCAGGGTGATGCCCTCTGCTTCTTGGTATTGTTGTATGTACCTCTCTTGATCTGCTTCGGTTGTTTATGTTGGGTTACTTGATGCCTCTTGCTTGATTCAGAGGAATGTGTCAACATACTGTCCAAAAACAGTGTCAGAGGAATCTCTCCGAAGGTAGACACCATATATTTTGAGGTTGGTGTATCCTTTCTCCAAAGCTTTCATAATTTCGGTAGTGCAATAAGTACCTGTTATGGACCTGTCTTCAAGACTGCATTGGCATGGCATATTGCTTTAATTTTCAGAGCATGTACGACATAGTGGAAACTTTAGCTCTCCTCCTGATCGATGTGGGAGGACTGGGTGATAGAGACCCTAGAAGGTAGAGCTTATATTTTGGCAATTCCAAAGTACAACTTCATTCTGTAGTCAAATTGTGTTGTAATGATCTCTGGATGTCCTACTGGTAATTGTTGTACTTGTTGACACAGGGGTAGAGACTTCAGTGCAGTAAAAATAATGTATCTTCCTTCAAGACAGGGCAAAGGTCTCTTGTCTTGTGAAGGTTATTGTGATGCTTGCCATTTATTCATATTTCCAGATGTGGAAGTTACAAATCTTGGTCAGCTCACACAGCTTTTATAGTGAGAGAGACTAGGTTGTTCAAACCTGATTGGTCAGCTAAACCAGATCTAACCAGATTCCCTTACCACTGATTGATTGAAATGTATAATCCTAAATTATGTTGACACAGGTGATCAAAGGATTAAATAATTAAGGGATTAAATAATTAATGGGTTTTGTTTGCACAAGGTGTTAAAGGATTAAGGAATATGTTTGAACTAGGGGTTTAAGTCTAAAGGGGTTCAGGGATTTGTTTGAATAAGAACTTAAGGGATTAATGGATTTGTTTACATGATGGATTAAAGGATTATGACTTTAAGAGATTGAAGGATTAATGGAATTATTTACAAAATGGATTAAATACTTAGTGGATTTATTTACACAATAGGTTTAAGAGGGATGGGCCTATCTCTTTAGTTTACATTAGGGGTGTGGCCTACATCATAAATATTAGGGGACATGGCCTACCTCATTAATATTCATAGCGGGTATAGCCTACCTCATTAATATTAATAGGGGACGTGGCCTAGGGGGTGTGGCCTCTGGTCCCAAATAGAGAGGGGCTATACCACACCATATAGTAGTGCTAGTGTCTTTGTCAATCTACAGGTGATGAGTGAGAAGGCATTACAGGAATATAGTGCCACTTTAACTTAATAACTTAATGAACAAAACAAAACAATGAGACCTACATCATGTTGGACTGGTCATTGTTGTTCTACCCTCAGCTGGATCCCTAACATAGGGATTACTTGGTTTAGGCTTAAGCCCAGTTCACACTATCACTAGTAAGAAACACAAGTGACCACGGACATCAAAGACAGACATAACTGCTCACTGGTGGTCGTGCATGTCTCTGTTAATCACATAAACATTAGTAAGACGAATGTTCGCGGGGGCATCCGGATGGGCTAAGATGGCCACCGATGGGCGTGGACGATCAACAGACGTCCGGCATTCAATCGCCAGTCATTAGGGAATCACTTGTGAACAAGATACGTAGACCACTCGCTGTTCACTCGTATATATCCTATACGTGAAACATCCATGATACTGAACCCACCGTGGATGTACAGGAGTGAGCAAGTGTGGATGGCGATTGGCTACGGAGGTACATAGATCACTCGTCAATCACTCACCGAGCGGCTCCCGTGTGATTCCCATGAAAAGGTTAACAATTTCACTCAAACATTCACCAAAATTTAAAAATACTTCCCTCTCTACAGATATTCACCAGTGATCTGGAGGACCTACAAACATTCTATGGATTATAAATAAATGTATGACACTCGTGACAGTGAGGATGCCCCTTTAGAGACACTTACATTTGAAGGTTACTTAAATCATGAATTGATAGTTGAGATATAATGAAGAGTGTACACAAGCACCAATAAAAATTTAAACTAAATAAAAAAAATTAACTGAATAAACAATTTTAATTTTAATACATAGCTTAAGCACCATAGAAATACTCCTTGGTATTTTAAATTGTTTGTGACATTTAACATTGTGACCCTGGGTGAATATCAGGATTGGTCATATATGACCACTGCAATATAATATGGTAAACCCCCTTAAATATATACAATTTGATATATTGTTCAAACACTACTATTAATACTAAGAACAATATGTTTTTTTAATCTGAGAGTTCAAGGTCAGGTCACACATATACTTGTAACCTTTGACCAAAGGTCATTCATGTTTCGTAATTTTAAGCGTTCAGAAACGTTTCACAGAATCACCACCCAGAAAATAAAAATACATGCTCAGTATCTCTTTCTGACTTTGGGTTCTTCAAATTTTGAATCCTAGCAACGTTTCAGCCAATAAGGGGGTATACCCCTTTACCTTATAGCAGGTTTAAATTTATGATGCAGTGTGATAGTACTTTGATCACTGAAACTATTTAATGACTCATACACACTTTTCACATGGCAGCCATCTTGGCATTTTTGCCTTATTGATCTCATTTTGATTATGTCATATATGTTACAACATCATTAATTCTCTATTGTTCTTGCAATCTGTGGCCTCACCATGGCCAAGGTCTACTACTAAAGACATCACAATACTATATCTGATTGCAAAGAGAGGTCAGAGAGGCAAAAATGGCAGCAAAGCTGCCGTGTGAAATGGATGTATATCTCCATTCTTCCAGCAGAGTAGCATTGGACATGGAAAATGTGAATTTATGCTTTTCAAACTGTGTTCATGAGACAGGGAGTTGCGTTGATAAATATTGCCACTTTTTTACATGTGACCCTTGATATTTTACCTAAGAGCACCTTTGATATAATAGTTTTAAAGCACACTGAGCAAAGATTGCATAACACTTGTTTCATAATTTAGACATACTCATTATTGACAAAATTATACATATTCATTTATACAGCATATTGACATAATTATTCATTAATCATCCATTGAGTCATCATCTCAACCCAAATGAAGACCCTCTGCTTTTTACAATATGTAAATTTCAACAATTGTCATAATACCTTTGGCTGTGCAATAAACAGCATAGAATCTGTCTCTCAAAGTTTAACCTCCACTACAAATACTATTTTATTACCTTACAAAATATTCCTTTTAACCATTTTTAACTTTGTTTTCTTTTAGTTGAAGTTCCAGAAAATATGGAAATGTGGTGCCTTGAATGCAACCATGAATCAGGTAGACTTATTTTTGGTTCTTGTCCTTTTTTTCAAGCACAATATATCTGTTGAGAACATGCATTGCATCTGACATCAATATGTTTATTTGATTATTTTGAATATCTTCTAAACATGTTAATGAAATCTTCCCATAGTCATGCATATTTAATAAAATATAACAATAATAAGTGTTAACTGATTGATGGTATTATGAAAGGTATTACATTTTTGCCCATCATTGCAAAAAAGCTTTATTCTCTCAGTAAACTGGAGGGCAAGATTTCCATGGTTTGTTTCTGAAATAGTGGCTCATTTCTTACTTGCTAGCATCATAGCCTTTCTTAGTACAGCAGTCCCTTGACTGTGCTCCCACTTCAGATTCCTCCAGTTAATGCTTGCTTGGCAAGTGATCCAGCAGAGGTTTTGAAAGATGTGTCATTTTCATCAGGCACCAATCAGGTGCAAACTAATTTGATGTCCGGCCTTGTACATCATCCAAGTTCAAGCTTAGTTCTACAATGCCTGTACTAAGCTCATTGGATTTCTTCATTACAACCAATTTCTTCTTCACAATGATACCAGATTTTTCTCTGGCCTTTAACAAATTAAAAAGCTGGTCATTAACTATTGCTACCTCACGCTTAATCAGACAGATTGTTGTGCTGTACTTTGACTGTATAACCCTGAGACCCTGACAGTTGTACCATGACAGACAAAGATACACTCTCTCATTCTCAAGGGGATTTATTCACTGCTGTCACATAAGGCCACATAGCTGTTATAGATAGATTGTTTTTGAAAGAATAAGGTCGATCAGTTCTGACTTATTTGTCATTCCTATGGGCTATATCTCATTCATAGGTTAAATAACTTTTTTGCCAGATATGTTTGTTTCTTGAAAAGATATATTGATAATATCAAGTAAAAAACCAAAAACAACATCATATCTATGTGTACATGTAATATTCAAACTCTACGATGTTCATAGTCCATCATTTTTATCATAAGACACAAAAGGACTCAAATGTGTGATACATATATAAGCATGCATCTAAGTCATTTTCGAGAAATATATAAAAAAAGATGTCAAAATGTATACAATTGAGAATTTAAGGGTGGTTTTAAGTCAGCCATGTCCTCATCCAGCTATAATACTCACTTGAGAGTGGATTAGTCCAAGCTCTCATTTATTCACAGCCTCAACTCAAGGGTGGTTTAGCCAATCCTTCATTCATCTATTGATTTCACTCAAGGGAGGCTTTGCCACTCCCTCATTAGACGTTATATTTTACCTAAGTTCTGGTTAGTTTATGCCCTCGTTTAATTCAAGTTTAATGAAATATCGACTGAAGGGTGGTTATGGCTAACCACTTATATTGAAACCTATAATAGTAATAACGGCAAAATGTGTGCAATATCTTTGCAACAGACATGGCTTGCAGTGGGTAGTGACCTATCTTTACTACAATTCCCTGAATATAAATTAATCTCAGTTGTTAAATCTTGCATCACATGGAGGAGTGGCCATTTACTAATTTCAACTTCAGAACTATCAACCATGACATAATCACAGACATATGAGATGAAATCTTGGAAGATATCACTCATATGAGCAGCGAAGAGGAAACATTTATCTGTAATATATATTGCCTCCCCCCCACCAGTTTAAACTACATAAAATATGATCTCCTTTGCATCTGAAATAACTGCTCTTTCACAAAGGATAGCAAATCAAGACAATATTATTCTTGCAGTGACTTCAACATCAATCTCCTGAAATATGAAGAGAAGAACTCAATCAACAAATTCCTGAAATGTATTTGTTCTCATGGTTATAGTCCAAAAATTACACTTCCAACTCGTTTGACACAACAGCCACCCTAATGGACAATTGATTTACCAATATTTCGAAGAGCCTATATCCACAGCAACAGCAGGAATATTACAACATCTTAGATCACTTACCTTACCTATGTCTAGAAAATTTCCACAATGTTAAAGCAAAAATGAATTTTGTTAAAATGTTTCCCAATTGCAAGAGTGCTCTATTAAACTTTAAAAAAGAACTACCAAATTAGAATAGAAAAAAATAACCGCAAAATTCCATAATATCTTGTCGTAAAATAGCAAGATAAATGAATGCTATCATGAATTTCATAGCATTTCACTTGCACTTACTAATAAAAACATTCAGGCTATAACAGTAAGATGCAACAAATATAAGCATAAAAAATTAATTGGCAAATGGTTCACAAGTGGTATTCCAACATGTGTCTGTAACAGAGATAAATTATATGCTAAGCATAAATGCACAATCAATATTTATAAATGATAATAATATAATTATATATTTTCAGAGCCCTTGTTACAGCTCACCAGCACCAAGCTGTTGATCCATCATCAATTATACCAGATCTTGAATAAATTAGTTTTTAACTTCCTCTTGAATGTCTCCTGGGAGTATTATTACATAGTTAGTTCTCCAGCAATAAGTCTTGTATATCCTCTATGCATTTTTACATTTCTGTAAAGGATTGGGTCGGATTCTGTAGATTGTTGGGACTGAAGAATATACCTCCTTTTTGTTTTGGTTTCTTTTCTTATATCAGTCGTTGACCACAGACTTGGTTTTGGTTTAGTAACAGGAAATTATTCCAGTGGAGCATGTTTATCAAGGACGTTACTTATGGAGTCAAACTTGTCTAGTATAGCAGATAGGCTAGCAGTTGTGGAAGTAAAGCTGATTCCTCAGATCCTTTTTGAATCTGTCCATATTTATCCTTGTATACCTACACGTCCTTACCGTTTTAGTGGAAGGCTTGAGCTTTTCTGTATTAACCTCTATCAGTGGCCAGAATTCAGGTCAGCAACCCTACATTGCCTCACCATGGATACATGTTTGGTTATAACTATCAAGTGTATTTCCATTTTCATGAGTTAGGTCATTTATATGTTGGTTTAAGTCAAATATATCAAGAATAGCCTGTAACCACTTGGCATACGAGTTACAGGTTTTATTTACATGAATGTTAAAGTCTGCTATAAATAAACAGACATTTCATTGAGTTCAGAAAAGAAAGCATTCATATTGTATCTGTTTCTTTTTAGAGGAGCCAGGGTGATACACTCTGACAATAGTAAGTTTAGTGCCTGAAGTGTGACTTCCATGGTTTAAGATCAATTTCAGTAATCTAAAAATGACATTTAAAAAAAAAACGCCTGGTCTACAATTGATGAAATTTCAAACAGAAATAAAGAAAATAAGCGCACAATGGCACTCAGCGAGATAACCTTAAAAAACTGTGGGAGCACATGCAGAATAAATAGACATCACTGAAAACAAATTGTGGAAACTATTATTAAAACAATAGAACACAAGAAACCTAAATCTAGCAAAGATATAGACAATATCAGTAGTGACATATAAACATGAAATTGCTGGTATTTACCAACATTCATGAATATGATATTTGAGCAGGGCATATTACCAGATGCATTAGAAGTAGCAAAAGTCATTCCTATAAACATAAAGAATGACAACCATTGTAATTGTGAAATTGAAGTCCAATCTCCATATTGCCTGATGTGTCAAAATTATTTGAAATGGTAATTTATGATAAAATTTATCAATATTTTACAACTTCAAAGTTATTCTATACCAGTTTGTATGGATTCCGTAAATCCCACTGAATTATTAGACCGACTATTTTAGATATGGACAAGAATAAACAAGCTATAACTATGTATATGGATTTTTCAAAGGCTTTCGACACATTAGATCATACTATGGTTATTATGAGACTAAAGCACAATGGTGTTAGAGACAAATAACTGGACTTATTTATCAGCTACTGAAGTAACAGAGTCCAATATATAAATTACAAAAAATTCTCCTGAGATAATTTATTTACTAAATGTGGTGTACCTCAAGGCTGAGGTATATTTATTGCAGTGTGGAACACATCCAAGTGTGTGTTGATATTATATTTTGCGCACATTCACGAGCATTTGAAACGTGGAGATGATTTGCTGACCACATCCATGCACGTGGATATGCATAGACGCCCCCACGTGAATCGTATATATATGTTAGAGCGCAACTCAGAGGTTCCAAATGAGTTTCCACTTCCATGTCAACCATCTTTTCAATAGTCTACGCTGATAACCCAAACAGAAAAGAGCCTCATAGCTGCTTCGGTCCACTTCTATGGCTAAGAATCGGCTTACAACTATCACCAAATAAATATCAACATGGGTAAATGTAAGAAATTAATCCAATATATAAATATGAACTTGTAGATCTGGTTTTGAGTAGCCAGCTATGACAACTTTGTCTAAGTTCAATTTTTAGGGTCGTTTTTAATGAAATTAACTGTATCAATAAGATGTTTCCAAGGTTACAATGGATACAAATTATTGGTCTACTAGGGTTTTATGACTTCTATACAGTGATTGCCAATGTTTTTGAACATTTTTTGATACATACATTTATGCCTGTAGCAAAGTACCGATTTGCACCAGGGTGGATTGAAGCAGGGATTCAGTAAGGATCTACTCTGTTGCTCTATGGCATGTGTGTTGGATTCCAACACCTTATCCACCAAGGCATACACCCTTTTGAAAGAGTATTCATGTTGGCATTTTGCCTCATTTAGTGTGATGTAGTCATTATACAGTGTTCAATGTGAGGTCACATAGTGCAAGAGCAATGGTCGGGTTATGATTTTATAATATATCACGTCATTAAAATGAAGTCAATGAGGTAAACATGCCAATGTTGCTGCTCTGCGAGAAGGGTGTTATGGAACTTTATGCATAAATCAGTGCACATAACCTGTCCGCATTATTGTAAAAAGTATTGAATTATAATTGGCCTTTGAAAATATCCATTATCATATTTCATTCTTACATTTATTTACCAATAAACTAGGTAATGAGGAAAAATACATCATCTTTTCTACAAAACTGGTTCCTACCCTTGTGGAGGGATCAGACTCAGCTAGTTGGTCAGGTATGACATGCTTGCTAATTATGATCTCTCATCAAAAGCATACCACATTATATTTTTCCCCTTTGTTTTCTTTGCCATCCATTCTTCTTTGTTCATGATTCCAGTTTCCATCAAACTTTCAATAGCACTTGGGGCACTCTTGCTGATAGCAGTCCTGGTAATTCTGGTAATGCTGTGCAGGTAAGATGACAAATATAAAAACAACAAAAGAAATTAATTATGTTTGTGCAAGTTGAATGCTCTGTTATGTGCTACTATTAACATATTGATTATTGATGGCAGAAAAGGAAAAATCAGTTGCAAAGGGAATTCATATGTTGAGAATGCCCAAGAAGAGGGTCACAATTATACTTACATAGACCCAGATCACATACCGTCAGCTGTTGAAGTTTCAAGGTAAATGTTAGTGAAGTAGGCATTGCTTGTTCTTGCCAAAAATATTTCACCAAACAAGGATATCATAGAATACCTTATAATATTATTTTTTGAACTGTTAAATTGAAACCTTGATCTTTCAGAACACATAATAGCATCCCAAGTTTGAGAGAAATCATCCCACTGAGCCGGTCATTAGCACATATGGCTGGATCAAGAACATTAGATCGTGAACTGCCCCCTCCTCCATGGTAATATTAATTTTACAGCACATACCTCCGAAATGATTACAGCTGTCTTTTATTGGAAGAAAATAAATTGCATTGCATGGCTTCTTTCATTGAAGAAAACCACAATCTTAAAGGAATATTCCCCTTAAACTGCCCCTTTTGAAATACAATGCAAATTTGCCAAATTGTCATACATAAGCTACTGCATTTGGCAGTGAAAAATTACAATACGAATCCTAAATAGTTTCTGAGAAATTAAGTGATTTACTTGTTAGTATTTTCAAGGTCATGATGGCCAATTATTTATTTTACATGTGATTTGCTGATGTTATCAGAATTGCGGTCAACAGCTGGGGAATTATAGCTGAAACACTCAAGCTTAAGTCATAAAAGCCCCTCTATTGAGGCCATTAGAGGCAGAATACATATATGGAAATGTGTGTTGGGGGAGGGGCATTTTGAATTACCTCTAAGGCAATGAAGTTTCAGTTCAAAATGCGAGCATAAAATGCAAAAATTTCTACATACTTAGAAACTTGGCTTGGCTTAAAAATAACCAGATAAAATCGGAGAGAGCAAAAGTAATCAGAAAAATAAAACCCAAATCGGTACCTTATTAAACAAGTCTAGTGGCAAAACACAAGCAGCTGCTGACTTTTAGAAGTCTAGCAATACATAATACCTATTGTTTATTGTGCATGTCTATATGGACTCTCAACGTGATCTTGTTCTTATCTACTTTATAATTTTTCTATCTAAATATCATCTCTCTTTTGTTTTTGCAAAGGGAGGCAAAGGATTGCGGAAACAAACTGACAGCTAAAGTGAATCCAACACATAACAATGATGAAGTCTGCCCAGATGATGCCCTGGGTGTTGCAGAAGCTACCATCAAGGATATTGGTGACCAGGATGAAGAAGATGGAACTTTCAAAGCATTCCCTCCAAATGTATACATGGGACTGAGTCAAGATACTCTCAATGTATCTGACACCAGCTCAAGAAGTTCAACAGGGATACTTTATACACTCATGGATGGTGTACCAAGGTATTTACAATTACAAAATTTTACTGTTATTGTCTTGTAAACATATATATTATTTTATTTGTGTTACAATTGGAAAAATACTTAATTGGTCAAAAGTCTGCATAAACTGCCGTAACTGATGAAGTATAGCAATATTTCACAGTTGACAAAATACAAAATCATCTTATGCAGACTACGTACTGTTACTCTCTGAAATGGTGACCACACTCAATTGCTTGCTCAAGACACTCGTTGTGCTTCATTGAACATCCTGTGTGTTATAATTGTTTATATTGTACTTATTTTCAAAACTCGGGGAAGATAGTTTCTCTATATATCACCAGAAGTCATAACTTCATAATCATGACAAGGTTGCTGAAATATCAGAGAAAAATACCAATAAAAAAAAAACAGCCAATAAATTCAAAACAGCCTAATAGTGAAATTATAACAATAGTCCTTGATCTCACAGAGGTATGCATCAGGAAACAAATGGATCATCCAATGAAATTGACACTGCCAACGCCGAAGAAACGAGCCAGGAAGCAACAGCCCAAGGGCAAAGAGACAAAGATGAACATGGTTATTTCGTGGTCCTTCCAGGTAGTGTGCCACCGGAATGGACTGCAGGTGCAGCAATCAAAAAGAAGTAGAATCAAAATGAAAGATAAGAGCAACTGTTAGCATATTTGATTTTGCAAGCAAAACTTGGAATCGGGTTAACTTAGAAGTTTCTCAAGAATATAAAATGGAAGGAAAGACAAAACAAGGGGCGTGAAGGCGCAAAAGTCAAAACATTTGTTTGTGACAGTTATGAATGGACATCTGATTTTGTATATGCTATTATCCTTATTTTATGTTATTTTGAATATTATGTTTTAATAATTTAATGTATGACTTAGAACTGGGAATAATAATTTTGTGTTGCACTGATATATTAATATAGTATGATTATTTTCACATATTTTGTTTTGTATGATTTGTATTAACTGCTTCCCTAAAGATGAGGAAATGTACATAATTAAGAATATAATTCGCTCTATATCAACAATGACATTTTTTTTAAATTGTGTTTGTTTTGCAACACAAAATAACTTGTACCAGTTGAAAATATAATTTGATATATATATATGAATTATATTCTTAATTATTTTCACCTTAGCCCCAGAAATGTTCCTCCTGACAACAAAGGCTGTATACTGTCTGTATGATTTGTGTAAAACAATGTATATATGATTGGGTGATGATATTATGTTACTGTTGTTGGCTTTCACTTAAGTATTAAATGTTGACACTAATCACTTATTGGTTTTAATCACAATTAGTATTACATAGTGAATCATACAGTTCAGCTAGTGACTTGAGCATGTAGTATGATGACAGCAGATTAGTCCCTAAATACACATGAAGCTGAATATGATTGTAAATATGTGTATGAGTAAAACATGACAAGTGATATATTTTCTCATGAAAGTATGAATATTCTGGTTTTCAGTGCAGACAAAGTTTCTGACACAGGAGAAATTACCCCTGATGAAGCCAAGGTTTTGGCTAACGAGCTCAGTAGAAGGTATCAACTAATAGTTATTATACAATTCAATATTCTGAGGTATTTTGGGGTTCAGGTGCCATTGTGACCTGAAGCTGCTTTATGTATTTGTGGAAGATGCAGAGTAATCTTCTGTAAATATTGTTGCTATGTGAGCGATGGTAAAATACACTTAACGTGGACCAAAGATGGGACAATTTTTGTTTGTGTAACACCGAAGCAAGAAGCCATCAAAGTACAAGAAAACCACAACATGTTTACACATCTGTCATCAACAAAAAACACTGATTCACCTCAGTCACCTACATTTCAACAATCACCTTCATCATTAAAAACATCATCCAAACTTCACTCACCTCCATCATCATCAACTGAAATAAAAGTACCCAAATCATATCATCCATCTACATCCAACACAGAACAAGGAACAGAAGACTTGAATACAAAATGTATCAAGTTAATTGAAGAAGCCACCACACTGGCAGCTCAAAAAAAAAATAAAGGAAAGAAAAACGAAAAGAAATTATGATGGAGCAAAGCAGTCAACCCCCGTACTTCATACAGTTATGTAGAATTATCCAAAAATAGCCAAAACTTTATTTAAAATTCACTAATTTATATCATCGATAGCATTTCACATCAAGTTAAAGAGCCCAAAATATTTCAAAATTCCTTCTATAATGATAATGGGGTTCTGATAGACATCCTTAGTCTAAGAGAGAAACAAAATAAATTCAAAGTGCTAAGTTTAAATAGCAAAGTATCAATGCAAACATTGATCAACTCATGATATATATTGAAGTGTTACATGAGAACAATTGCTCATTTGATGCAATATGTCTGCAAGAAACCTGGCTGAGTCAGGATGCTGACACATTAAACACTAAATTTAGACAACTATAAGACGTTTAAATGATGTTTCATTGACTGGGAATATCAGTTTATTAAATCAAAGCATCTGGAAAACAACATACATGTATAATTATTGGAAACATTTACTTCCAAAACATACCAATGAACATTATGAAAATTTCAAAGAATGTTTACCTCATTGGATATTTTAATTAAGACTTATTAAAAAATACAGGAAAAACAAGAAAATATACAATTATATTGATAACATGTTGTCATTTGGTCTCATACCAAAAAACACGCTAACAACCCGGATATCAGCCGAGGGTGCTACTCTTATTGACAACACCTTTTATAAACTTTCTAATGACTTCTCAAAAACAACTGCTGGTATATTAACATGCAATTTGTCTGATCATTAACCATACTATATCACACTGGATTACATGCGTATAAAAGAAAACACAACTAAATGTATAGACATTCATAATGTAAGTACCAAAGGCTTACTGATTTTAATTAAATTCAGAGATAATTATATGCTTGCCTCAAAAAGTGTCCAATATGTCAGATAGTAATTATAATGCACACATTGACCCATTAATCGAACCACTGAAGCTTTTAAAAATAAATTATATATGTGCACTGCAAGACAAATTTGAGAAAGAATTACTGCCAAAATATTTTTATAATAGTAATTGAACATAAAACCAGACCTCAACATATCCTCCGCTTGCCAGCTATTAGACATGATTTTGCAAAACATGCCATTAAATATCGTTTTCCAAAATGTTTCAATAATATAGATCCAAATTTCAAATCCAAAATATATACTCACACTACTTGCCATACTCAAAATTGTTACATCTGTGGTCTTCAGTGTCCTCTGCTTTCTCGGGAGCATTGCCTTCTGATGATTCAACAACAAGCTTCTAAATTTCGTATTTCTTTCTTCTTTGAAACTGTCCTGAAACCTGGCCATGCTTTTTGGGTTTTTATATTTTTGTTTTTACTTTCGTTTTTTTGTTTCCTAGTTTTACCAAGATAGCAAACTTTATTTTTCACAATAATTAATTGCAGGCCTTTGGAAGGTCTCCCTTGCTGTATAGGATTCTTAATTTTTTTGAATAATTAATGTTTTATATGTATGTAACGTACAGTAGAATAAATGTTTTTCTGAGTCTGAGTTTGATACCCCTCCTCCCCCGATAAACCCCCTTATCTTGTTTTAGTTCAACCTACCCACTACATGTATGTGTACATTAAGATTGTTCATCTTATAATGGTTACCATAGTAATATTGCTTTGGTCATCACATAACAAGCTAGAACTTTCTATGATATTTAAAAGGGAAAATTGTATCGATGACATCAGGGAATTCTTGCTAGATAACAAGCTACGCGACAACAGTGAAAGACACAGTTCATACTTATTGGTAGCCCACAACAACTAAGTAACATGAAAATAAACTTAATTCTTGTTCAGAACGCTACTATAAAATCAACAGACAAGGTTAGAAACCTTGGAGTCATGTTTGACAAGTCAATGACAATGGAATCTCATCTAAACTACATGTGCAAAAAAGCATTCTTGAACACAAAGAACATCTCAGTGATCAGGAAGATTTTGTATACAGATGCCACCAAAACTGCTGTGAATGCTCCAGTAGCACCTCATTTGGACTATGGAAATGCTCTCTTGTATGGAATCAATTGAAAAATTTGGAGCTCGCACTTTATCATGCATAGCTCCTCACCTCTGGAATAACCTGAAGATATCAAACGGATATCTAACATTGATGGATTTAAGAGAAAGTTAAAAATTCATCTATTCAGAAATGCCTATGAATAATTATTAAGGCTTTTTGTAATCCAAGCACCGGTGAGCAGAAATCATTTCTGAAACACGCTAAACAAATTTATTTATTTATTCATTATTATTTATAATGCCAATATTCTTGGCAATGACACTGGTCTTTGTTTTTTTTTCTTTTTCTCAGTGAGCCAAATCAAGGTTTATGACTGAATCGAACATGACAGAATTTCAAATAATGAAAATTTATTTTTTATTTAAACAAGTAATACAATGACACAATACATATATAATATAGGTTAGAATATAAAATGATAAACATGTATAGTTTAAGGAAATGTCAACAGTGATTAAATATAACAAGTCACATATAGGGCCTAATTTCTGATGATAAATCAAGTTAGTATGACGTAATATTCTATGATAACATATTCTGATTACAGCAGAGCTGTCTGGTTTTTTCAAGTGCATCATAAATGTCTCTGTAAGTGATAAAGTGTAGTTGTTTTCCTCTTTAATGATTTATATGTACATGTAGGTTTATGATAACAAGTGCATTCAATAAACCATATATAACAACATAGACAGGCAAAAACACAGGTGCTTGACATTAGCCACCCACTAATGATATTGGTGTGAGTTCCTAATCATATATCTAAATTCCATTTGCTTGCGATTTACTTGTGCTTTTTTTTCAATTTACATTTAATTGCACAACGGGCTACATTATATTTATGTTTGAAAGTCATTTAAACATCATTTCTTAATTTGATTTCAAGTTTGTTTTCATGGGTTGTATCATGTTTGATGTTCATGATTAGATGTACTTTGCGATTCTGCAATGGTGTTTTTCTGAGCCACATTTCCACCAGACCGGTTGCATTACATTCTGTCCCTGATGTTGTGATCCATCACTTTCAGGAGGAGCATTGGGTCAACACTTCAAAAGAAATTATTAAATTTTATCCCATAAATGGTTGAAACTGCAATAACAAATTATGAAATTTAATCTCATAAATTGTTGCTACCCTATAAAACTGATATGACAAAGGGTACCATCACTTCAATGTCGAGCAACCTACTTTAAAGCAGTGGTTTTGGCTTTCTTTTAACCACAAACATAATTTACAGAGGATGTTGTGGCCATATTCAAGTAAAATTATACCAACAGACTAGTCAAATACATGCTTCAAGAAAAAGGGTTGAATGATGTCAACTTTATATACAGTCCGACAGGAAAATCAGCTATACATCATAAGCAAGGATGCTTTCGCCGACTACAGTGATAACATATATAAAAATAACTTAAAATTGTCCTCGTTTTCATCACATAGGCCATAAAAGTACAGTGCAATGTAAACGAATCGGCAATATTTGATAGCATGACAAATTAAATGCTAAGTGAAATTTATTCATTTAATGGATAGAGTGAACCTAGCAAAGCTCTAATAGGATTTAATCAGTTTTTTATTAGAAGCAATGAAATGAATGCAACAGGTTTTGACAACTATCATATTGAGTGACATTCCAGCTTTCAACTGATTTGTGCATATATGTGAGGCAGCTATTTCTATTGAAAAGCAACACATGACTAGTCATTAAGTGTAAACTTCTATGCAGTTTTAAACCATCTGATGATTAAATTTTAATTATTTTGAAATTTCTTTTCTGGCTTGACTGCAGTTATCATCATTCAGCATATTGCATTAGCAGCAACATACAGATTTGCAAACAGAAACATGAATTACAATCACGAGTAAATTTCTACCTGGGACAGAGGTATCCATCATCATTAGTGTCTGGATCTCCCCTTATCCTCCTTTGTTTGTTCGTCTCTGGAAAGTACAAAATGTAATCCCTTATTAAGGCAAAGTAATTAATACAAACAATGTCATGTGCCAAATTATTACAAGTATAGTTTTCATACCTGGGAATTGGTGGTAATTCAAGTTGCTGAATCCTTGATGACTGCTTATGGTGCCCTGGATCTCCCAAGATGTTTGGAAGACTTGAAATCCTACATTGTTTTGCATTAAATAAAAAAATTAGCCAAATCAACAAACACAATATCAATAAGACATTTTTTAAGTCATGTAAAGATATGTTATAAACAAATTGTCCTGATACTAGACTTTTATATGGATATCACATATATTCATATGAAATAATATACAAGCTTGAATCAAATTACCTATGATGATAAAAATGTGTACCACCTTAATGTCAGGTGTCCATCAATGATTTGCCATACCTTGGAATGGGTGGAAGTTCCCGCTGTTGAATCCTTGATGACTGATTAAGGTGGCCAGCATCTCCCAAGATATAAATCCAGTATGGGTTTGGTGAAAGAGGATCCCTAAATGGTACATAAATATACCGATTCAAATTAAGATTTGTACTTGGCACAATGTGCAGTGACTGTCAGTACAGTTTCAGACCACACCAAAGTTGCGGTCAATTGTTATAATTGCCAGGGATGGCACTTACAGCACCTCTCTCTGTCCAAGTATTTTCAATCCATCCATTGACATGTTAATATCCCCTGAACTTCTACATGCATTGTGCATTTTATAATCTTCTGTTACATAATTATTGCATGCAAAGTATATTGCAAGAATGTTATGTACAAGAATATAAAAAGTTTATCAGAAGAAAAACAAATGTTTACACTAGACACAAATTTACCTGGAAGTTTCACTCCTGCTCCTGGCATCATTATAATGCATGTCACTGCACTCATAGTACTCCTCCTGGTAGTCTTCTGGGACTCTTTCATCTGATGTCCTGGTGCAACTTATGTTTTTGCTAAATATTGAGGAAATTTGTTGCCCATTAAACAGTGAATACCAGTTGAACCATAGAGAAATATCTATACAGTAAGTGATACCTTATTTAAATATGACATATATGTGTGTAGTAAATTTTATGACTCATACCATCTGACTAGTTTCCTTATAGTTTGTCTTTGTTCCAAAATAGCATTTTCACTGTTCATGCTAGGTTTCTCATGAATGTGTTGTACTTACCAATTCTTCCGAAAATATATCAATCCAAATATAACCAGGGCCAGCAAGCTCACTCCCCATATCGGGGTGGAGATGATGTAGATCTCTAGATCAAAGAAAAGTATGGGAATTAAAAAAAAAGACATGTAAAAAAGACAAATAAAATAGTTTATAATACCCATTAGAAAAAGGTAGTGCCACTGATATCAAAAGATTAAATATGTAGCATTTGATGATAAAAATGTAACATAGAACATACATTTCACTTAAACAGAAAAAAAAGTGTATCATCTATATATCCTATGTCCCTCTGCACCAGGGAATGAACCCACTTAGCAACCAACCTTTTCTCAATTCCTCCCTCTCTCCTTTTCTCAGTTTTTCACTCTCTCCTGTCATGAAATAAAGATTGTACTAATTTGCAGCAGTTGATACAGACTGAGTTAATTCATCATCAATGTCATGCAATGTCATGCAAAGCATTATATTAAGCACAAAACATAGATTATTAAGCTACATAATTGTTTAATACCTGGATCAGAAAGACATTCCAGACTGTAAGTAGATTCTGGAAAAACTAGATGATTACAAAAGGATGGAAAAGGAAAGTATTAATATAACCTGAACCAGAACAGCGGAAATAAATTCACCTATTCAATACCATATTAAAATAATTTTCTTCTAAAATTATATATATATCACTGCTTTTAAATGTGTAAAATATTTGTTGTAACACATATGCCACAACTGATATTGTGCCCATCAGATGTCGATTTAATTATCATGGTTGTTGTCTGGATTAAGTGTTGTTTCCTTTCAACTGAGATGAATAAATACAAATTCATGTATTTGTTTTATCAATAAAAATGCTACCTTTATTGTCTTTGAAACAAACATCTTACCGGCCATAGTAAGCCAAAACCTGACTTTAGGCACATCTTTGTTGCTACCTGCGAAATTCATGCTGAATTTGAAGTGCGTCTGCATTTCTGAAACAAAACAAGCTGAATAAAGTATTATTAAATCATTTTGATTTTTCCTAAAGATTTATGCAAACAAAGTGTCTTGTGTCCTAAAAGCAATACACAGTTTTCTGGGCACTTCCATTTTGCTGATGAAATATATACCATGCTGATGTTATACATAAGTTTCCAACATTTCAAGATAAATATGTACTTACTTCCTCTGCACCCATGCTTCAACTGAACACACTCTTTGTCTGGATTTGTCACCCAACAATCTTCTTTGGAGTTACATCGCTCCAGAATAGTTTTGGCGAGACTTCTTGTTGCGGTGACTTGAGTAATGACCAACTGTTTTGGATGACAGCTGAAAGATGTCTCATTGCAAAATTCTCTGACACACTTTGCTTGAGGAACTGTAATATAACAGAGTATCTCATTAAGTTTCCAATGTTTATTGATACTAATAAGGTTACTTTTTTAAAATAATTTATAGAAGATCACACTGTTTGAAATGTACTACTTACATATAAGTAGCAGTATTAGGAAAGTATTCCTATGAAATATATTCATTCTTCATGTCCATTGGAAACTATGTACTCATTGATTGAAAAATATCTGCCAAGTGAACATGTTGAATATTTTTGAGGAAGCTCCATTGATTTATATTAAATGTTCTCTCTCATTACAGTCAATGACAATGACATTGAATCAGATGTAGTGATTATAGAAAGCTTGTTAAGTGTTTCATTTTTGATTTGGCATAGTCTAGTATACATTTATATATTGCCAAGGGTTGTGTAGCTCTTTTATTGTAGTCTATATGCATTATACTCTTAAACAATGGTTACATGTTAGTATATAATAAAGCATATAGTGGCACATTGCTTTTTTTGCGTGTTTGTATATAATAAAGCATATAGTGGCACATGGCTTTTATTGCAACCAAAGGTTGGATTATGAAAATGTATAGTTAACTAAGTTTAAGAGCTGTTATGCCCATTAAGTGGCCTTGTGGTGGAGGTGCTCCCTTTCAAATTGCATGAATGCAGGTTTGAGTCCCTGATCCTCTGTTACTCTTTGCTTCCTTCCACCCCTAGGTGTAAATAGTTACGATGACAATTGCATAATGCTTGACCTAAAAAGCACCAAACATACATAAAGGAACACTCCAAACCCAGACATATTTACATTTACATTTAAGTGGTGTACAGCAGCTCCCCTGGCCTCAAACTCAGCGACCTTGCAAGTATATAACCATACACACGCCTTATCATCGCCATGGCTTTGAACTTCATTCTGAAGCATTGCTGTATCTGGAAAGCCAGGTACCCAGTCTCTCTGGGTGGACAGTAGCAATGAGGACTAAGTGGCTTGCTAAAGGCCACAAACAGAAGTCAGTGGACAAGGCTCAAACCTTGTAATTACATGCTCGGGAATCAAGCACCCTACCACTAGACTACCTGCTCCTTCATACGGACTTGCACATGTGTAGTTCATGATATTTTGAAGGTGTTTATTTCTCATGTCTCACAATGTAACCATTGTGTAATTATTTGTACCACTGAACCCCTATGTTTATATCAGTTGCTTCATGAAGGTTTCATGTCATTTTATTTATTTTTTTAATCACAATTCATGGGAAAAAACAATTAACATTCATCTCATTGATAAAATGATTTATCTAAGAAAATGCTGGTCTTTATTAATAAGAAACTTCTATTTGTGACATCAACAATTCACTCAATAACCTTATTTAATGACAGGTTTAACGCAAATAGATTAATTTCACTGATGAGTGGTACAAGTCTTCATCTCTCATATGTAACTATTGTGGATTGTATATTATATACAGTGTGTATTCAAGGCCACTCCATTCTGGATAGAGACATATGTCTCAGGGGTGGCTACATAACAAAGTAGTGAAATTACTGAATTAAATGAAAATGGAAAGGCATCAAATTGCCAAGGAAGTTCACATAATCTTGTACAAGAAAATGTATTTATATACCACTCCTGCAGGGTTAACTTGTTAATAAGTGCACATAATCATTATGCGTACAGCTGTGTTCTATGCGTCTATTTGAATATCATGATTTAAGAACTTGAAGTCGGAAAAACTATAGACCTTGAAGTCATTAAACATGAAGATAAGTAGCACATGAAATATATTTAAGATTTAAGTACATTCCAGGAATCTATGACATTTTCCGAAAAATTGTACTACAGTGACTTGAACATTTACCTCAACAAATTAATAGGTCAATCTGGTATCAGAATTGTGTGGGAGATAAAGCATAATTATATCTCATTACTCTAGCATGTAATATCCAATATTAGTTATGTATAGATTGCAGTGTCCTCACATAATTTCCTTGATATTTTATTAAACCAATCCAACTTGTTTGACCTGTTATGCTTAAGACTGACAGTCTTATCCCATATTATGGTTATGACAAACGACAATACACAATGACAAAATGTTAATTTAATGTAATATTATACAAAGTGATCCTGACCCAATTGCAATGCCTAACACCATACTGCAGAAGTAATGAAGAGTGATATCTGGTGTTTGATACTTGAAAACATTGGCTGTGCAGAAGCAAAACCCTCAGCGAATATCTCATAGCACAGGCATCAAAGTTGTTTTGTGTTTATACGACAGGCAGGAGGGCGGGCGGAACACCTTCATTTCCAGAGGATAACTCGGAAAACTAATGGACTTCTTCTTACAAAAGTTCATACAGTAATACTCCATATGCCCAAGTGGTACTTTTTGGTTGACATACGTCAGCTATGTTTTACAGAATTTTGGAATAATGAAAAAAAACATTTTATGGCTGTCATTACAAAGTATGGGATAATATAAGATAGAATTTTGGAAACAACAAAATTTTAAGCATGTTCATCTAAATTTTCAATTATTATGACACAAAAAGGATCAAACAAATTGTAAAATCTAGTTTAAAAAGAGAAAGTACCACAATTACGGATAAGCTATGCAAAATTTCACTCGCTGTCTTTGATATGAAGGTTAAAAGAGCATCAAATTTTCATATTTTCCCCTTTTTACAAAACATTATGGCATTTATGGTCATGATACCCCGAAAATGTTTCCTTACACTTTTTTTAGACATATTATGACAAGTGTTTTTATGCATGTGTGAACAGTAGTGAGTGATTCCTGTCTGGAAATAGAAATATAATTTTATTTTTTCAAAATTTTGTAAAACAAAGCAGAGATAGGCTATATGATTAATACCATATGAAATTGAGTTGGGTGAGTGCATTAGTGCCAGAGTTCAGCGGCAGAAACACAATTAAACACAATTGTTGGCATTTTTATTTCATTTTGTTCATCTACCATTAGTATAAAAAAAAGCATGAAATTGATGTCAATTTTTAAAAAAAAGTGGAAATACTATAGTTTAGAAATGTCATTAACATAATTTCATTCATGTAGGGTAAATAGTGTGATTAGATGAGTGTTTTATTATGCCTTTTCAAGATTTTGATTATCAAGTTTGGCTAATACATCACTTATTTTATGCCAGTATCTACAAAGTAATCTCTAGGAGTTGACGCATTGTTGCTAGTGGCAGAAATCCTGAATAATAAATTGCAAAAGAAGCGCCTGCTGAACATAGTGAAAGCGTTGCAACAACTTTTTTTAGACAACAAGTTTCCTTAGTGCAACAATGTCAAATCACATTATGACCCATTCAGAATCTTGTGTGTACTAATTGTACTGAAATATATTTATGTCAATCAAAAAATGTTGCTTGACTTTACTAGGAAATTCAAATTTGAATGGGTGGTTAAATTTTTGTTTAAGGACTGGATCTAAAGTGTGCATTTGTAGTCAGTCTAAAGTAGCGCCTTTATCTTTGTCATAATCAAGTCTAGGTTAACTGATAAGAAATAGTTTCACCTATGTTACTGATGCATCTGCTAAAGGGTCTTGTCAGGTAAGCACTCAAAATACTATTAGTATAGTAAAAAGGCCTCAGATATCAAACTGATTATGAAGTACTAGTGAATGGTAACTTCTGGTGTTCGATGAAATATAATATAAATGCTTGTTTTTTACTAAATTATTCACGGCATTAATGCATGTATAGAATCATTGCTATACCTTCAACGGATACAGGTACTTGTTGATAAGGTTTTTTTAAAACTTATATCGCGATCTGCTTTGATATACGAATATTGTTATTTGTGCAGCTAACACAGGTGTAGCTTCAATACTTACTGTTCCAGTTTTAATTATTTGTAATCAGGTTTGTCTACAGTTGTATTTGTTTGCTGTTTTCTTCACTCATATATATGATGTATGCAAGAAGCTCTTTTACTAGTCAAAGGAAAAGGGATTAACATCTGAATGATTGCAATAAAAAGAACAATGGTATATTTCAACATTTTATTTATTGGCATTCATCTATGTGACAAGTCAAAAGTGCTCAGTCCTGGTTCAATATATAATATCATATGGTAAATCTGTCTGCTTATTGATAAAGAAAAAATGTGTATGTCATATTTACCTGATGTTGCAAGGGAAATTTAGATACTTATATGTTTAGATTTTAAAAAAAGAAGGTGTGATAGCTGTATAATATAGCACATAAATTCTGCTGGAATGGTCAATTTATTTTCAAAAAGAAGCATATATTACATTATCAATAATTTCTATATCATCGCAAACTTCTCCTTCCTCATCCAGATTCCTTGAGTCATTCTGGACAAATCTCACATTTTGAAGATCATTGGTGTTCAGGCTTGGTACCGACACATTCGTGCATCTCTCCAAGGCGGCTGCATCTATTTCATAGTTTCTGGCATGGAATCTGGAACTGAAATTAACAATTTTGCTGCTAAAAGCCATTTAACCAACCTCTGCTGACATTTCCTTACTTACATTCCTCAACTTTTGAATGTTGGTGACAGGTAATCTATTACTCACCGTTTCATTAAGAAAAGTATGAAACTGAATGCAAACAGAAGCAACATGCCTAGAATGCCCAAGATGACATAAACAATATGCATCACTAAAAAAAAAGAGAAAAAAAGTAAAAAAACAACGCGGCAAGCAAATAATGAGATTATATAGCATTAGCATACCTTATTACAGACAACAAAGAACTAAGGATGCTTTTTAGTATTTGGTTATCTATGTTTTGTTTTACGTTGAAGCATCTTCATTTTTAAGCTAACCTTTGCAACAGATAAATTTAAGGATGTTATATTTACACAGTCATAAAAGTTCAGACCAAGGTTTTTGAGGCCATTGCTACTTGGGTCATAGGAGCAATTGTCAATGATGGCATTGAATACTGTTTGACTCTGTTAAACATTCTTCCACCAAGATATCAGAGCCCAGTCAGGTTAATCATAATAAGTATAATTATTACTGATGTAAAAATAGCTTACCAAAGCGATGACCAGTTTATTTGAAACTGAAAAAAAAGAAGAAAAAAAGAGCTATAGTCTTTAAGTACAAGGAAAATAAATAGTATAATTTATTAAGCTACACAAAGTTGCAAATACCTAGATTAGAATGGCACTCCAGACTGTATGTAGAATTATCATGTTGAAGAACTAAATATATAAAGACAGATAATGAAGATAAGTAAAATAAAATATGCATACTTTACAAGGGCCTCAGCTAGCAATTTGATAGTTAAATATACCTTAAAATGTTTGCGATACTAAAACTTTTGCAAACTTTTTTAGAGACATTGTTTTTTCCTTTAAGGATACAACATTTTCTCAAATTTTATCAAAACTTAATATCTGCCACGAAAATAAGGCAAACAAACACAAGTATCAGGGAGCATGCATACGGAATGAAATTGCTTTACAACTGCCATCACATTTTGAAGCGGGGAAAGTTTCAGTAAAAGCATGTAGTAAAACAATAAAGAACCATCTTATATTTAAAAAAATTCTCAACAATCATAATTTTAAAAATAATTCCAGACATTATTCCAAATTATCAAAATGTTGAACAAAACTACTTAATCAACTCTGTTTCAATATAATTCCAATATCATTTCAATAAACAGGTATTTAATGTTTTATCTCAATATCACTACGTATTATTGTAAATTGTCTATGCTCGATCAGCAACTATGAAAAAAGGTATTGTTTTATAAAACAAGAGACTTTCCTAGGAAAGAAATTAGCTCTTCATTCTTAAAAATGTATGCTGATAATCTAAAAAAAAACATGTCCATATAATTAAACAGTAAAACAAAACTTCATATTATGATAGAAAAAGGTCTGTCATTACCAAACTATTCTTTTGTCACCAAATAAGAAAATATAATGGTGAAAAGTACCATTAAAGCAAATGAGTATTGTAATAGCCAAATACAAGTTTATTATTGAAAAAAATTTTCTTCAGGAATGACTTTAATGAGCTTCTGTAGTAATCAGAGATATAGTTTTGAAATCAGAAAAAAAAAAAAAAACAATATATGCAATGTTGACATGCATCTTTTTTCAGATATGAAAAAGAAAAATCCATGCTTAGTCTACTCAAACGTATAGCAAAACCATCTTACCAGCTATATTTAGCCAAAACCTGACTTTCAGCACATCTTTGGTTCTGGCTGCCAAACTCATGCTAAATTTCCAATGTGTATTTGCATCAAAAGTTCCATAGTTGGTGTTATGCATTTTAGAACCTGAGCAGAATGGCTGTTTTTGGCTGTCATCAACCTTAAAACAGAATTTGTTTGTGGCAGTGTATGGTACAAATTCATTTATTATCACCTTTGTCTGCCTGTGAGGATTTTCTGTAAAAGTGAGAGTGCAATTTAACTGCTGCGCTTCCATGTACTCTCCTTTCTGGTATCCAAAACTCATCAGACTAAGAACATAGGAGCTGATCTCTTGATGGAAAACAGGTGCTTCCTTAAGTTCCACAGTCTGAATTTCCGGAATAAAGCAAATTGGCTGAGTAACGATTTTGTCAATTAGTTTTTCCTATTGATTTTTCATATTTTTTCTGTAAACAATACTCAACTTTATAATACTTTTAGTATGTTGACAAGCCATATACTATTGCTATCCATGTATTCCACAGAAATTTCCAGCATATAAAGGATCATAACTTACTTCCTCTACACCCATGGTCCAGCTGCACACATTCTCTGTTTGGGTTTAACACCCGACAATCTTCCTTGGAGTTACATTGTTCCAGGATCGTTGTGGCAAGAGTTGGTGTCGCATTGATACTAACAATGACTAATTGTCTTGGATGACAGCTGAGAAATATATCATTGCAAAATTCTCTGACACTCTTTGTTTGAGGAACTGAAACACGAGAGAGTATTCCATCTGGTTCACACTTACTTTTGCCTTTGATCAATGATAAATTGCTGCATTGCAAAAGGTAAAAGCACTGCATGATGAGTAGCTGCATCAGTAAAGTAATCCTAAAGACATTTATTCTTCTTGTTCATCTAGCATATAGTAAAGAAAAAAGTCAGATGAGATATGAAAATGTCATATTATTGAGGAAGCTTTGCCAATTTAGATAAGAATGTTCATCAAAAAATCGGATAGTAACAATGTCATTGTCCATGTAAAGTGATTGAATATATGTTGTTTGGTATGTAAATATCCTGTCAAAATACAAGCAGACTGAAGTTACGCTGACACACTAGGGAATTGATGAATGGTGCCGGATATTGCACTATTTTGTGACAAATTGCTCCAATCTCTGGCAATGAATTTATGCTTCAAATTCAAATGTAAATTTAGTTTTCACTGTATATCAGACTTATTCACACGATACCGTTTTGTGATGTTTTCTTTTGTCATTTTGTATCATGGAAAATCATAAAATTTTCTACAAAAACAGAATACACAGGAGTCACACAAGTAACTTTTTGAGATTTCAACAAAAATCACATAACTCTCAATCCACATCACATGTGTTCAGCCTCTTACATAAGATTGTAGTATTACACACCTGGCAGCTACAATATCCACATGCCTGTTGTCAATAACCATCCAAACTCGCACAAACAGTGATAATATTTATGCCATATAAAAAACTGATAATAAATGTATGACATTTCATAAAATGCTTAAAATGCACAAAAAAAAAACACAATAATGTACGTCTTGGCATACTGGTGTCTAAAATCACATATTATGAGAGGTAGTAATGGCTGCTTTGTGCAACATAAAGTGGCTGCACATGACTGTTGGATGTTATTATAGGTTGGTAAGATAAGTCAGTTTGAGCGGTAAAAAATTGCCTTAAACAGCAGGTGACCATTCTGTGCTTTTTTGTAATATGTTCGATTGGGATGAAGTGAAACATTTGTTTTTTCTTTTTTTTCTTTAGATACATTGTGGATCATCTCAAATACACATCAATGAAATACAATATGCCTTAGACACCATTTGCGGAGTGCCGGAAAAGAAGATGAAGTGCAAAACGATTGTTGTAATAGCAGTCTTGATTCTCCAAGCAGGTAGATATCACTGTCATAGAATTTGTCCAAGTTACAACTATTGACAACACCAGCTTATTTGGAAAAAAGATGGCTATTGTGATTTTATTGTGATGTCACTGTTTTTACTCCATAAATGAGGAAATGTTTATGTAGCACGGAAATGATTAAAATGTGAAAGTGTGGAAGCAAAATCTCATTGTTCTTACTGCTAGATCAAGCTTCAGTTGTCATCAAAATGGCAGTATGCATTGATATTTATATAATGAGAAGGGATAGATGTACAAATTGCATTTTAATCAGGAGTGCATTTTGTAACAATATTTCAGAGTATGTTCACAGCCAATCAATAGTAAAACCTCCAGCTAATGCAACTGGTTTACTGGGAGAGACGGCTTCATTTGATTGTGAAATTACATTTGGCCCTATTGAAGAAATGAGCTGGGAATTCAATGGAAATGTTGTGTATTCTGTCTTGGACGGCATTGAAAATTACCCAGAGGGATCCAACAAATACTCCGTTAATAGAACTGAAAACAGATTCACCTTGCACATCAGGGGTTTAGGCTTACTAGATGGTGGAGAATATACATGCACAGCATTCATGCCCAAAGCTACTGCAGCTTTGACCGTGCTAGGTAACTGGACATGTTTTCCTTTCTGTTGGCATGCTTGCATTTATGTTCTTAGGTTAAATATATGAGCAAATATCAGTAGATAGTTTCTTTGTTTTATTCTATTATTTTTATTAGGCATTCCATCAATAAGTTCTGATCCGAATGACCCAGTAGAAGGTGAAACGGTCAACTACAAATGTGAAGCAAGATTCGGAGGGCCAAGTGAAGAGTCAACTGACCACTACCCTAAGCTCAAGATGTTCCTTGGAGACATTCAGTTAAATGAGCAACTCCCAGAGAGTGAAATTAGTTACAAGGCAGACATTCATCAACTAATTATGGTTAGGTCTATTGTACCTAGAATAAATGTCTTTCTGATTTTTAGTTGTTTGAGAAAATAAAATTAAAAAAATAAATGATGAAACAATCAGAACAATCATAATGAAAATCTAAACTCTAGTGCTACAATATACTTTTTAAACACAGTCATAACAAATCTGTCAGTAAATTTGTCATGAAGAATTGCAATACTGATTTCAATACTCTATGTTTTATTTTGAATTTCAGACCTTCAATTTAACAGTTGATACTAGCTTGCAAAATAAACAGCTCAAATGTGAAGTAGAAAAAACTTCTTCAGGCATGAAGTCAACAACTATCACTGTTTTAAATGTGCTCTGTAAGTTATTATTAAATATGTAAGTTATTATTAAATATGTATATTAATGATGTGCTATCTTAAAGCAATAATAGTTTAACAGACAAGTTCAAGCTGAAGCGCCATTCATACTATTATGTATGGACAGGATGAGCAGGAGTAAAAAAAGGTTTTGTCGTCCGCGCTCACTCCCCATCCCCACCCTTGAGACATCTAATCTGGAATGGAGATGGGGTTAAAGATTGAGTATGTGTTGAAAAAAATATCGTGGGTAAGATCATGTTTTCACACAGGACCTAAAGACTGATGTAAAACATATGTCTCAATAGATGTAATGTGTTGGTATAAGATAATATTCCCTTTTAGAATATATTTTACTCTACCGGTTAAATTGATATTTTTTCTTAAGATCCAGTCCGTGACATTGAATTTTCTCCACATCGCAGAGAATATGAGGTGGGAAGTCATCTAACTTGCACTGCTGATGGCAATCCTTCACCATCTTTTGAATGGAGAAATTTAATTGACAGAGGTTAGTGCTGTTCAATACTAGCTAATATTGTATATAAATTGCTACAATTGAGTGGCCACACTCCTAATCAGATTGACAATCATCCGAAGTGTCATAAACTTATGCTGTGGTGATCAAATATTGTATACCTTGCATACAGAAACATATAACTGTTATTAACATGCATAATTGATACTAATTATCATACAAGAGATAGATTAAGTGTGCTTAATGGTTATTTGTTTTCTGTTCAAGTGTATGCAAATGTTTCAATTTTAATTTACACTCCACACTACTGACTTATTATTTTATGTATTTGTTGCAGGAATTATAGTAGAGAGCAGATGGCTTAATGTTACAAAAGACATGCTGGGTCAAAATCAATGGAATTGCACAGCAATGAATTTCATCAGGGAAAAATCACATGAAAAACACATGATTGCAATTTTTGAGGCTTGTGAGTGTTGTTTAATCTTTTAAAATAATACTCACTGAATCATTGCTTCTTTTTTTTCTTTACATACCAGAGATACTTTTAATGTATGCCATTTTGGTTTAATTGATGATTTTAAGTGTACATGTAAAATAAGTTTGAAATTGTTAAGTAACTATTGGGCAGTTTATTTAGTGAACATGATTTGAATATATATGAGAAATGTAAGGTAAAATAATACATCAATTTACTTGCAGTGGATTCATCTACAAATGACAATTGTAAGTTATTCAGAATTACATTGAATTAAATAACATAACATCTTCAATTGCATATATTGTCACTGTTGTTACTGCTAATTTACCTTTTCCAATTTTTTGACAGCTGGTTCACCCATCATAATTGCTGTAATTGTCACCCTCGTTATCATTATTGGTGTTCTTGGGATTGTCGTCTTTATGTGTAAGTGGTCAACCGTTCTGTTCATCAAGTAATAATGATGGCTTTTAGTTGAGTTAGAATATTTTCACAGTTGTCACTGCTTTTCTTCTGAATATAGTTAGGGAGAAGATACTACATTACGTTAGGAATCGTGGAAATGGAAATGTGCTGGGTCAAAAAAACCATGAGGAAGGTGCAATTGAATCTTTGATACAGGTAATTTTGAATATTAACTCCATTTGACAAAGAGTATGTCGCAGTTGCTTAACATTACTTCACAAACACACATTCTGTAATATCAAAATTTATGAGATATATTGAAAAATAAAAATTGTTAGAATTAAAGAATGGTCAGACATAATAATGTGGTTTTCTCTCTTACAGATGAAAAGTGCCAAAGAGTAAGTTTGCTATTTTTTTTCCAAACTTTATAATAACAAGCTGTACAATTTTATATGCAGTGTAACCTTAGGAATTGAGGTGGCTTTTTAGGGGATGGCTTTTTCAATATAGTTATAAAAAAAAACTTTTCTTCTTGGGGAGTTAAATGTTTAGTGGTCGTGCTGTTAAAATAATGGGATTTTTTTTACACCTTGGAATTAAGTAAATCATAAACTGTATTTAAAAGTAGAGTTTTCTGTTGTGATCGAAAACTTAAATCATTGATTTCACAAATTATATATATAACAAATGTATGTGTAATATAGTAACTGAGTGAATTTAAAAAAATGCAAGCTTGTTATAATGACATTGCAATGCCTCTCATTTTCAAATTTTCTGGTTTGTCTTTAAAAAAGAATTGAGTTATTGAGACATGTGCACCATTTGAAAATGCTAGCCATTAATTTAATATAATAAGTTAATAGTAATCCTATGTTTTGAATTTTGCATCTTTCAATTAAACAACAATTGGCAAAAACATCATAGCACTATTCTTTGTCAAGCATAACATGAATGTTACTTATTGCAAAATATGATTACTTTTGGAAGTTCAGTAACAATCAAAAACCTAAACTATTACTAAAAACATACTCATTACCTCATTAAGCATGACATAATCATCACTTCAGTTGTGCTGATACGATGAAAAACCTTCAGGAAAAAGAAGAATTAGACATTCATGGACAGTCAATTTTAAATCTACTTAGGGAAGATGGAAAAGGCATTTTTGAATGTGACCCAGATATTTTGTTGGTAATGGTACAGAAGGCAAACATCCTGATTGAATCACAGGATTACATTGATATCATAAAGGTATGGATGGAAAAGTTTCCACTAACATTTCGTAATATAAAAAAAGGTTTTAGCTGAATATTGCATGATTATAAATTGATTTTTAACCATTAAATTGTGTCAATAGATATTTTCTACAAGAATGCATTCTGTACAAATGATTTCTCTTCAGGAAATGGCCACATGCTACAACACCGTTTCCCATACGATTGAAAGTTGCCCTTTGCAATGTCTTACTCAGCAAATGATAAACCCAAAAGATTGTGAATTACTTATGAAAGATCAGGCCAGACTTATGTTTCTCATACAGGTAATATAACACATAAATGTGGACACCATCATACTTCATTCATAGTATCATATAGGATTATGCTTATCATCATGCAAACTGGATCAAATTTCATTAATGCTTATCATTTCAGACAATAACTGTGGCAGATGTCCATGCTCAATCAAGGTCAAAAAGCTTTTTTTATCTGTTTTCAAAATATTTGAAGTAAATTCAGTAAATGAAAAGCAAGATTTAATTTCTACCCTAATTTTCATGAATGCCTGGAAAGATATCTTATTTTGTTCCTTCTTGCAGAACTGAGTGCCTTGGAAATCTTATTTTTTACTCTGAGTATGTCTCTGAAGGTTCATGCAAATTCGAGTGGTCTGCAGATTTTTTTGCCACGTTGAAGCTGCTGCTACAAAAAGGAGCAGACCCAAACTGGATTCCACATGACAGCTTTTCACCTGAAAGACACAGTCGGATGTCTGCTCAATATGCATTTTTTGGGGCAATACTTCATATTCTTTGGAACAAGGAAAGCCTTTTCTCTTCAATACGGGAAATTTTGCCATTGTTTCTGGCAAAGAAATGCACTACCCTGAAACACCTGCAGGGAACTATGCTTCATGCACTGGTCGAACCTACATGGGTTTTTTTTCAAAAGCAATACCCTAACCCACCAGAGTTTTTTCAACATTATAAGAAGATATTAACCGAAATTCTGAGACATGATCCTTCACTTATTGACAAGAAAGAATGTTGTGAGAGAACACCACTACAAGTATTCATGGAAAAGCTACATGTACCAGGAGCATTACTGCAAGATGTCAAAGATTGTGTGCTACTTCTGAAATCAAATGATAATATAAAGGCAAAGGATCACAAAGGTCGAACCGTGTTGCATTGTGTTGCAGAATCATTTTCTTCATTGGCTTAATTTGAATCACAAGAGCAAAATATCTTTATTGATCTTGTTAGAAACATTGCATCTGAGTCAAATATTTGCATTCAGGATAATAATGGACAGACAGCTCTTCATGCATTGGCCCATAGTTACAACAAGAATGTTCTAAATCAAGAAATGGTTCTTGACCTGATGAAGATTCTGAAAGATGCCTCAAGCATCCAAGACACCCATGGTCGCACTGCTCTTCACATAATGGCTGACAAATACCAAGAGTTTCTTCCAATGTCTTGCCTTGAAATTTATGAATTACTTTTCAATGAATCAAACTCTAGTATTCAAGACAAAGATTGATTCACTGTTGTGCACATATTGATAGATAAGTTTGAGAAAGTTCCAACAAATAACCGAACAGATTTTTTTAAGCTGATGAAGTTTCTTGCTGAATACCTAGGTCCAAATATTCAAGATGAAAAAGGAAGAACCATTCTACACATTCTAGCAGATCGCTACAATTCTTCCATGTCATTAACAAACCAAAAAAGATTCTGTGAATTTTTCAGAATGTTTACATCTGCATCAAACTCAAGTGTAAAGGATAACCAGGGTTAAACTGCTCTACATGTGTTAGTTAAAAAATATCCCAATGACATCCCGTGTGACGGTTTGAAATATTTCCTAGGTGTTTTATCATGTCTTGATAAGCACAATTGCTTTGAAATAAAGGACAAGCTTGGATTTATTGCTCTCCACATTCTAGTAGAAAAATACAGCAAAGATTTATCAGAGAACTGTTTTGACATTTTCAATAAACTGATTGAAGCTTTTGCAACTTCTGAAAATGTTGACGTCAAAGACAGCAAAGGCCGTACAATTCTACATATCATGGCAGAAAAATTCCCCTTTGAAGTATTAGAGCCTAGGAGTAAAGCATTCCTTGTTGCCATCAAGCATATTGCTCATTTATCTAATACCGGCTGTCAGGACGAGATGGGACGAACAGCTTTGCACATCATATTTGAGAAATATGAGCCCAACTTCTCAGAACACTGCAAAAACATGTTCAGTGACCTTGTGCAAATCTTGAAATCTGAATCAACCAACAACATCCAAGACAACAGCGGATGCAATGTGTTACACATTATTGGGCAAAAGATTTACTATGATCCAGAACTATCGAATGATTTTTTGCCCATACTCCCGGACCTAACAACTACACAAAATGTAAATGCACAGGAAGCTAATTCAGTGACCCCATACAGGTGGATTTTGAAGGCACAATCTGATAACAAAAAGCCAGAACATTCAAAATTGTTATTGAAGGTTAAAAAATTGTTTGATAAAAAAGGCGCTAATCCCAAGATTGGCAGGCAGGAATTAATGTTTTTAAGTAAACAGCAATACATTGCCAGAGTTTAGTATATTCATAGAGAGATTTATATAACAAGAAACAATTCTGATTTTCTTATATTTGCTTCATTCTATTGTAAAATAGTTTTACCCTTTCGTCCATGTGCTATGAAGGCAGATTGATTATCAAGTATTTGTAAGTTATGAACATTTCTTTTTTTTATCTATTTGGGCTTTAGGCTAAGTAGTAGGCTAAGTAGTAGTCATCTGACTTTGGTTGAATGTACCTGACATGACATGTCTTTACAAAGTACAATGGTAAAAATTTATTCCATGTCTTTTCAAAACATTTATATATAGTTTATAAAAGACAGACTGTCATTTGCTTATGGCTTCACATTATTTCTGCATAATATATTAATGTTGTAATAGTCTGTCATTATGTTTTTCTTACGTTGCTTTTTTGTCAATAAAATTGATACGATAATATTTTTATGTCTATTGTAATAATACTGCTATTCGTGTCCGGCAGCATAATTATGGTTCTTTATAAACAGATCAGTACAATCACGGGATTAATTTAGACAGGCATTTTTTCAGCAACTTTTAAGCAGGGAATTTCTTGTTTTGCCTTAATTTTAGAGCGAGCTCATTGAAATCAGTTCAGTGGAAATTGCTTGAAATTCACATTTTAGCTATGGATATTTGACATAAAAAGTCTCTATGGAATCAATAAATGCAAAATTAAGTCCAGAAATGGAAATTTTCTACAAAAGAAAATTGTAAGATTTTTTACTTTTTTGTAAGTGCATATTATCTACATAAAGCTCTGGACAGAACTCAATTTGCAGCATGCTGAATAGTTTATTTTATGTGAAAAATTGTGTGGATCAAACTTTGATACTTCTTTTTTTTCTGAAAAAATCTGGCCCTGTATTTTGTGTTTATCAGTATTAATATTCGGGTGCTATAGAGTGTAAAAGTCATATATAACTGCTATTACAACAAATAAATAAATAAAATATAAATTATAATTAGACTTGTCAGATTTTCTATTAGAAAATTAGTTCCTAGGTTGTGCTAGTAGTACAATAGTTGGTTTGAACCTTGCCACCGTTACAGTGTGGTTGCAAAGTTCTTCTTATACAGCATTTGTAAATTGTAATGTTGACAGTCTAAGACCTTCAACGAACATATAAGCAAATAGCACAAAGCATCACCTATTATTTTGTATTTCGATGTTCTTTAATGAACTAAAAATGTGAGATATTCAACCGAACACCATGCACATACTTTTCTGTCTGCAAAAATTAAAGATGCAGCTGGCAGTAACAGGTCCAATTGTGGGTTAAAGGACTTAATTCATCTTTATATCACTTATCTTAACATCGAACATATAAGAACATTTCGTGTTGCTTTAAAATTAGTATCAGAACCATTATTATTATTATTATTTTATGTTGAAGCTTTAAAAGAAAGAAAATAATTGCATGTCATGGGTTGCATATAACTTTTCGCATTTACTTAGGTTGATAGATCTATGCTAAAAGATTCTGGTGATAGGCTGCATAATTGTAAAAGTGCATAATGAAATGATTCTACAACTGATATTTGATTTTCCTTATTCATAAAGACAGGCATCAAACTAAGCAGAAAATGTATGCTGTACAAACGATGACATACGTAAGGCAGAAGGAATCAACATTTTTTAATAAACCACCATACCAGATTTAGCTTTTTTTTTTGCTTTTTTTGTATTCTTCTTCACACATTTATGGCAAAAAATAACAGCATAGAAATTCTGAATATTCATACTTTTGATAACATTAAACTGGCAGAGTGATATAAAACAATTGTATATCTCAGCATCAAATCAGAACTTTTCTAAAATGAGTACTAAATTAATTGTTATGACTTTATTTCCTCCATTAACTGACATCAGTTCAAGTGTTCCAGGGATATAGCAATGCATCTACTGAGATTACCCTTACAATTCTGTGACATCAATTGTTTTCTTTATGCTGTTTGATTTTGGTCTTGTAATTTTGTGGGGTGAAAGTCAATTTCGCCCCACAAACATACAATATTCGCCCCCTGAAAGTGCCATCTTTCACCCCATGACAGTGACAATTTTTGACCATGAAAGTAACATTTTTTCCACAAAAGTACCAAATTTTGTGACATGAAAGTTAACAACCCTCATGGTCGGTTTGAGCTGATTAGCTGTGTAAATACTAAACATACAAATACTTTTATGTATATTCATGGATGCCTCTATCATAAATAAATCTTATACGACCAATAACAATGCTATAGATGCAATATTAATCAATTAAATCACAAAAAACAATCGGCTTGGCGGGTGCTAAAGTTTATGCACGAATATCTCTTCATGTTTATTTACCTAGAATATTGCTTAATGAATTATTGGAACTATGTTTCTTGCTTTCTTTGTTGTATAATATCATATTTCTAGAGTGTTTAGTTTTGTGTACGATCTGGAGTTGAAAAACAACCACAATGCTACTAAGCTTTTCAGGTTAGAAATATAACATTATATATATATAAGTACCACCCTTATCTCATTCAAGTCTAGATAAATCTGCTGATAAGAAATAGCTCTCATGTTACTAATTAGATACATATAAAATTGATTATTTGAAAAACATGGATTTTGAGAAAATGTCGAAATCAGTGATAGAATGTATTTTTGTTTACATGCCACATATAACCTTGTTCAATTATGTTTTTGAAACGAAGCTGGTGGACTTCCTTATTCAGAATGTATTAGTTTATGATAGCTACTTCATTGAATAAGTGTTTACATCATTTGCCCATGTCCGTGCTAGAATTTGCTATTTTATATGTATGTATTTCAGTAGTTGCTATTTTATATGTATGTATTTCAGTAGTTCTTTAGATCCAATGTAATGCAATTTGGTAATATAAATATTATTGGTTATGAAACTGAGCTTAGATGAATCAAAGTAGACATCTTAATGTAACATATTGAAAATATTTTTGAGTGATGGAGAAAATGCTTTATTCAAAAGAGTTAATACAATGACATGAAGTGTATATGTTAACATTAAATATTGTACGAGGGGCATTCCATTATTGTTTTTTATATTATCAGTTATAACTTACACAGTCTGATGAAATTACAAAATAAAAATCTTGCAACATACATTGTTTCAATCAGTGTTTGTAAGTGAAATGTGTATCTCTTTGTGTAAGTAAATGTCTTTTTCTGTCTGTCTGTCTGTAATAGTATGATAGATTTATATCTAGGAAACATAGTGTATGCTGATGCAGTATGACAATGACACCTTTTAACCCAGCCACTTTTGACGAATGGCCTTCGCTTCAAAGTTGCTCCATATGAAAACACTTACGGTAAGAAGAATAAGCAATGATTCCAATGAAAAAGCCTGCATCATCGTTGAAATTAAGTGTGTGGAGCATTACGAGTCATTTGCTTAATGGTGATAGAGGAGGAAACTAACTGACCATGTACTGTGAATGTAATCTCATGATTTCCTCATGAGTTAAGAATCTAGCATAACTGGTGATTCTGAACATTCTACCTGATACAGGATGGTCCACTGCTTTACAACTTGATATATCACCATTTCTGAAAAATGAAATGGAAATCTTTCTTTACCAATTTTACTGCCATCTTAAGATCAATGCAATAATAGTAACATGGCTATGAGCTCTTGGAGCTTTTTTTTAGCTGGCCCAAAATGTCTTGCTTCCCGAGGTTGTCTTGCAGGGAGTGCCTCATCTTGCAGTAACACTGGTTCAGAATTTGGATTTCTCTTTGTGCTTTCCATTTGTAATGCGGATAGATTTTCAATTTTATTACATTTTTTATAGCAAAATATTATATTTTATCATTATTGGCAATGGCATACCTAGGTACAGACGTTTTAATCGCCATTTTTTCTTCAAAATACACATATTTAGCTGGTTACATATACATAATTATACATCTGCCAAATAATGGCATCATGTTTTGCATTTTTGCTGTGAATGGAAGGAATTCCACTCCACTTTCCAGTTGCCCTGGGTACCTGAAGTTTAAACTAGAACATTCAACTGACATTTAAATGTTTTTTGAGGAACCAGTTGTGGGTGGGTGGGTGATTAGGGCTTTACGTCCCATACTTCTGCACTTGATGGGCTAATTAGGACAGGCAGAGACCATTGAGACGAAGGATGAAACAGCCATCCAACTTAGGCTCGACCGGGAATCGAACCCGGGACCCAGCGGTTGGAAGCCCAGAGCGATACCTCTGAGCTAGGCCCCCGCCCTGAGAAACCAGTTGTATTTAATATATGCTCATCCTGATTCTACATTCTGCGATACTCTTTCAAATCCAATCTGTTTATTTGTATTCAACAAGTACAGCGTACATGAATGTATTCATTTGCATTGTTGTGTGTGCAAATAAAAAAAATTGAATTTGAAAGAGTATAGTAGAATGTAGAATCAGGATGAGTAAGTAATTTCTTGTTTTAATTAAAATTTAGTCCAGACTTTCCTTATTCTTCATATTACGGGCATTTTGATCCCCACAGGCAAAGTTGGGATTCAGAATAAAATTAAAAATCAAATCATGCGCAATGAAAATGACAAATTGCAGATGTGAAGAGATTACAATATACAATATATACAAATACTCATAGTGCAGAAACTGGTTTGGGGAGTGATGGTTAATGTTTGACGATGGATGATGGCACAAACACTTGAGGCTTTTAGTGTGTCCAAAACTTCTCGGCCATTGCTGTATACAGAACATTATCCTTTTCTGCATTTAAAAATGCATTATTCAGGCCTCTTGTTTTGTTTTATTACATTATATGTACTTTCCTGACTTTATTGATATGTTATATTTTGTGCATGACTGTAACTAAAATGTTATCTATGAAGGATCTGTGACAATTTAGTTTGTCTGCATTAACTGATCAGCAGCAGATGAGCTTTTTTCCCTATCATCTACAAAACATTTTAATAAATTCCAATAAAAATAATAGTAGTTATCTGTATCTATACAGTCATCAGACTATCCCTGTGCTGCTGAAAAGTAAACTTGAATGAGTAGATTTTGTTCTGTGATTGGCCCTAAATAGAACACCTGTAAGCTCTGATGTAGCACCTTTATCTCTGTCACCATCTAGTGTAGATTTGCTGATAAGAAATAGTTTGACTTATGTTAGTAATAGATATGCTACAGGGCCTTTTCAGGTAGGTGTTTAAAATATATATATATAGATTTTCATTGACAGCAAAATATCAAATTGATACATGTGTCAGACACCATATAATGGTGTGGCCGTAACCCTCAAGTAGCATATCCATATGCAATGTTTGGTGTTTTGGGCCTAAAGTAGCTTTAGATAGTCAGTGATAAATATAAACTTTGTGTAGCATTAACAACAGTATGATATAGCCACACATTCAGCTATCACTGTTGTAGTAAGAAAGCAGTTGTATTTGGCTTTAGTTGCATTAGCTAATCAGAACTCATGTGACCAAACTAAATGCAGTAACTGTTGGCAAAATAAGTGCATGCTTAATAATTCATAGTTTTTGCAAGTTGACTGCTTGGCCACCTATAGTTGTGAATTACTTGAGAGCAGCAGCTATTTGTCTACAGAATCTGATGGATAATAATGCCTCATGGTGAACGCTCTAGATGCCAAGCCACTTTTGATCTACGGTCCTCAATTCAATATCCCTGAACATCATTTAAGTAAGACATGTCCCACAAAACGAGGATATTTTGATGCGTTCTGTGAAGCAATCCAGTGTATGTTCAGCAAACGTTGTTGCGTTCAGCAATATGTTGCTTTGGCCTATTATTATTGAAAATAAAGAGACAATAATAATTGTGTGCTGAAATGTTTATTGGCATTTATATGTGTAACATATTAAACTTGTTCAATAGTTCAATATCATGTTATTATGTTCCAGGTCGTCCACTCTTATGTTTGAGAGATAAGGTAAATTAATTAATCAAATTCCTAAGGCAAAATGTTTCATATCTTAGTTAGGTTGAAAAGCTAAATTATATACAGCATATAATAAAAATTAAGACTGTGGTCACCCACTGGAAATATCAATGTATTTCATAAGAGTCATAGACTGCATTATCAATAATGTCTACATCTTCACACATTTCCTCTTCCTCTTCCTGATTCCATGTGTCATTCCGGATGAATCTCATGTTTTGAAGATTTGAATCATTCCTCAGTGTGGATATTTGCGATAGATTGTAGACATTAACAGCTGTCAGTCTGGCTTGAAGTGTCTCGGTAACCAGGCTACGGGAGGTCAGGTTTGTTTCTGGCAGGGTCCTGTATCTCTCCAAGGCTGCTGCCTCTATGTCATAGTTGGTATCTTGGCGAGTTTGATGCGCAACATTGTACAGTCTGGCATAGAACCTAGAAAAAAATATTCTAAGTAAACCTATAATACAAACAGGTAGCCTCTACTGACAGATTAAGATACTCAATATAGCAAGCAGAAAAAAATACAGGTCCAATTTGAATTGTGATTAAATTGTATCTTGGATCATCCAAATTCATTGTGCATTATACTGTAAATATCATTTATACTTTAACAATAATTATTTCTTTATGTAAGGAAACTTTCCATTTGTATTCACATGGTATTGTCTTTTTTCCACGGCATACAATACTATAATAATTATTACTCACCGTTTCATCAACCAGAATATGAAACCGAATGCAAGCAGAAGCAACACGCCCACAATGCCCCCCACAACATAGACGATATGCATCACTAAAATCGAATAAAAAAGATCAAAATTAAGACATAATTCCATGCATCATTATGGATTAACATAAATAAAATAATAATAATAATAAATTACTAATAATCACAGTCAGGATCTCACAGGACGAAGCTCATTAAAGGGTGTAGAAAAGCCGAGCAATCAGAGCTAAGGCTACCTGCAAAGCTGGCGCCACCTATCCTATTATATTGTAGGGACCTATTATCAATTTTTCACCCTTTACTTCCTTTTCTTGTAAAATAAGGATGTCGCTAACATAAACCAGTTCAGAATCTGAACCAGGGTGGGGAGTTGGAACGTGTTTGGCCATTGCAGCTGGTAACTGCTATACAAGTTTTGACTTCTTTAAGACATTAACAAAGGACACTATGCTATTCATAGACACTTGAATTCAGCCCTGTCATCAGGCAAAAAAAAAAGTTTTTCTGTGAATTAGAAAAAACATTTGGCAGCTAATAACACTATGTATACACAGTGTCACACACTTATGTTGAAATTGCTTACCAAAATGGGGATGAGTACTTGAATTGGGAACTGAAAACGGAAGACCAATGAACTAAATAATTTGATTGTAAATAAAGAAAATGAAATTGAGTCAGATATCAATTGAATTATTAAACAACATAAACCCATGAATACCTGCATCGGAATCGCACTCCAGATGGTAAGTAGAATTGGGATGAACTAAGCATACGAAAGGATAAAATAAGAAAATAGAACCATAAAAATCACTAAACTAATTCGGAAATGAAATCGTAATAGATCACATGTTTCAATAAATTTACTTTTCAGATATATACAATACCAGTCAAAAGTCTTTGGACACCCTTACATTTCCTAATTAACCAACACCTAATACATTTATATCATATCACAGGGAGAGACAACATTAAAACAAAGAAAACTCGCACAAAAATCATGACCTGACTGTATTTATTTGGTATTTTACACTGCCACTGGCAGCTACCACAGCAGAGCAAATTTGAGGCATTATTTTTACAAGTGACATCAAATATTTTTCTGTCATTTTAGTCCAGCTTTCTTGCAGAAGTGTCCAGAGGTGATCTGCACTTGTTGGCTGCTTTGCCTTCACTCTTCGGTCCATCTCATCCCAAACTAACTTGGTAGGGTTAAGATCGGGCGATTGCGGTGGCCATGTCATAATCTTAATCTATTTTTCCTTCCCTTTTTTCTTCAAATAGTTTTGACAGTAGTGGGATGAATGTTTATGGTTATCTTGTTGCAAAATGAATCCTTTACCAACCAGCTTTTCCCAGATGGTAGTGCATGGCGCTGAAGGATGCTGTGATATCCTTTTTGGTTCAGAATGCCCACTATTCTGTGCAGATCTCATAAACCATAATATTTCCTCCATGCTTGACTGTTGGTGTTACACACTGTGGCAGCATCCGTTCTCCCACAAGGCGGTGCACATAAGTCCTCCTACATGAACCATCGATTTTGAACTTCGATTCATCAGTCCAAAGCGCCTTGCACCACTCTTCTTCGGTCAAATTGCTATGCTCTTTTGCCCAGGACAGTCTCTTCTGCTTATTCACAGGTCTTAACAATGGTTTTCTTGCAGAAATGTGACCTTTTAGACCAGCATCCCTCAGTTGTTTTTGTACAGTAGAAGTTGACACATTGATGTTGTGAATATCATTGATTTGGGCTTGCAGATTTGGTGCACTGAGCTGTCTATCTCGCAAGCTGGTCACCCTCAGGTACTTGTCATGTGCTGGAGTTATTACCCTAGGTCTCCCATTTCTTTATCTGTCCTTATTTTTACTACTTTCATCAAGTCTTTGCAGCGTGTATGCAACTGTGCTCTTAGGAATGCCCAGTTTTTTGGCAATACCTCTGCAGCTGTAGCCCTCATCTCCTAATACTTCAATTTTGAGTCTTATTTCATATGCAAGCTCTTTACTAGGTCCCATAGTTAGAGGTTTTTTGCATTGAATGTCCTCTAATCCAAAATTATAGGGCACTTTGTGATAGACAAATACCTTGCAGACATAACATAGTTAAAGAGCAAACAAAGTGTTAATTAAGACCTGATAGTTACCTGCTGCCTTAAGGCTTTGATATTACATCGATGCATTTGAGGACAGCATGTATTTAGAAATGAAAGTCATACTTGCAGCTGGCGAACTCTATCATGGTCCTTCTCCTAATATCTTTCAATTTTGTGACATACTGGTTTCCTTGGCTGACACTTTTGGTTATTATGTATTCTCTAGACATATTACAATTGATATACATTGCATTTGATTATTCAGACTGGGAAATTATGGCAGATCTTGGAGTGTCCAAAGACTTTTGACTGGTAGTGTACAAATATCATAGATATAAATAGCATGACCCTGGTAGGAATGTTATCATGCAAAGCCAATGGTACTAATAAGCCAATTAAGCTTCAGTTTAACTAACAAATTATACTGAGGATTTTTTTTTTTTGCATAATACATAGTTTTGTCATTTACCTTTGGTGTCTTAATCATAATTGAGGATATTGCATAAGCATCCATTTTGACCAACATCTTACCAGCTATATTGAGCCAAAACCTGACTTTGGGCACATTCTTGACTCCGGCTGCCAAGCTCATGCCAAATTTCCAATGTGTATTTCCATCAAAAGTTCCATAGACAATGTTAAGCGCTTTAGAGCCAGAGCAGAATGGTGGTTGTTGAGTATTCTCTACCTTGAAACAAAAATCTTTGGTTGAGGTGTATGGTGCAAATTCATTTATTATCACTTTCACCTGTCGATGTACATCTGCTGTAAACTTCAGTGTGCAATTCAACTGCTGTGCTTTCATGTAGTTTCCTTTATGATACCCAAAGCTCATCAGATTAAGAAAAGAAATGTTTCCTTTTTGGTAGAGATGTGATGCTTCCCTAATTTCCACCAATGGCATCTCTGGAATAAAGTAAATAGCTGAGTAAAGATTTTGTATTTTTTCCACTACGGATTGGTGATTTTTTATTCATGATTTGTAGTGCAAATAAAGCCCATTATATTTTGTTCTCTACACAATACTCAACTTGATGGTTTTATAATGATAAAGCATACACTGTGTGCTAATAATGTATTACACAGACATTTCCAGCATATGAAGGATCATTACTCACTTCCTCTACATCCATTGTCCACCTGCACACATTCCTTCCTTGGATTCACCACCCAGCAAAGTTGTTTGAAGTTACATTGTTCCAGGATAGTTTTGGCAAGACTTGTCGTTGCATTGATACTTGCAATGACTAATTGGTCTGAATGATGACAGCTAAGAAATATATCATCACAAACTTTTGTGACACCCTTTGTTTTAGGAACTGAAACATAAGAGAGCATTTCACTTGGTTCAAACGTTTTTGTTTTCCATTGACACTTGTTCTCCTTTTCTTAAAATTACCAAGATATCCTAAATAAAATAGTATACTTACAAATTAATAACAGTATTAGTAAAGTATTCCTATGTAGGATATTCATTCTTCATGAACAGTGTATATAATGTAAATATGGTGGGCGGAAAATTTGATATATGAACATGTTATATTATTGAGGAAGCTTCATCAATTTAGATAAAATGTTCATCACATGATATATCTAATAACAATGTCATTGCCTATACAAGGTGATTGTAAATAGGTTGTGTTGTAATGATAAATAGCATGACCAATTAATTGAAAGATATTATTTTTTTATGTATAGATTCATCTTGAAGGTGCACCATCATCGACAAGGAATACCTTAGTCATGCTTTGAGGCATTGAGCAATGTTGCTACAGAAATGGTACAATATGAAGTCAAGAAAGATTTCCTTGGTTGCAATCCTGATTCTTTTAGCAGGTAGAGAACGTGTTCATAGATTATTGTCAAATAGTTAAGGAGAGCTGAAAATAATTATCTATTGTGATGTTATGTATTTTTTGGCTCTAACGTATATTATCTGTATTTTTTTTAAAGAAAAACAATACAGAATTTCTTTTTAATTAAGTCGTTTTGTGGGGGTGTTTTTTCAGCAGATTTACTGCTTCTGATAATTCTTTCAACTGAGCATAACTTTGCAAGCACCAAAATTACGACTTTTGTATATAATGAGGATCATAGGACGTACACTTTTCTTGATGGTAAATGCTGTTCTTGAATAATTTCAGAGCGCATTCATGGCCAATCAATAGTCAGCCCTCCGGCAGATTTAACAGGGTTACTGGGAGGAACTGCTTCATTTGATTGTGAAATGACATTTGGCCCCATTGAAGAAATGAGCTGGGAATTCAATGGAACTGTTGTGTATTCTGTCTTGGACGGCATTGAAAGTTACCCAGAGGGAGCCAAGAAATACTCTGTTAATAGAACTGAAAACAGATTCATGTTGCACATGAAGAATTTAGGCTTCCTTGATGGAGGAATATATACATGTACAGCATTCTTGCCCAAAGCTACTGCTTCATTGATAGTGCTAGGTAAGTAAAGCATTGCTTTAACAGGCTATGGTCAATCAATGTTCAAATACCCTTCTGTATTCTTATTTTCATATTTCAGTTGATGCAGCTATTGATGCATGACAACTTTAAGCAAACTTTAGGCAAAAGTTTATTTTTAATGTTTGAATCATTAAATAAGCATTATATGTATGCCATCTCAGTGTTAAAAAATGCTTGCAGGCCCATTACACACTGCTTACACTGTTCTGGTAACTTTGAAATAATAAATGCTGCCAGACAGTCCTGTAAAATGCCAAAAAAGATAGCAGCTACTTCGAGCTTGCCTCTGAATGTTCAGCAATGTTTTTCTGATGGGTATTCTGAAGAATAACTGGCATAATTTGAATACTGCCTCAGCATGGCCACTGAATTTTGTGTAATTGGATTCTCAGGAAATGTACAACCAACCACCTGAAAGACAGACTTCCAGAGAATTATTGACATCATGGATCTTTATGCTAGTTCATTTGTTATTTTCTGCAAACAGATACCATCAGAAAATGTATTTGTAAGATGCGCTTTTTCATCTTCTTCTATAGTTTTATTTTACAGTAATTTCTATATTTTCCTTTGTTAGGTATTCCTACAATAAGTTCTGATCCGTATGACCTAGTAGAAGATGAAATGGTCAACTACAAATGTGAAGCAAGATTCGGAGGGCCAAGTGAAGAGTCAACTGACCACTACCCTAAGATTCAGATGTTCCTTGGAGACATTCAGTTAAATGAGCTGCTACCAGAGAGTAAAATCAGTTACAAGACAGAGAGTCATTACTTAATCATGGTGAGGTCGATTTTACCTTTTTTTTAGAGTTGTTCTGGATTACAAATATGCAAATTTACAACAGAAAAACACAGTAAAATGATTATCAGAACATTTAGAATTAAAACCAAAATTAATGTTGTATGCAGTTATGTTAATGTTTTTAGTTTTTTTTTACTCAGACCAGTGATTTTGTATGGAGTAGACAAAATAAAATACAAAATAAAAAAGAACATACATTTCATACATGCATATATGTAAATATATCAATATTATTAACATGACATAAACATTTCTATGAATATTTTGATATATATTCTCATAACTTTGGGTGTTCTTGTAATACTACGTCTAAGCTTATGAAAAGCTTGTCTAGTTGTTTTCATTTAAATAATTACATATTATATATGTTTCTAACTGTGAATCAATCTTAATAGAAACATAAAAATCACATGATGTCATATTGTATAATCCAGACGTCAATTTTTGAATGAATTGTTCTTGTAATATATGTTGCTAAATTTCTATGTTTGTTAGAATTTTTTGATTTGATTTTTTCTAAGATGTTTAACTTGACAGTTGATGCTAGCTTGCAAGATAAGCAGTTCAAATGTGAAATAGGAACGACTTTATCAAGAATGAAGTCATCCACTACCACTGTGTTAAATGTTATGTGTAAGTAACTACCAAATTATGAAAAGAGAATACTTTTAAAGTTGAGATAGCGAAAAATAAATCTAATTTGGTTAAGCATGGTGTGAAAGTTTGGGTTTGCTTTCACATAATTTCAAAACTTCTTGATGTTCAAAACATTTTGTAAATAACATGGTAAACCTGTGACATTTGTATTGCACATAAATATATTCAATACTTGAATGTCAGTAATATTCCTTAAAATGTATTTATAGTTATATTCACTTTCTTATAGATCCAGTCCATGACATTGAGTTTTTTCAGAGTTATACAGAATATGAGGTGGGAAGCCATCTTACTTGTACTGCTGATGGCAATCCCTCACCATCTTACAAATGGAGAAATTTAATTGACATAGGTTAGTGCTTGTCAATATTACCTGATTTGCGGTTATTCATATCCTTTCTGATTGAACTGGAGAAGGATTTACTAAGCAGCAGTGTCATTGTGTAAGCTGGTCTCAGATTGACCCATACATAGGTTTTTTTCCACCAGAGGACAGCACCTACATTGGCCCAGGACTGACTATTACCAGCTCATATCCTAGAAGGCAGCAGTTGCAAATACTGAATGATAACAGCCTGATAGGCTTTGACATTGTGAAAATTGTTATATTTCACCATTGTAATTTCATTGGAAAGAAAGGATTGATTGGGTTGTATTAGATTGACTGGTTAAGTAATATTTATGTGCATGTTGTGCTAGCTGCTCCAAGACTTTTACTATATAGAAAAATAATGAATATTATTAGTCCCAATGTAGCTTTTAAATTTTTTTTTCAATTACAATTTCTACTAAACCACCTTTTTTTGTTCTTTAAAGGATATGCTGTAAGAAGCAGATGGCTTAATGTAACAAAAGACATGCTGGGTCAAAATGAATGGGAATGCACAGCGAGAAATTTAATCAGAGAAAAGCCACATGAAAAACACATACTTGCAATTTTTAAGGCTTGTGAGTGTTGTTTATTATTACTTCTAGACTTGTAATTTTTTTTAATATCTTTCAAATAACACCTACTAAATTATTTAAAAAAAAAATTGTTTAGGCTTGTGAGTGCTGTTTAATCTTTTAAAATAAAACTAACTGATACATAATTTGTTTTCTTTACTGATCAATAATACTTTTTTTTTATGCCATTTTGGTTTAATTGATTACTTTAAGGATTCATGTAAAAAAAACCACATGAAAAGCGCACAATAGCCATTTTTAAGGCGTGTGAGTGTTATTGAATATTTTAAAATAATGCAATTGTTTGTTTTACCTACCAGAGAAAGTCTGCATTTGTATTTCATAGTTTAACAAAGTAAAATGTGATATGAAATTGTAATTGCAATGTTACGTATTATAACTACATTAATTGTCTTGCAGTGGATTCTTCTACAAATGGCAGTTGTAAGTATATGATAATGTGTACAGTATATACTACAGTGCATTTATAACAAAACATTTCAAAATTATCATTATGATTAATTGATTTATGATTTGAAACCATCTTTCAGCAGGTTCACTGGTCATTGCTGTAACGGTCACCCTCATTCTCATCATTAGTGTTCTCGGAATTGTTGTTTATACATGTAAGTTGGCAGTCAGTTGGTTTTCTCTGTAACTATGATTTATACAATAAATTCATTTTACAGACTAGTAGATGCAAAATAAATATATTTTAGAAGTCACCAAAGACATTTACATTTATTTTAGAGGTAAACAGATATGTGTACTTTTCTTTACTTAGTGGGAACATTTTCACAATGTTTACTTTGCTCGGAATACAGTTAGGGAGAAGATCCTAAATTACCTTAGAAATGGGACAAATGGAAAGGCGCTGGAGCACAAAAACAGTGAGGAAGGTGTAAGGAAATCTTTGATACAGGTAAATTTGAAGATGAACTCCATTTGACAAGGAGTATGCAATTGGTTTATATTGCTGATCTAAAACACGTTAGGTTATATTGAAATTTGTGTGCTAGTGAAAAAAAAAAATTTCTGAATCCAAATTACAGTAATAAAAGGGATTGGTAAAATATAGTAATGTTATTTTCTCTCTCACAGATAAAAAATGTCAAAAGGTAAGTTGTCTTAGAGTTTTTTTCAAAGAGTGGCACAAAACAGTAAAAACTCTGTCTTGTCAAATATTAAATGCTTGTTCTCATCCAATAAAGCAGCCAAGACTGCAACAAAACATGTACTCATTATACATTTTCCAATGAAATGTTTAACAATAATGAAGCACAACCCTATGATTTTAAGAATTTTAGACCTATTTGATGGATTAACTTGCTGTCAAAATAGTTTTCATTAAATTATGTAATTAAATAAATCTGAAAATCGATCATGATTGCAGTCATTTATGTCAGTAATAAAACTAGTTATCTTTATCTAAGGCATTAATTACAAAAACAAATTATTACATTGTGAATTTGTTTAAATTTCTTATTTTGTGTATAAGTTATTTTTCGGAACATTTGTCAATTGAGGGCTAAGTCCTTCCTATTTTTTCATAAACAATTAATAAACACACATTCTGCACCTCATTAGGCATGACATAATTATCACTTCAGTGGTGCTGATATGATGAAAAACCTTCAGGGAAAAGAAGACCTAGACATTCATGGACAGTCAATTTTGAATTTACTTAAGGAAGATGGAAAAGGCATTTTTGAATGTGACACAGATATTTTATTGGTAATGATACAGAAAGCCAAGATCCTGATTGAATCAAAGGATTACATTGATATCATAAAGGTAGGAATGATACATTTTCTGTAAAAATAAAGAAAACTAGACTTGCAATTGTCCCTGACAATTACGATAAACTTTCCTTTAATCTTTCATAATCTCTTTCTTTCTCATATAAATACTGTAAAAAACCTAACAAAGAACCCGGTAGTATTTGTGCTCTGATCATTCCTGAGGCGTCATGATTTTTCACACTGACATCAAATTATTAAGGCACTAATTCCTAAGAAATCACTGTCTTATCCTCTGAGACTATTCGTAAATGAACAGACAACTGTAAGGACCTTTCAAAAAATGTCTTTCAGATTTCTGCACTCTTCATAGGACCTGAGTTCAAAGTTCAAAACGCCTGAAAATTGCATATATAGGACACTGTGACCTTGACCCTGTGACCCAAAATTCTGAAATACTTCACATTTGTGAAGCACATGTATATACACTCCTTTGAATTTTTTTGGTTCAATCTATCAACAAAGTTTTGGTCTGAGTAAGCGATTCAGGCTTTATGAGTGATAAAATAATTCTAGGGCCTAAGCTGTTTGATGAAGGTAATTGGCCTTTTACAGTTATGTAGTACTACCCAGAGGACATCTATGTGCAAAATATGAATGAAATTAAAGACTTTCTTCCTACTTTTTTGGGGCGATAGTAGGAGGTAGGTAGGTCTCCCCATTGGATAACATGGGAAAGAGAATTTTGGCTCCAGGTTCGAAACTGCTTAAGGTTGGTGAATAGACATGGTATCCTATGTAAAGTCCTAATTTTTCTCTACATAATGACGCCAGTTGCATGAAATTTGATTGAATAGAACTCGAGTTAAAAATTATTGAAATTTGGACCAAAATAAAATTGTAGGGCCTAAGCTTTTCGATCAAGGACCTTGCCCTTCTACATGCATGTAGTACTACGGAGAGGACATATCTGCAAAAAAAATGGTGAGAATCCAAGCAGTTCTTCTACTGTTTTTTAGACTTTTTCATTTTGAGAAAATCAAAAAGTGATAAAAAAATTTCAATGTCTGACGCTTTTCCAAATGGAACTACCTAGAGTATAATGCTATACATTCCTGAAAAGAGAACATTTTAAGGATTTTAAATATGTCTTTGAGATTCCTGTATCGCAATTTGGAGCTGAGATATAAGCAGTCAAAAATCGCAACTTTGGACCCCTGTACCACCTAGACCACTTTACCAAATGTGCTCTTTTTTTTTGCATAATAGTTGTGCTAGGGTAGGACTATAAAAGTGTGAAATGGCAAGTCAATATGATTATTCCTTCTATGGTTTTCAAAGAAAATTTCATGAAGATTTCGAACAACTTTTTTTCAAGAATTCATAGTTCAGTCAGCAGGCTCACCATTTAGCTCAAACTCCTTTCTTCACTGTGTATTTGTCTAAGGTATCTTGCGAAAAATTCCCATGGAATTATCTCTGCCCAGTTCCTTGTAACCGTCGTCATAAATTTATTTTTTCTTTTGTGAATTACGCACAAATGTCCCGAAATTTGGTCATGAAATTTATGCCATTCAAAGCGCGCTCTGGCTGTCTATGTGACCTTGAAGTGCCAAAGCTGTGCCTTTAATAGTTTATGAGTAATAGGCATTTACTTCTTGTGAAGAATAATAATAAGACTTACAATGATTGACTTACAATAACAAAATAAACTTTCCTACGGAAAGTTTATAAATATGAAGAAATCGATGTAATAGCTATAGCAACATATGCATTTTCCTTTTTTCTGTATCAAAATATATTTTCTTGAAGAATTCATACCATATGCATTATTTTTCTGTAGGAGATGGCCACCTGCTGCAGCACAGTTCCAGGCACATTTGAAAGTTGCCCTTTGCAATGCCTTATTCAGCTTATGACAAACCCAGATGAGTGTGAAGTACTTATGAAACATCAGAACAGACTTTTGTCTCTCATCCATGTAATATAAGGTGTAAAATGTGCAGACAATCATATTTCTCCATAAAATATTCTCATCCTCTAATTAGGATTGAATTTCATTATTGCTTTGATTTCAGGCAGTTACAGTGGCAGATGTCCATATTCAGTCAAGGTCAGAAAAAAATATCTGTGTTATTATTTCACAAGCATTGATGTTCAATGCAACAAATATTAATTTTGTGTTTATACCATGCAATTTCTTCTTCTTGTAGAACTGAGTGCTTAGGAAATCTTATATTGCACTCTGAATATATATCCAGCACTCCATGCAAATTTGAGTGGTCTGCAGCGTTTTTCACCACTCTGAATCTTCTGCTTAAAAAAGGAGCAGATCCCAATTGGATACCACATGACAGCTTTTCAAATGAACGACCCAGTCGGATGTCTGCACAGGATATTTTTTTCTCGTTAACATTTGACATTCTTTTGCAACAGGACACTCTCATCACTGCCATAATGGATATTTTGCCATCTTTTCTGGATAAAAAATGCACCATTGTAGAGCACCTGAATAGAACTATACTTCATGCATTGGTTGATCATAAGTGGGAAGTTCTTAAAGAAATTAGTGTACCACAAACATTTTTCGTAGATTACAAGAAAATCCTCTCAGAAGTACTGAGGCATGATCCTTCACTGATTGACAAGAAAGACTGTTTTGAGAGAACACCACTACAAGTATTCATGGAAAAGTTACATGTACGAGGAGCATTACTGAAAGATGTCAAAGATTGTGTTCTACTTCTTAAATCAGATGATAATATAAAGGCAAAGGATCACAAAGGTCGGACCGTGTTGCATTGTGTTGCACAATCATTTTCTTCATTGGCTCAATTTGACTCACAAGAGAAAAGTACCTTTCTTGATATAGTTAGGAACCTTGCATCTAAGTCAAATATTTACGTCCAGGATAATAATGGACAGACAGCCTTGCATGTGATGGCTTACAGTTACAATGAGAATGTTCCAAATCAAGAAATATTTCTTGACCTTGTACAAATCCTAAAACCTGCTGCAAACATTCAAAACAATGATGGGCACACTGTCCTTCATGTAATGGCAGAAAAGTACAATGGGAAACTTCCATATTATTGCAAGAAGGTTTTCCTTGGAGTCGTTAAATTACTTTTCAATAAATCAAACTGTAATATCCAAGACAAACAAGGACGCACCATTTTGCACATACTAGTGGACAAGTTTGAGGAAGTTCCTACAAATGATCAAAAGGAATTCATGAAAATTATGAATCTTCTTTTCGAATATCAAAGTGCTAGTATTCAAGATGCCCAAGGACGTACTATTCTTCACATAGCAGCAGAACATTACAAGTTTTCCATGCCCTTTGATATCCAAGTAATATTCTGTGCCCTCTTTGACACATTTGCATCTGCATCAAACACAAATATTCAAGACAGTGCAGGGCAAACTGTTGCACATGTTCTTACTCACAAATATCCTGATGAAATTGCACATGCTAGCACATTTATGTGTGTTATAAAACACCTTGCTCTTCACTACCATATGGAATTAAAAGACAAGAAAGGTTCTACTGCTCTTCATATCATAGCAGAAAAATACAACAGAGATCTAACACAGACTTCCATGGATATATTCTGCAAACTTCTTGAACTTTTCATAAACAGAGATAATGTTGATATTGCAGAGAGTGAAGGTCGTACAATTCTACATATAATGGCAGAAAAATTTCCCGGTGAAGTGTCAGAGCCTGCCTGTGAAGCTTTCCTTGCTGCTGTTAAATACCTCGCCCATTTCTCCAATACTGGTTCTCAGGATAACATGGGCCGCACAGCTTTGCACATCATCTTTCAGAATTATAACCTCAATATATCACAACACTGCAAAGACATGCTAAGTGACCTTGTGAAATTGTTCAAACCCGAATCAAGCAACAACATCCAGGACAAAAGAGGATTCACTGTATTACATATTATTGGGCGAAAGATTTACCAGAATCCAGGACTATCACCTGATTTTTTGCCCATACTCCCAGTCCTAACAACTCCCCATAATGTGAATGCAAAAGACGCTAATTCATTGACCCCTTACAGCTGGATTCTGAAAATTCAATCAGACAACAAAGATCAAGAATTTAAGAAAATGCTATCATAGATTCAACAAATATTCTCAAACAAAAGTGCTGATTCCAAGATTGCCAAGCAGGGATTTGAGTCTATTGAGAAAGAATGTACGGGTACACAAATATCTATAGATTTAAAGACAACTGGGTTTAGTACAGTATAGCGGACCCAAATTAATGCTCATACTTGGCATCCATGAAATATTATATCACTATTTTTGACCAAATTTTGTGCTAGCACACAGTAACAATAATGTTTGCGTATCATAGCGGAGGTTTGGGGGTTTAGCTCCTGAGAAAATAAAAAAGATAAACAATGTCTTGCCTTGAAAATGAAATTCGCCGTCGTTTGTTTGTGACGTCATAAATTGTATTTAAGCATTTCACGTAATGAGCCTGGCAACGAGGCTTGCTAAATATGGTCATAAATTTGGGCCTTCCATGCTGCACTTTGTACAAACAACTCATTTTGATTTTGTTGCATTTGCAATAAGTATTTTTAATAACGTCATCAATATTGTGACATTATCTACAAAACAATGGTATAGTGACTTCACCTTATTGTCCTGTAGGCTCTGTTTCTTCCAAATTATTTTATGTATTTTGAAATGTATTTATGTCAACACGTGAATCATGATTGGTACAATATGATGTCAAACACAATAAATCACTTACATTAAGTAGCCAACCCACCAATACTTACTAAATACATATTTAACATAACTGGTAAAGTGCAGAGATTGATATAACACTCAGGTTAATTTAAATATTTAAGTTGTTGTTGTATTTTTGTATTATCATAATATAATTAATTAATGGTACATAAGCAGTCAGACTGAACCTGGGGCATCAGTTTAGGAACGTTGTTTTAACTGCAAGCCCAGAGCAAGAATATTATTGAGAAATATTTGCAAAAGATGCATAGTGACACAAAAATCGATAAGCATGTACTTTTTGTGTATTATCACTACATATCCATACATAATGTTATTCAAAATATGACTACATTTATTTTGTTTTGTATTAATCTTCTGGTTCGGTATCACATTTTTAAGATTTGCTGGAAATCAAATACAAAGTATTATTATATAGAACAGTCAACCTGCAGCCACTCAAGATTGCCAGAAAGGGATGGATTTTTTAAAAGTAAACAGCAATACATTTGCCCGAGTTTAATATATTCACAGAGAGATTAATATTTGAAAAGTACCCATTTTAATATTCCTATGTTTGCTTCATTATATTGTACTTTTTTTTGCCCTTGCATCCATTATCAAGTATACATAACTTACGAACGTTTCTTTTTTTTATCTATTTGAGCTTTATGTTGACTAGTAGACAGCTTGTAAAAGTTACTGGTCTTTTGCCCCATGTTATGTATTTTAAATAATGATTGATTACTGCAGTGTTTAAATGCTCAGGAAGTGTGATGAGGTTTCAGTCATCCTTGATGTCCTAGATGGTCAGCTCAGAGTGCAATCCATCAACTCTGTCAAGCTGGCATGGAAGGAGACTAAAGTTGTCACAAACTACTCTGAATATTTGACAAGCTGACTATGGTTGGAGGTACCTAGCAGGACATGTCTTTTAAAACAATGATTTGCAATTTCAAATTTGGCATTTTTATCAATTTTATCAGACTGTCATTATTTCTTATGGCTGCATATATCTGTGCATATTTTCTTGCAATTTGTTATAGGCTGTCATAATGCTTTTCTTGCATATCGTCAATGTCAATAAAATTTACAACATAAATCTGTTTAAGCTTATCATTGCATTGTTGCGCCCTCTGCAGTTCATTTTATCAATCACACATATTGTGATAATGGGTTCAGTGTCGCTTTAAGTGGAGCATTAATAACAATGCACAAATTAGTGATATCTGCCTGTTTTGAGAAGTCGAATTTCGGCAATTGCACGCTCAACAGTGACTTTTATGAAATATTGGCTTTTTGGCATTCATGGATTTGACTTTGACTCATTTTTCTGAAAAAAAATGTTAATTTCCTTGTATTTTGTGCTGATCAATATTGATCTTCATTTACTATAGAGGGTAAAAATCGCCTGTCAGTACTATTGCAAGAAATTCATCAATTAATTATCTAAATTAGAACTAGGCTTGTCAGATTTTTTATGGGGAAAACCAGTTCCTATGTGGCGCTTCTAGTATAATAGTTTTTTTTTGTTTAGTCAGCTACGAAGTGGTGATTAACTCGAGAGCAGCAGCTGGTAATCTACATAATCTAATTTTTAACAACACCTCAAAGTGGTCGTACAATATGCCCAAACACTTTTTACCTATGTTCCTCAATTGACCAAATGTACAGGCCTACAGGTTGATTATTGCCAGGCTTATAAGTGAGTTATTTTAAATCAGCTACAGCTGTGTAGATTTTTGAATTTTCAAAATTGGACAATGGATAATGATTTTACAGGCAAAATAAGTCAGACCTGCTCTGGAATTGTATTGTGTACCTTCAACTGCCAGGGGCGCTGCAGTCGCTTACTCTGGCACCCTGGTGTGATATGGCATCATCATAACAATATGGATGGCTTGGCCGAACGTCATCGTTTTAAGATTATTTGTCAAATATTCCGGGCTCCCCGTTAACAAATATATAATTTCTATGTACCGTCAGAATCTTTACAGTCAGGTAAGCAAGTTCTTTCGTTTGAAACTGGATGTGTACTCGTTACAAAATTATGAACAGCATCACTTTTGAACTGTCGACGTTGTTTTGACGTGATGACGTAGTCTCGTTCTGGACCATTGGTCAAAAAGCGATATTAGGTTGATCTTCCATAGGATAACATGTACTTTTTGTAATTTTCACTTCCAGTTCGGCATGACCACTGTGTAGCCTCATTTTGGGACCTCTCTCTACTGGAAGTGGGCGAAACTCGGCGCCGATAAGCTTCACTCATATTAATGTTAGGAAGCTTTCCTTTTTTATTCACATATTATTGTCTTTTTTCCCCAGCTTATATAGTGTTCAGACGTCTCATGTGCTGTTCAAGAAAGGAGTTGCTACTTTTCTAACTTTTCAAATACGACAATTGACGCTTCTGAATTTAAACTTGAACGAATAGTTTCTGTTCAATGATTGGGTCTAAATAGACCCCTTGTAGGCTCTAAAGAAGCACATTTATTTCTGTCTCAAGCAAATTTAGATTTGCTGATAAGAAATAGTTTGACCTAATATGTTAGTCATATATATGCTACAGGGCCTTCTCAGGTAAGTGATTAAAATATATTTGGTCAGGCCTTAACCCTCAACTTGATTGTAAAATAGTGATGCTTGGTATTTTTGGTTACATAATTAACAACAGTATAATTGCCACACATTCAACTAGCACAGTTGCGGTAAGAAAGCAGTTGTAATTTGCTTTAGTTTTATTATCTAATCATTATAACATCCAACTATAAATGTAGGTCAGTCTGTTCAAGCAGAGACAGTTGTTTGTTTATTCCTGGTTTTGCCAACTAATATTTAAAAGAAAAGGAGACAATAATACATTTGTGCTTGAACATTTATCTGTGCTACATATTATAACCAATAACCCATTTTGATATTCTTATATTTGCTCACGTCAAACCAAAATGTAGTTCTTAATAACAGATGAAAAACACTAGCTGTACTGTTTGTCCATAATGAATTTTAACACTAAATTATATAAGCAAATGGGAGGAATTTAAGTTATGTACTCAACACAGTGTTGATGCTATTGGTTTGGCATCGTTTTAAGTGGAGCAACAATAACAATAATATTGCAGGAAAGTTCTTGTTTTGGTTTAATTTCAGTGGAAAAATGCTTGAAATTCACATTTCTGTTGTGGATATTTGAGAATTGATATTCTGCAAAATTAAGTCATATTTTAAAATTTCCTGCTAAAATTTGTAGAACATTTTTTATTATTATTTTGTATAGGGTGCATAATATCTACAGGGAAGCACTGGACACAGGTCAATTGTGCAGCAAACTAAGTAGTGTATTTCATGAAATAAATGTTTTGCTATTTAGCTATTTATGGATTAAATATTTGTTTCTGAAAATTCTATCAATGTTACTGCTCTTGCAACAAATTTCTAAATAAATGTTCTGAATTAGAACTAGGCTTGTCTGATTTTGTATTAGAAAATTAGTTCCTAGGTGGCAAGAGAAGCATGATAGTTGGTTCGACCCTTAACATTGACTTGCAGTGTGGCATTTGTAGACAGTTCTTCCTATACAAATTAAACTTAATTAATGTTGACAGTCTCAGACCTTAAAAACATTAATTCTGCATAAGGCTAAAAGATTCACCTAGCAGCACAATTCAAGAAAGTGACAATAACAAACATATGCAAGACATACTTGTACATATCTGATTGTGGGTTAAAGTACATAATTTATCTTTATAGCGCACAGCTTGACATTGAACATATAAGAACTGTAATGGTGCTGACGAATTAGTATCACATTTAAAACTATTTTTTTAATGTTGAAACTGTTTATGCCATTATGATAGCAGCAATTAGTATGAAACTGGTGTGTTAAATTTTGTTTAATTACTTTGGATATATTTTCTGATATGCTTGAAAAAAATAAAAATATAATTGTACGTCAAGTTATTAAAACTACATGGGAATAAAATGAGGAAATGTCACCTTTAGTAACAAGTTTTTTTTTGTTCATGGGGGGCATATCATGCTTTCACTTCAGTTGACAGATCTATGACAATAGATTTTGGCAATAGCAAATCTGCCTAATTTTGAAAGTGCATAATAAAATGTTTCCACAACTCATATTTGATTTCCTTATATATAGTATGAACATGTGGTTCTTTGATAACGACCTTATCTTTCATAAATTTCAGGCGTCGAAACTAGGCACAAAATATAGGTTATGTACAAAAGATGACATTGCAAAATGTATTTAATTGAAAAATATGCATATATATATATATGTCAATGCTTCCATTTTTCAAATTCATTTAAACACCATTCCAGACTTAGTGATATTTGTATTTATTATTTCTTCTTTACACATTTATGATGTAATATAACAGCACAGATTAAGGAAAACACTCATAAGACCAGACAAAAGTTCTGAATATTCATAATAATCGTACATTTTGATAGCAATACATTGGCAGAGGGATATAAGGAAATCATACAAATCACCATCGAATCAGAACTGTTTTTTTTCTAATGTGTGAGTCTATTATTGACTTTATTTCCTCCATTATGAGTAACGGCCAACTGCTCCAGCTATTGTATAATAGCGATATAACAATGCAACTACTGAGGTCACTCATTTATTTTTGCGTCATCAATTGTTTTTCTTTATTTGAGTAGGAAATGCTGTTTACATAATAGGTATAGTCGCCGAAGGTTACACTTTATTGGTGTTGTAGTTTCGTGGGGCGACAGTCCACTTTTGCCCCAAACATGCCTACTTTCTCCCAATGATAGTGTCATCTTTTCCCCCCACAACGTGCCAACTTTTGTACCATCTTTTGTGCCATCTTTTGTACATGAAAGTACCATTAATGTTACTAACATGCCCCCCCCATCTCCATCTCGGTCGGTTTTAGCTAATTAGCACCATAAATATTGAATATAAAGCGACCTTATGCAGATCGATGGAATCAGCAAGGGGGCGGGCTGAGAGCCTAATTTTATGCGCAAATATTTTTGTTATTATATAAAATAACATTTTGTGTACTGTAGTTGTGGTGATCTCAATTGATGCATCTTCTGACTCTTCTAATTATCTATTAATATTAATATGTTACATTTTGTTACCTATGACAGATCTGTGACAATTTAATTTGTTTGCATTGACCTATCAGCACCAGAAGAGCTTTTTTTTTCTATCATCTACAAAATATTTTAGTAAGCTCCTATGGAAATAATGGTAGTTTTTTCTCTATACAGTCATTAGAATACCCGTGTGCGGTTGAAGAAAGTAGTTGCTTCTTTTCTTACATATCAAATGAAAATATGTTGATATAAAATGTAAATTTTAAATGAGTAGTTTCTGTTCAATGACTGGATCCCAACTGAGTACTTGTCAGTGTAAAGTACCACCTTTATCTCTGTCAAAATCAAGTCTAGATTTGCTGATAAAGAAATAATTTCTCTTATGTTACTAAGAGATGTGATGCAGGTTCTTGCAAGGTAAGTGCTCAAAATACATTTGGTGAGGCATAATAACCTGACCCTCAAATTGATTATGCAATAGAGACGTCTACTTTGGGCTGGAAATAGTTCAGTAATGACAGTATAAATATATCCAAACATACAATCAAAAAAGAATGAATTGATGCTAATGTGTTATGTTGTCAGTGACCTCTGGTGGTACGTTTACCTAAGAGACAAGACCATGTTATCATTTAACAGAAAACAGAAGCCATTTATCTATCTTTCTTTTTATGTAAGAGGCTCTAACAAAAGACAAAAAAGTGAAACTCTTAAAGTAGATTTTCGAAGCCAGGCTGTTTTATGTTATAACATGAGACTCAATGATTAGTCAATGGGAATTCTGGATGACAGTAGCATCACGTCATGAAATCAGTGCAGCGGCCGGATATTGCAATATCCTGGCTGATCTTTGCTGTGGTGTCAGCAATTAGTTGCATATGCATAGAGATATTTAAATGAAGGTCACTTTCTAGGTACCCTCGATGCTCAGTACATTTCCTACTTGAGCCTGTTAATTTTGATAGTTATTTGTGTTACATATAAAACTTGTTCAATGCTGGCAAAACATTATTATATATTACGCATCAATGTGTATATTGAATGAAAAATAAAGAAATGCATGTAAAATTGATTAACATTGATTTTGAGGAAATGTAAAATCAGTGATGGAATATTTTTTTGTTTGCATGATATATTTTACTTTCCTTGTTTAATTTTGTTGATAAAATCTGTCGGATTTCCTTATTCAGAATGTAAATATATATTAGTTTATGATAGTTACTTCATCAGATAATTGTTGTACATCCAATGCAAATTTCAGTGCTAGAATTTGCTATCATAAATGAAATGTATTTGAGTATTTCTTCAAATCTGATGTAATGCAGTGTGGTAAAAGAAATATCATTGGTAATGAGGTAAACGTCTGAATGTAACATAATACAAATATTTTCAAGTAATGGAGAAAATGATTTATTCAAAAGAGCTTTTACAATGAAATGAAGTATGTATTATACAGGTTAACATTAAATATTCTATAAGGGGCATTACATAAGTTCTGGTCATTTGTTTCTTATATAACTGTCATAGACTGATGATATCACAAAATGAAATTATTGCAACATACATTTTATAGTGCAAAATATCTGGTCTTTAAAATATAGTAAACCTCCCTTTTTTGTTAATAATTGTCAACAATGAATTTCCAATTGTCCAAAGAATCAGGAATTTCCATGCGAAAGATTGTTATTAAGTACTTTTTTTGTGTCTTAGCTTCTTTTGATTATTTTCAGTAGACCTCACTAAGATTATATATGTAAGCGTGTAAGGCCACCTGGAGAGATCCAATAATATTAAAAAATGCACATTTAATCGAACAGAATATAGAAATTATTCTCATCAGTGTTAGTTTATCTGCAATACTCATCTCAAATTAAATAATATCAAACAAATCCTGAAGTCCTTTTTATCAAGTATGCCTCAGCTTAGCATGATTTAGTCAACATTCAATAATTCACTAGTCGAAACAAAAGGTCATTCTGATTGCTTCAACTTTTGGCAATTCATATTCAGTTTTATTATTATTGATTGGCACTAATTGCTCATTAAGCTCATTAGTCCAAATCCGGGATCTTACAGTAGGTGACAGAAGTCTGATCAGGGTATGGTAATTCTAGAACTCAGCTGAAAGCCTAATCTGTCAATTTTCTACTCTTACTCTTTAATATAACCAATTGAGAATGTTTTATACTCCAATCAAGTAATTAGAGGTGCTTCTCTGAATATGGTATGTAGTATTCAGTAATATCTTCAGATTGTTTCTAGTCATTCCATTATAGGTCACTAGATTCTGAGTATAAGAGTAAATCCGGGATCTTACAGTAGGTGACAGAAGTCTGATCAGGGTATGGTAATTCTAGAACTCAGCTGAAAGCCTAATCTGTCAATTTTCTACTCTTACTCTTTAATATAACCAATTGAGAATGTTTTATACTCCAATCAAGTAATTAGAGGTGCTTCTCTGAATATGGTATGTAGTATTCAGTAATATCTTCAGATTGTTTCTAGTCATTCCATTATAGGTCACTAGATTCTGAGTATAAGAGTGAACTAGGATACTAGAATAATTAAATTTCAAATACTTTAATCTTAAGAAAACCCATAAGAATATGCGAGTGATATATATAAACACATTCAAGTAACCAGTTAAAACACATACCTTAAATACATTTTGACATCATTCCTTGGCCATACACTTGACATATAACCTGTATATTCTATTTAAACTTAATAGCTATCCCAAATTCTCTCAAATCCTTCCTTCCTTCCCAGTCTCAATACTTCAGCTTCCCTAGAGCTCAGTTCCACCCATCTCACTGCTCTTTTCTTTCCTCTCTGCCTTTTTTGGCTCTTGCCCCAGCTTATATACCTCATAACCCCCCCCCCCCCCCTTCTGCTCCGCCTGGCCGATGGGAAAAATTGCCTGTACCCAGCAGTAAGTTCTTAGGTATGTAGTATGTCTAAACTTATTTTACCCTTCTGTGTATCACTGGCCAAGGAATGAGTTTCTAAAGCCCTTTATAGTGGGCAAGTCGAAGTTATCATCTTATATCGTACACATTTCATATACTACTAAATTATAATGTGAGTAGCATGCAACTTACATTTAGATATATTAAAGTTATACATCAATACATTATATATTTTCACATTAGATATTTTAAACATGTTAAGAGTATTTTAGTAGAAAGAGTACTTTCTAAAGCTACCGCTTATAGTAATACATTACACATGTTAGACAGGATAGTAACCACGAAGCATATATATATACACTAGTACATAAGTCATAATTATTAACATTGAATATAATAAAACATATCTTGCATATATATTATATGGGACATGTAAGCTATATTGTGGGCTCAAGTTTAAGGTTCACATCAACATTAAAAAGGTTAAATACACCATAAATTATAATCATTGAAAGTAATATAATATTGTACTAATAGACATAGTAGGCATTTCACTAAACATGTATATATGCATTATCATCAATCCTTGCATTATTGTTGGCATATCAGTTTACCGGACTAGTTGTTCTTGCCTCTGTTGCTTCCTGGCAAAGGAAAGGTTTCACCTGGAAGAAGCACCAAGTACCCATGCTCATCTTTGTCTTGATGGCTTGTGTCATTTCTGATGCTTGCCACAGGTTCAGATTCACCTTTGTGCACTTCGGCACATACATGCTCAGGAAGGTTTCCACCAGAAGAGCTATGCTCCTCTTCGTCATTGAGGCTGCTGTCCGGTTCATTCAGCACAATTTTCGCTGGATCATCACTGCAAAACAATTTAGTATTATGAAGTTACCTAATTATTATTATTTGATTCCCTATTGCCCTAGCGCTCCCTAAGACTGATTCAACAAGAATGATGCCACACTATGCAATTTTGTTGCCCCTGAGGTATTTTCAGATGGTCACTTAAAAATTTCTGCCAGAATTTTATCTTCGGTTGAATCAGTGCTAGTGCTATCATATGAAGCTGACATTACTAACTTCAAGGAGTGGATAATATTACGGTAATGAGATTAAAAGCCTTGCAGCGTAAATCTGATAAATATTTATTTTTACACATGAGTTTTGGCTTATCTGGATAAATATAGACTGAATCTGTTTTGAAAGTAATTCCAACATGCAATTATTTTGTTATTTTACAAATAAAATTTTGGAAAAAAAAGTGAAACAATTACCTTGGTTTACCTTCCAGCAGTGCGTACAGCTTAGTAACAGAGCTTCTTGGGTTTGCATTGGTTTCATTCCTTGTCTCTTGGCTGAGACCGAAGTACTCATTCATAGTCGAGTTGTTGGAAGCTTCTTCTTCTGAAGCTTCTTCATCTTGATGGGAGTCCTGAACATCATCATTGGCAATACTGGGTCTTGTGCTATTATCCATACAGTATTCTTGATCATCAGCATTTTTTGCCTGACTTCTGAAAAAAAGACCACAACTAGTATTCCATTTGTAAATCATACATTTATATTTATTTTTGTTATTGAATTGCTTATACGTTACTGGGCACATTTGAAGTTTATTTAAAATGAAATTTAAATCAATATTTGGCCATACCTTGGAACAGATGACACTTGAAGTTGTTGAATCTGTGACGAGGCAATTTGGGGTAATAACTGGTTCAGGTTGGCTTCCATTGTACTTGGGGGGTTTTGGACCCTTTGTTGCACTCTAGGTATCAAATCATATATATTGATTTCATAATCCAATGTAAAGGAAAACACACTGAATGAGCAACTTTGTTAGATACTGCTTCTACTGAAAAATGATCATCGGTTTTTCTCACAGCATTCTCGGTTGGTCAAAAGTCATGGAAATGATGCTGTATTGAAGATCTGTACCTTAAGCTACTTTACACACATAGATATCTCACAAAGCTTCATGAAAAAAGTCCTCCTCAGTTTCATTCACTCAATAGAAACACTGTATCAAAGAAATCTATTTTTAAAACTTAGTCTGCTTCTCAAAAATAATCATTATAATTCAGCCTTTTGCACGAGTAAACTCAATACACGTAATGATAAGGAAGTAAATATCCTTAATAAATCACACAAACCTGGAAGAGAGATATCCATCATCAGTGCCTGGAACCTCCTCTATTCCCTTTTGTTCTTCTCTAGAAAAGATGCAAATACTTATCAAGACAAAGCAAATATGTACAGACATTAAAGATAAATCATGTGCCAACCAATAAGTTACCATACCTTGGAATTGGTGGTAATTCAAGTTGTTGAATCCTTGATGATTGGCTTAGATGATTTGGAGTCCTGCATTGTATCAAATGTAATAAGAAAACAATTCAGGACAAACATTATAGTTGCCTTTTTGAAGAACTAATAATGTTAAGTTAATAAATATATATTTTTTTAAATTCCTGAGCTGAAAACAATTCTTCCTTAATTGCTAAATTATGATCTTAATATATGTTGAGTAATACTGTTTTGTAAGTAAGCCAAATTAATGGATATTCGTTAACCATATTTATAATTTATTTGTATTGGTAAATGTTATCTATGACATAATGGTGAAGTGATATAAAGCTGTGCGACATCACAGAATATCTAGTTTCTGAATAATGATGAGAAATGCCTTTCTTTTTCTTCCAAAGTGTTTTTTACCTATTTTCTCAGTCTATATACAAGTACAACATTTTGTTACTATATATTACAAAGTAGCGCAAACTTTAAATGATATTATCATCATGGAAAACATTTGGAATATAACTTACCTTAATACGTCTTGACTGCTGGCATTACTACGGTCACCAACATCTATGTAGGTATACTCATGGTCAACACTCTGATCTGATGGTCTTCTGGCTTTGTTGCTAGATTTCAATAAAATAAGATGTTCATTATATTTAATAGAAAAACAGGTGATGACAAAGTAGTTAATAAACATCTTTGTTTAACCAACTGAATTACATTATGTGTTATAACATTTGTGTGATCATCAGAATTACATTTTTAGCTGTTATTATTATCTTTTTTTTTTTGGTTATCAGGCAACAATAATAGAAGAAACAAAAAATCATTAAACATTTTATGATTATCAATAAATTATGCTGTAATGACTTAAAATGTATCAGTTAGTATAGTTACATTAGAGTACAAAACATACTATACCTTATCTTTACTAAACACAAATGACTCATGTTTCATAGAATGACTGTTTTATTTCCTTATATTTTGTCAATGCTCCAAATTAGCATGATCCTAAATAGGCTTAGATGGTATTGTCAATATGTGTAAGGGTTTATCAGAAACATACGGCCTAAGGTAAACACTCACCACTTTTTCCAAAAAAATACAAATCCAAATGCAAGGAGGGCCAGCAAGCTTATCCCCCATATTGGGCTATATATGATGTAGACATCTAGGAACATGAAATAGCAAAAAAATGTAAAACACAAATTCCTCTCTATCATGTCCAGAAACAGTTGATTGCACTCCATTAAATACATATATAAATGTATCTCAGATATCGTTCTCCAATCACAATTGATACAGAATTAATATTTGTAATAAGAAATTTGGAAATCACTGTGCATTCTCTGTTGAATTATAAAGTATGATCAAGTTGTTGAAAGCAAACCAGGAAATGTAATTGATCATACTTTACAATTCAACAAAATCACAGTCAGGATCTCACAGGACAAAACTCATTAAAAGGTGTAAAAAAAACCGAGCGCTGAGAGCTTAGGCTACCTGCAAAGCTGGCGCCACCTATCCCATTATATTGTAGGGATCTATCCTCAATTTATCACCCTTTACTTCATTTTCTTGTAAAATAAAGATGCTGTTAACATAAACCAGTTCAGAATCTGAACAATACGTAAATTGGCCACACAATATTGTTCCTATCATGTTTAACATTGAGCAAGAATGAACCAAGGGAAAGAATATAATGATTTATGATCAATGACTTCTTTAAGACATTAACAAAGGACACTATAACATTCATAGACACTTGAATTCAGCCCAGTCAACAGACAAACAAAACAAGTTTTTCTATGAATTAGAAAGCATTTGGCAGCCAATAACAAACACTACATATACACAGTATTACATACTAATGTTGAAATTGCTTACCAAAATGGTGATGAGTACTTGAATTGGGAACTGAAAATGGAAGATCAATGAACTAAATAATTTGATTATAAATAAAGAAAACAACTGAGTCAGATATCAATTGAATTATTAAACAACATCAATCCATGAATACCTGCATCAGAATGGCACTCCAGATGGTAAGTGGAATTGGGATGAACTAGATATACACATAAGGATGAAAAAAGAAAATAGAACCATCAAAATACACTGAACTAATTCCGAAAAGAAATCATAATAGATCACATATTTTAAAAGATCTACTTTTCAGTGATATAAAAATATCATAAATATATATATATATATATATATATATGTACCATGACCCTGGCAGGAATGTTCTCATCCATAGCCGATGGTACTAATAAGCCAATTAAGATTCAATTTAGTTAAAAATACATACTGAGTATTTTTTTTTGGTTTTGGCATAATACATAGTTTTGTCATTTACCTTTTGGGTGTCTTAATCATAATCAGGGATATTGCATAAGCATCCATTTTGACCAACATCTTACCAGCTATAGTGAGCCAAAACCTGACTTTTGGCACATTCTTGGCTCCAGCTGCCAAGCTCATGCCAAATTTCCACTGTGTATTTCCTTCAAAAGTTCCATAGTTTATGTAAAGCGCTTAAGAGCCAGAGCAAAATGGTGGTTGTTGAGTGTTTTCTACCTTGAAACAAAAATCTTTGGTGGCGGCGTATGGCGCAAATTCATTGATAATCACTGTCACCTGTTGCTGTATTTTTTCTGTTAATTTCAGTGTGCAATTCAACTGCTGGGCTTTCATGTAGTTTCCTTTATGATACCCAGTGCTCATCAGATTAAGAAAAGAAATGTTTCCTTCTCGGTAGAAATGTGATCCTTCCCTAATTTCCTCAGATGGCATCTCTGGAATAAAGGGAATTAGCTGAGTGTAGATTTTGTATTTTTTTCCCCATGGATTGTTGATTATTTATTCCTGATGAGTAATGCAAATAAGGCCCATTAAAATATTTTATTCTTTACACAATACTCAACTTGATGGTTTTAATTATGTTGATAAAGCATAAATTGTGCTCAATTAATGCATTCTATGTAAATTTCCAGCATATGAAAGATCATTACTCACTTCCTCTGCATCCATGGTTCAGCTGCACACATTGTCTGTGTGGGTTCAACACCCTACATTCTCCTTTGAAGTTGCATTGTTCCAGGATAGTTTTGGCAAAACTTGTTGTTGCATTGATACTTGCAATGAATAATTGGTCAGAATGATGACAGCTAAGAAATATATCATCACAAACTTTTGTGACACCCTTTGTTTTAGGAACTGAAACATAAGAGAGCATTTCACTTGGTTCAAACGTTTTTGTTTTCCATTGACACTTGTTCTCCTTTTCTTAAAATTACCAAGATATCCTAAATAAAATAGTATACTTACAAATTAATAACAGTATTAGTAAAGTATTCCTATGTAGGATATTCATTCTTCATGAACAGTGAATATAATGTAAATATGGTGGGCGGAAAATTTGATATATGAACATGTTATATTATTGAGGAAGCTTCATCAATTTAGATAAAATGTTCATCACATGATATATCTAATAACAATGTCATTGCCTATACAAGGTAATTGTAAATAGGTTGCATTGTAGTAAAAAATAGCATCACCAATTAATTGAAAGATATTATTATTTTTTTATGTATAGATTCATCTTGAAGGTGCACCATCATCAACAAGGAATACCTTAGTCATGCTTTGAGGCATTGAGCAATGTTGCTACAGAAATGGTACAATATGAAGTCAAGAAAGATTTCCTTGGTTGCAATCCTGATTCTTTTAGCAGGTAGAGAACGTGTTCATAGATTATTGTCAAATAGTTTAGGAGAGCTGAAAATAATTATCTATTGTGATGTTATGTATTTTTTGGCTCTAACATATATTATCTGTATTTTTTTTTAAAGAAAAACAATACAGAATTTCTTTTTAATTAAGTCGTTTTGATATGTGGGGGTGTTTTTTCAGCAGATTTACTGCTTCTGATAATTCTTTCAACTGAGCATAACTTTGCAAGCACCAAAATTACGACTTTTTTATATAATGAGGATCATAGGATGTACACTTTTCTTGATGGTAAATTCTGTTCTTGAATAATTTCAGAGCGCATTCATGGCCAATCAATAGTCAGCCCTCCGGCAGATTTAACAGGGTTACTGGGAGGAACTGCTTCATTTGATTGTGAAATGACATTTGGTCCCATTGAAGAAATGAGCTGGAAATTCAATGGAACTGTTGTGTATTCTGTCTTGGACGGCATTGAAAATTACCCAGAGGGAGCCAAGAAATACTCTGTTAATAGAATTGGAAACAGATTCATGTTGCACATCAAGAATTTAGGCTTCCTTGATGGAGGAATATATACATGTACAGCATTCTTGCCCAAAGCTACTGCTTCATTGATAGTGCTAGGTAAGTAAAGCATTGTTTTAACAGGCTATGGTCAATCAATGTTCAAATACCCTTCTGTATTCTTATTTTCATATTTCAGTTGATGCAGCTATTGATGCATGACAACTTTAAGCAAACTTTAGGCAAAAGTTTATTTTTAATGTTTGAATCATTAAATAAGCATTATAGGTATGCCATCTCAGTGTTACAAAATGCTTGCAAGTCAGCCGCACACTGCTTACACTGGTCTGGTGACTTCGAAATAATAAATGCTGCCAGACAGTCCTGTAAAATGCAAAAAAGATAGCAGCTACTTTGAATTTGCCTCTGAATGTTCAGCAATTTTTTCTTATGGGTATTCTGAAGAATAGCTGACATAATTTGAATACTGCCTCAGCATGGCTACTGGATTTTGTGTAATTGGATTCTCAGGAAACAGACAACCAGCCACCTGAAAGACAGACTTCCAGAGAACTATTGACATCATGGATCTTTATGCTAGTTCATTTGTTATTTTCTGCAAACAAATACCATTAAAAAATCTATTTGTAAGATGCGCTTTTTCATCTTTTTCTATATTTAGTTATATTTTACGGTATTTTCTATATTTTTCTTTGTTAGGTATTCCATCAATAAGTTCTGATCCGTATGACCGAGTAGAAGGTGAAACGGTCAACTACAAATGTGAAGCAAGATTCGGAGGGCCAAGTGAAGAGTCAACTGACCACTACCCTAAGATTCAGATGTTCCTTGGAGACATTCAGTTAAATGAGCTGCTACCAGAGAGTAAAATCCGTTACAAGACAGAGAGTCATTGCTTAATCATGGTGAGGTCGATTTTACCTTTTTTTTTAAGTTGTTCTGGATTACAAATATGCACATTTACAACAGAAAAACACAGTAAAATGATGATCAGAACATTTAGAATTAAAACCAAATTTAATGTTGTATGCAGTTATGTTAATGTTTTTAGGTTTTTATTTACTCAGACCAGGGATTTTGTTTGGAGTAGACAAAATACAATACAAAATAAAAAAGAACATACATTTCATACATGCATATATGTAAATATATCAATATTATTAACATGACATAAACATTTCTATGAATATTTTGATATATATTCTCATAACTTTGGGTGTTCTTGTAGTAATACCTCTATGCTTATGAAAAGCTTGTCTAGTTGTTTTCATTTAAATAATTACATATTATATATGTTTCTAACTGTGAATCAATCTTAATATAAACATAAAAATCGCATGATGACATATTGTATAATCCAGACGTCAATTTTTGAATGAATTGTTCTTGTAATATGTGACCGATCGCATGAAAAGGTACGTCCGCGCGGCATTGTTTACATTGTAATTATGACGTTTAAAGTTGTGACGTCATTTAAAAGTCACGCCACATGCTTTTGTTTTCACTGCTTGAGTACGCATATTTGCACTCGTTGCTGACGTCACTTGCATTCCTCCTATTCTGCTGGGATTTCACACGATACAAAAGTGGAATTTCCTCTCATCACAGTGAAAACTGCATTGGAATTGGATGGAAATTGGTGGAATGGCGGACATGGAAAGCTTACTGAAGGATTTTCAACAATTGGAGGTGGAATTTGGCGAAAACACTAACATGACTAAAGGTAAACACATTATTGTGGTTGTTGACATTTCGTAGCTAAAATTTAACGTATTATCGCTCATAATAAACCTTTTATTCAATTTTACCCTTGGCCATGAACAGTGGCGGATCCAGAAATTGCTGGGCGGGGGTGGGGGGCGCAAGTTTGTCACACACCACAGTGTTCAAATTAGACACTCGCCCGCTCGCCCGACCCGACTTTTACGGCGCACGGCGAGCAGGAGAAAGATAGCACTGGTCCGTGTGAGCGAGTAGGCAATTAGCTCATTAAATGGGCTTTATTTTGCCTCCAATCTGTCAGTTATGTGAACTGTTTGATTGCAATATTGGTCAAAGACATAATCCAAAGAAGTGGAGCACACAGATTACAATTGACTCTGTGGCATCTTCAACAGTTCAATGAAAGTGTCAAGTCCCCCATGCTTTGGACCTAAGTGCAATTGACTGCTCAAAGGCTGCTAAGTCTTTCAACAATAGCTTTGTAGATCTATTCCACTTAAATTTTGTGATTTTTATGTGAATTTCGGCTTTAGTAAATATGAATAATATTACATTTTATATTTATACATTATTTTAAAGTAATTGCTGTGTGGGCAGGAGGTAGCATTTTACTGGAAAAGTAGTTTGTGGTAACATGGGTACTTTTGATTAATAAGTTAGATTTTCCTGTAGATTTTGATATAAAAAATATCATTCCTGCCAATTTTTAAAGTTAATAATCTTGAGTAATATGAGCACGGTTGACATGGACCACTGCTCCACAAATAAATTTTAATTTTTTTTTAACTTTACATTATTATAAAAGTAAAGACACAATTTATATCAATCTGTAAATTATCAATTGAATTAAATACCATATATTACAGTTTCTTGACACTCCAAATATGTAAATATATTGACATGAAAAAGGCCAATTCAAATTTGATACAGAAAATTTAATTTTAAGAACTGTATATCACTGATTTGGATGTTTCACAGCTTGACCACCTTTAATTTATGTTTTCAGGCCAAGTGGATGAAGTCAATACTTCTGCTATTGAGGACCACAGTTTCATAGACCATGATGAGACTTTTGAAAGAGACACTGCGGAAAGCACTCTGATTGGAACTTTTTTGACAAACAAGTGTGGTTGCAAGTATGGACCTGGAAAATCTTCATGCTCGGATCTCTTCTCTGCTGATGTTGTGACAGAATATCGTGGTTCTTGTCATGAAATGGAAAAGTCTCAGTTAGACTTGATAATACTTGGCCAGCTCGCAGCACACAGGAGAAATCCTGCTCTAGTGGCTTCTTACAACAAACTCAGAGTGACTGTGAAAAAGAAGAAGCTGGAAGGTGATGCACTTGCCAACTTTCAGGAAAATTTCAGACCCAGCAACAAGTATTATCATGCTGATATTCCCATTTGTGAGAAGATGTTCCTGTTTTTGCATGCCATTTCTGACAAAATTGTCAGAAATCTCAATTCCCATTATGATAAAAATGGAATCAAGGAGAGGACCCATGGTTTAAAGGGACTACCGAATCATAGAACACTGTCAGTTGCACAGGAAACTTGTGTTGTGGATTTCATAAACAATGTCGCAGAGGCCAGGTCCATACCGCTTCCTGGTCGGCTCCCAAACATTAAAGACTACAGAGTGATGAAATTGCCAACAAACACCACAAAAGCCGGGATTCATGCAGATTACTTCAATTCCTGTGGGGATGGTGAAAAGCCTGTCAGCTTGACGACTTTCAAAGATCTTTGGTTGAAGTACTGTCCCTACGTGCAAGTTATGAAGCCTGCATCTGACATTTGCCAGGAATGTGCTGAGAACAGTAATGCAGTTCATCGCAGCCAAGGCATGCCAGACAGCGTAAAAAATGAAAAGCTCCAAAAAGCAACAGCACACTTGCAGAAAGCCGAGATTCAAAGAAACTATTACAAGGCCCAGTGTGAACGTGCCAAGCAAGTCATGAATTCTGATGATGTTGTCAATGAAATGGTTTATTCCTTTGACTATGCACAACAAGTGCACTACCCATGCAATGCAATTCAGTTGGGACCAGCATACTTTAAGACAGCAAGGAAATGTTCAGTTTTTGGGATGCTTTGTGAAGGGAACAACAAGCAAGTGAATTATCTTATTGATGAGGCTGACAATCCTGGGAAAGGGGCGGACTCGGTGATTTCAATGGTGCATCATTATCTTCAGAACTATGGCCAAAATGAACGTGAACTTCACCTTAATGCAGACAACTGTGCAGGGCAGAACAAAAACAATGCTTTAATGAATTATTGCCACTGGAGAATCGGAGCTGGCATGTCCGACAGTGTTGAAGTGTCGTTTATGCTTGCTGGTCACACAAAATTTGGCCCCGACAGAATGTTTGGTCTGTTCAAGAAGAAATTTGGGAAATGTTCTGTCGACACTATTCAAGATATTGTGTCTGCAGTTGAAGATTCCAGTTCTGGAGGGCACAATATTGCCCAGCTAACCTGTGATCCAGTCAGTGGAGAGCGTCTCGTTCCTTGGTACAACTGGTCGGAGTACCTGTCATCATATTTCTGTCCTATTCCAAAGATCTTGTCGTATCAGCACTTCAGATTCTCAAAAACTGAACCAGGATGTGTATTTGTGAGGGAATCTGCTGATGCTCCTGAGCAGAAAATGTGTATTTTCAAGAAAGGAGTAAAAAGGCTGCCTACCGTTGTCCCAACAGAGAAGAGCCCTGCTGGATTGACCCTGGAGAGACAATGGTACCTCTATGAGCAAATCGGTCCCTTGTGCACAACAAGACTTGCTGCTACTCTTACGTGTCCGAAACCACAGCTACCAAAAACAAAGCAAACTGTTGCTCCATCAGGCATATCAGAAATATTTGCAAGTGATGCACCACCAGCTAAGAAGCAGAGACTCTGCAAAAAGTGCAACCTGCCTGGACATAATTTGCGAACATGCAAGTCGTAGCTCAGTCAGTAAGACCAGCCGTTCAGTGCCTTTGCTATAACTATCGATTAATCTCATATTGTTGACATTCAATTACAAAAACAACTATTTTCAGTGTTAATCTTTACTCTAGACTATGCAAACTATACAGTTCACTTCTACTTCAGGTCAAATTTTAAAGTATGCTGTGGTGGTATTGGTGAAAAGCATTTGGCGTCAGTACATGAATGTATGAAAAACAGCCAAATCAATATTGTTACTAGCCTCTGCAGGATGGTAATTAGTGATGATATCCTCACCAAATCTGGTGAAATTAGTCAAAAAGGTCTACTCTTTCTTTTTTGTTCATGTTCAAAAAGTTGAAAATTCATGAAAAAATTCAAAAATTCAAGATGGCCGCCATGGTCATGTGACCCGAAGGTCATGTGACCCAGGTTACCAGTTACTGTCCAGAAGGCCTAAGTATGTTCTATCTAGGTACCAAGTGTGAAGTTTCTGAGTGTACCACATACAAAGTTGTGCTGCTGAAACTATTTCATTACATGATTAAGCAAATTTATTCAAATTAATTTGGCACTGGGAAAAGGTATTTACTCAAATAACATTCAGCATCTAAAGGGTTAAAACTGTAATAAAATCAAAACTATGAAAGATTTCTAAAAAATTATTTTTGTTTTTGAAATTGGAGATGATATACTACAATATTCAATTGAAAACAAAATTTTGAAAAATTTAACCCTACATGCCTTTTCATGGGGCTGGTCACATATATGTTGCTTAATTTCTATGTTTGTTAGAATTTTTTGATTTGATTTTTTCTCAGATGTTTAACTTGACAGTTGATGCTAGCTTACAAGATAAGCAGCTTAAATGTGAAATAGGAACAACTTTATCAAGAATGAAGTCATCCACTACCACTGTGTTAAATGTTATGTGTAAGTAACTACCAAATTATGAACAGAGAATACTTTTAAAGTTGAGATAGCGGGAAATAAATCTAAGTTGGTTAAGCATGGTGTGAAAGTTTGGGTTTGCTTTCACATAATTTCAAAACTTCTTGATGTTCAAAACATTTTGTAAATAACATGGTAAACCTGTGACATTTGTATTGCACATAAATATATTCAATACTTGAATGTCAGTAATATTCCTTAAAATGTATTTATAGTTATTTTCACTTTCTTATAGATCCAGTCCATGACATTGAGTTTTTTCCGAGTTATACAGAATATGAGGTTGGAAGCCATCTTACTTGTACTGCTGATGGCAATCCCTCACCATCTTACGAATGGAGAAATTTAATTGACATAGGTTAGTGCTTGTCAATATTACCTGATTTGTGGTTATTCATATCCTTTCTGATTGAACTGGAGAAGGATTTACTATGCAGCAGTGTCATTGTGTAAGCTGGTCTCAGAATGACCCATACATATGTTTTTTTCCACCAGAGGACAGCACCTACATTGGCCCAGGACTGACTATTACCAGCTCATATCCTAGAAGGCAGCAGTTGCAAATACTGAATGATTACAGCCAGATAGGCTTTGACATTGTGAAAATTGTTATATTTCACCATTGTAATTTCATAGGAAAGAAAGGATTGATTGGGTTGTATTAGATTGACTAGTTAAGTAATATTTATGTGCATGTTGTGCTAGCTGCTCCAAGACTTTTACTATATAGAAAAATAATGAATATTATTAGTCCCAATGTGGCTTTTAATTTTTTTTTTCCATTACAATTTCTACTAAACCACCTTTTTTTGTTCTTTAAAGGATATGCTGTAAGAAGCAGATGGCTTAATGTAACAAAAGACATGCTGGGTCAAAATGAATGGGAATGCACAGCGAGAAATTTAATCAGAGAAAAGCCACATGAAAAACACATACTTGCAATTTTTAAGGCTTGTGAGTGTTGTTTATTATTACTTCTAGACTTGTAATTTTTTTTAATATCTTTCAAATAACACCTACTAAATTATTAAAAAAAAAAAATTGTTTAGGCTTGTGAGTGCTGTTTAATCTTTTAAAATAAAACTAACTGATACATAATTTGTTTTCTTTACTGATCAATAATACTTTTTTTTTATGCCATTTTGGTTTAATTGATTACTTTAAGGATTCATGTAAAAAAACCACATGAAAAGCGCACAATAGCCATTTTTAAGGCGTGTGAGTGTTATTGAATATTTTCAAATAATGCAATTGTTTGTTTTACCTACCAGATAAAGTCTGCATTTGTATTTCATAGTTTAACAAAGTAAAATGTGATATGAAATTGTAATTGCAATGTTACGTATTATAACTACATTAATTGTCTTGCAGTGGATTCTTCTACAAATGGCAGTTGTAAGTATATGATAATGTGTACAGTATATACTACAGTGCATTTATAACATAACATTTCAAAATTATCATTATAATTAATTGATTTATGATTTGAAACCATCTTTCAGCAGGTTCACTGGTCATTGCTGTAACGGTCACCCTCATTCTCATCATTAGTGTTCTCGGAATTGTTGTTTATATATGTAAGTTGGCAGTCAGTTGGTTTTCTCTGTAACTATGATTTATACAATAAATTCATTTTACAGACAAGTAGAAGATGCAAAAGAAATATATTTTAGAAGTCACCAAAGACATTTACATTTATTTTAGAGGTAAACAGATATGTGTACTTTTCTTTACTTAGTGGGAACATTTTCACAATGTTTATTTTGCTCGGAATACAGTTAGGGAGAAGATCCTAAATTACCTTAGAAATGGGACAAATGGAAAGGCGCTGGAGCACAAAAACAGTGAGGAAGGTGTATGGAAATCTTTGATACAGGTAAATTTGAAGATGAACTCCATTTGACAAGGAGTATGCAATTGCTGATCAAAAGCATGTAAGGTTATATTGAAATTTGTGTGCTAGTGAAAAAAAAATTTCTGAATCCAAATTACAGTAATAAAAGGGATTGGTAAAATATAGTAATGTTATTTTCTCTCTCACAGATGAAAAATGTCAAAAGGTAAGTTGTCTTAGAGTTTTTTTCAAAGAGTGGCACAAAACAGTAAAAACTCTCTCTTGTCAAATATTAAATGCTTGTTCTCATCCAATAAAGAAGCCAAGACTGTAACAAAACATGTACTCATTATACATTTTCCAATGAAATGTTTAACAATAATGAAGCACAACCCTATGATTTTAAGATTTTTAGACCTATTTGATGGATTAACTTGCTGTCAAAATAGTTTTCATTAAATTATGTAATTAAATAAATCTGAAAATCGTTCACGATTGCAGTCATTTATGTCAGTAATAAAACTAGTTATCTTTATCTAAGGCATTAATTACAAAAACAAATTATTACATTGTGAATTTGTTTAAATTTCTTATTTTGTGTATAAGTTATTTTTCGGAACATTTGTCAATTGAGGGCTAAGTCCTTCCTATTTTTCCATAAACACTTAATAAACACACATTCTGCACCTCATTAGGCATGACATAATTATCACTTCAGTGGTGCTGATATGATGAAAAACCTTCAGGGAAAAGAAGACCTAGACATTCATGGACAGTCAATTTTGAATTTACTTAAGGAAGATGGAAAAGGCATTTTTGAATGTGACCCAGATATTTTATTGGTAATGATACAGAAAGCCAAGATCCTGATTGAATCAAAGGATTACATTGATATCATAAAGGTAGGAATGATACATTTTCTGTAAAAATAAAGAAAAATATGAAGATATCGATGTAATAGCTATATATTCATTTTCCTTTTTTTTTATCAATATATATTTTCGTGAAGTTTCCATACCATATGAATTATTTTTCTGTAGGAGATGGCAAACTGCTGCAGCACAGTTCCAGGCACACTTGAAAGTTGCCCTTTGCAATGCCTTATTCAGCTTATGACAAACTCAGATGAGTGTGAAGTACTTATGAAACATCAGAACAGACTTTTGTCTCTCATCCAGGTAATATAAGGTGTAAAATGTGCAGACAATCATATTTCTCCATAAAATATTCTCATCCTCTAATTAGGATTGAATTTCATTATTGCTTTGATTTCAGGCAGTTACGGTGGCAGATGTCCATATTCAGTCAAGGTCAGAAAAAAATATCTGTGTTATTATTTCACAAGCATTGATGTTCAATGCAACAAATATTAGTTTTGTGTTTATACCATGCAATTTCTTCTTCTTGTAGAACTGAGTGCTTAGGAAATCTTATATTGCACTCTGAATATATATCCAGCACTCCATGCAAATTTGAGTGGTCTGCAGCTTTTTTCACCACTCTGAATCTTCTGCTTAAAAAAGGAGCAGATCCCAATTGGATACCACATGACAGCTTTTCAAATGAACGACCCAGTCGGATGTCTGCACAGGATATTTTTTTCTCATCAACATTTGACATTCTTTTGGAACAGGTTACTCTCATCACTTCCATAATGAATATTTTGTCATATTTTCTGGATAAAAAATGCACCATTGTAGAGCACCTGAATAGAACTATACTTCATGCATTGGTTGATCATAAGTGGGAAGTTCTTAAAGAAATTAGTGTACCACAAATATTTTTCGTAGATTACAAGAAAATCCTCTCAGAAGTACTGAGGCATGATCCTTCACTGATTGACAAGAAAGACTGTTTTGAGAGAACACCGCTACAAGTATTCATGGAAAAGCTACATGTACCAGGAGCATTACTGAAAGATGCCAAAGATTGTGTTTTACTTCTTAAATCAAATGATAATATAAAGACAAAGGATCACAAAGGTCAAACCGTGTTGCATTATGTTGCACAATCATTTTCTTCATTGGCTCAATTGGACTCACAAGAGAAAAATACCTTCCTTGATATAGTTAGGAACCTTGCATCTGAGTCAAATAATTACATTCAGGATAATAATGGACAGACATCCTTGCATGTGATGGCTTACAGTTACAATGAGAATGTTCCAAATCAAGAAATATTTCTTAACCTTGTACAAATCCTAAAACCTGCGGCAAACATTCAAAACAATGATGGGCACACTGTCCTTCATGTAATGGCAGAAAAGTACAATGGGAAACTTCCATATTATTGCAAGAAGGTTTTCCTTGGAGTCGTTAAATTACTTTTCAATAAATCAAACTGTAATATCCAAGACAAACAAGGACGCACCATTTTGCACATACTAGTGGACAAGTTTGAGGAAGTTCCTACAAATGATCAAAAGGAATTCATGAAAATTATGAATCTTCTTTTCGAATATCAAAGTGCTAGTATTCAAGATGCCCAAGGACGTACTATTCTTCACATAGCAGCAGAACATTACAAGTTTTCCATGCCCTTTGATATCCAAGAGACTTTCTTGGATATATTCTACAAACTTCTTGAACTTTTCATAAACAGAGATAATGTTGATATTGCAGAGAGTGAAGGTCGTACAATTCTACATATAATGGCAGAAAAATTTCCCGGTGAAGTGTCAGAGCCTGCCTGTGAAGCTTTCTTTGCTGCTGTTAAATACCTCGCCCATTTCTCCAATACTGGTTCTCAGGATAACATGGGCCGCACAGCTTTGCACATCATCTTTGAGAATTATAACCTCAATATATCACAACACTGCAAAAACATGCTTAGTGACCTTGTGAAATTGTTCAAACCTGAATCAAGCAACAACATCCAAGACAACAGAGGATTCACTGTATTACATATTATTGGGCAAAAGATTTATCAGAATCCTGGACTATCACCTGATTTTTTGCCCATACTCCCAGTCCTAACAACTCCACATAATGTGAATGCCAAAGACGCTAATTCATTGACCCCTTACGGCTGGATTTTGAAAGCGCAATCAGACAACAAAGATCAAGAATTTAAGAAAATGTTATCAAAGATTCAAAAAATGTTCTCAAACAAAGGTGCTGATTCCAAGATTGCCAAGCTGGGATTTGAGTTTATTGAGTAAGAAGATACAGGTTCACAATATCTATAGATTTAAAAATGACTCATTTTGATTTTCTTGCATTTGCACCATTCCATCATACTGTATGTTAGTTCTTGCATATGTTAAAAAAAGAAACTGGTTACTGTACCCTTATTATCAACATTTATAGCTCAAGTCAAATGTACTATGATTAACACATTTAAAGAAATATATACTAAATACACTGCTGGTTATGAATCTGGATATGAAAGACATTGTTCATGTAAGATGAGGATGCAATATATGAAGAAACTATTTTTAGTTTAATTGACAAGGGGGACCAGGTACCCAGGACGTTGTGATAATGTTACCTTATTATATTACTTCTAAGTAGATTTGAGAATGTAAATGTGGCATTTACATGCATTAAATAGGGGATGCTGATCTTGTTCTTGTTTGTTGCCTAAATTTTGAACTGTGATGTTGATGAAGAACATAGTGACCGGTATTGTTCAGACAAAAAAATAATAATATTGTGTTGTAGCGATTGATTCATTCAAGGGGGTTTGTTTTTCGCTTCTGTGATGAGGTCCGGGTTCCTTACAGTGTCATGGAATAAGGACACACCAGAACCAGTTCAAGTCTTTCTTGCATTACAACATCATACATCCATTTCAGACCACCTCATACTCTACTATTAGCTCTCTGCTATGATCTCTCTGCTTTGATCTCTCTGCTATGAGCTCTTTCCCCCTTCTGATTCATTCTGTTTACTTCATCTTATTTATATGAACCAAAATGTAACTATTCTGGGTTATTTGAGGGGATTCAGCGTCGTAGTCAATTAAGTAAATATGATGCTGCACTCAATAGATTTCTTTTTCCTCTTCTCTGGTGCCCATTTACTGAACTATACTGCTTTGCACATGCCTCTTGCACAGTCACAGCGTTTATGCACTGAACTAAACTGTCCTACACAGCCCTAGTGTTCTTTCAATGAACTAAACCCAACTAACTGCCTTGCCCAGTTAATTCATGACAGACAATCTTGCTAGTGACATGACTATGCCACAATATTGAGTTCACCATTCATGTAATATAGTTTTCAGGTATTGATACAGGTAGAAGAAGCTTAACCAATTTCATGTAAAGCACTTAAAATAAGTGGTACTTTTGAAACATTCACTCTAACAAAACCCAGACATTGGTTTGTAGGATGGTCCCCTCATTATGACATTATTGCTTATTCATTGTTATTGATGTCTGTGACCCCACAAGTATAAAATATGAATTAATCACTATTATTCGGACATGGATGTACATGGTATCGTCACAACAGCAGCTATTGCATTTCTGGTTAACCAGGTGCTCTGAATAAATCGACTCATGTCTGCTATTATGTTAGAATGCTCTATGAGAAATATCATCATTGTCGGTCCAAAGAAGCGTGGTTTCACATAAAAGGGAAATTCTGCCAACATGTATTAAGTTGGGATTTGTACAGTTTAAGTGCAGAGCAAGTAATGACCGACCATTAGATTTTTTGCGGAAAAAGCGCAATAGAAAAAACCAAAGTTGCCGATTTAAGTAGAAAATACAAATTGTCCATAAGTCAATCGTTGAAAGTGCAACAAAAGAAAACAAACTTGACTGAGGTTATTTTGGTATACACAGGATTGTTTTTGTTCTTAGCCTAATTTATAAGTGTCAAAAATAAATAGTTGATGTCAGTGCTGCTTAATAGATTTAAACTGTCATGTTACAGCAGCACCATCTGTGAAAATGAAATCTTTGTTATTATTGACAAAATTTTATTTTAAATACATATACTTTTAAACATTTATTACAGTTTTAAATGTAGTTAATGGGGAAATTTCCATGCACAGGCAATTTAACTGTCAAATCAAATTCCAATTGATAATCTCTAACTTTAAGCACGTGCTACCACAACGTAGCATCATGAGGAAGTAAACAAATTGGAATGAATTCTAGGTATGTTGATTATATGTGTTGATGATATAACTGACATGTTCAACACGTTAGGATAGTTAGATTATGGTTCTGTAATGCCACAACATGTTAATTTATGAGGACCGGCCAGTGACGTCATCCCCGTTGATTCACTGCTCTGTTGATATTTTTGAGGACAGTGTGTCCATTGCAACTGCTTTAGCATGATTTATTTGCAAAGTTTTTATTATTCTAGGACAATTAAGTCAGCTATCTGACCAGTTATCGCACACAGACATAGAAAAATATGATGCATTTGCATATGACCAAATATAATGTGGCCGAGAATTGGCTTTATTCGTAAAATTGTTGATGTTGGCAAAAGTTAATTTTTGAAGATGCCTTATGGGCTGTAAAAACCTTTGATTTGGAATCAGTTCCTACATCAGCATGTAGGGAATGACGGATCGGTCTAGGTCAGAAGTTGAGGTCACTGGGCCCCAACATGTGATTTGTTTTAGCATACATTTTATGTTTTTATTTTAGCTGTAGGCCAAAGTCCCCGGGTGATTCCGTGCATGGCCACCAGGGGCTGCTTTGTGGGGTAGGTGCTTGATTCTTGGACCTAATCACTGAGGGGGGGGGGGGCACCAAAGCGTTGTATATCAAAGTTCCACAAACAGAGGCTGGACATACCACAGACGAATACTCATTTACCTGTGAGAAACAGGTGGAAAAGGGTCCCTGGCAGGTTGCTGGCAGAGCTCCACACAAATTCATTTATTCGATTGGGCCAAATGTTAGAGTGCAATTATACTTAGCATTTGTTCCAACAAAACCTTGATGGGGGTGTTACACTGTCCAAGGGCAAACCCTGCAATATTTTGAACTTTATAACAATTAACCTCATTGAAACAATACTTAGTGTTTGAATCAGAAAGGGTGACCTCATTAAAACAAAGTGTATTTAGCACTCAGAAAAGGTTTCTAGTGTAACTAAACCATGAATTAGAAAAATAATATGAGAATGTTATTTTTGAACAATGCACTTTCTGATAGAAAAAATACATCTTAATCATATCATCTAAACAATACACATCTAAGCTTTTTCCATGATGTCGAAATTATAAGGTGGCTCCAGATGTGACATACAATTGTTTTGGAGAGTTCTCCTTGCCTCTCATGTTTTGTGAAATTTTCTGTTGAATTTTAATGTATTGATGTTTGCGATATGTCATGCTTGACAGACATCATACTGTCAATAAAAATTATATGTGTATAAACTACTTTATAATAAACTTTTATCTTTCAATAATCACCAATGTACCTTTGATCTTTTAACATAATGAAATATCAGGATCATGATCCTCTCACTTTCCCTTTTGACTCCTCCATGAAAATTGCACTTTTGCCATCGAAGAGTCACCTTTACACTAATTAAATAATATTTCACATAGTAATGGCAAGCACACAAGAGTCCATCCCACCATGCACCATTTTGTTATAGCATTTAACGGCATTTTAGTTGATGATCTGAACACCCATGGCTCCTCTAGAAAATTCCCCCATAAAATTGGGGACCTCTCTGTTCTCTATGCAAAATTCAGACTCAGACTTAAGACTGTTTTAGTTGACAATTATGTTGTCAGTGATATCCAAACACACAGCAAGGTCACTGACTAGGGCAAAAAATGATTCAAGTTACTAATGGCTGCATTTCCCAATAGTAATTATATAGATCAATATTACTGTCCAAAAAGAGTATTTTTCTAGACGTGTTTCAAGGAGTTGCATTATTGTTTATTATACAGTCAGTTGTACACATTTCCTTGTTGTTATATAGGTTATCACTGCTATATTTTTCTGGTTTAATGAATTCAGAAGCATGCTCTTTATTATTTATCAGATAAGGCAATAACATGATCAAATGTGGCAATTACATGATTGACAAATTATGATGATGGCATTACTTGGATATAGCTGCTTAGTTTCCTGATGTCCATCAATTTTGCGAGCACAATGCAACCTTCAAATCATTAAGGATGCAAGACTTTTATCTGACATTTGCTGTTGTTCTCCTACTTATCTGTAAGTGTGTTTCTTTTTTATTTTGTCTTGAGCAAAAACAAGTATATTTATCGAGCTAGCAAAAATTATAGATATTTCATAAATTAAGTACAATAACACGTGATATCGTGGTACACTAATGATAAAACTGTACAGAAATGAAAAATTAATGAAGTGCTATGAAAAAAGTGGTAACATATTAATATCCCACAATTGGCTGTGTTCCTCATAGAAAATATATAAGGAACAACCCATGAGGTATTCCTTGTGATCCACCATCCCTAATTATAATAAAAATGTATCCACTACCCCTAATTTAAATAGCGGACAGACTACTTCTGGATAATCCGTTTCACCTTCACTTTCCACACTGAGATCACAGTTTCGCCAATTATGCAATATTCCTGGAACAAAAACATGGGTTAAAACCAAATATAAAGACAAGTACTTGTCCCCTCACGTTTATATCTGGGAGAGCATTCGATAAGTTACTTAGAGTTCCATTTTCACTTTCCCTTTTCAAACTGGAACATGAACTTTAGCAACGTAGCCACAACTTCACCTATTGACAGATTTTGACCCTTCTTTCAAACAGTTGCTTTCTGTATCTGTACCGTCCATTCCTTTTTACGAACGAAACTAGGCCTAAACAGTCAGACATTCACAAAGTGGTTGCCATGGATACCAAATTCACAGTGGCCTCACTGATGTATTTGGTCACACTGTGACATATACATTTACTTAAATATACACTTTTTTTTACATTAAATTAGGGAATACAACTTTCTTTATGAATAAACCAGAGTTTCTAGAACAACATTCTAACAAAAGGATTGTTTTCCTCCTAAAAGCGTCAGATTTTTGAAAGGGGGGATATTGTTACTTCTATCCATTTGCTTGATTTTCTTCTAAGATTGGTTGTATATGTCTTCATGAATATTAACACAATCCTAACTGTTTGTGTACCAACATGAATATGACAAGTATAGGAATTTGGCAAAATAAATGCTAAATTGCTTAGTTTTCCCAGCTGAAAATACTGAAAATATCTGTGAAAGAGTGGGATATAAATTTATATATGTTAAAAAGACATTACCAAGTTACATGAATTATTCCCTCACCATCTACATGCCGAAAATCCTTGAGAGCATCCAGTATCGACCCACCTAAGTTTCAAAACCAAGACATAAAAATATTTTTTATCTATTTGTATCTGCATTTTACTTTATATTCTTTAAATACCTTAAATCAAATATATTGACCTAATTTTCAACAGTTGCATTTTTGTTGAAAAAAATCAATTCAAATTAAATCAAATCAAAATACATATTACATAAGTAAATGGGTGGGCTGCCGAACTGGTTTCTGGAGCATAGGTCCAACAAGATTGTATGAGCACTGACATATGTAATTTGGTGTTTAATAAGTCTGTATGGCCCAAATGTGACTCTTAATAGTCTCATTGTCATGTCTTACTTGTAAAGACACAAAATTAGACAAAAATGTGAAAAGTTTGTATGTACCTAAACCTCCACTTCTCATCTACTATTTTACATAAGTACAGATATACATGTCATTATACAAATTTGCCAAGGGTACTTCATTAGCCACTTTAGGTTTTGGGCATTTAAATGCTTTATATTTTTCAGGTCCAGGAAGGAGTTCTAAGGACATACAAACATGCAACCAAACTATACATATCAGCTGTGTTCCATATCAATTCATACTCATATACAGCAATGGTACAACAAGTTTAACAGCCAATATTTTGAAGAAATGCAATTCTCATCAAGAATGTCAAGTACCAAACCCAGGCGGAGAATGTGTGCAACTGGCTTATCTGCGCAGAAAAGGTTTGTAATGATCTGTCTGATGTTGACTGTGTTACCATAGACTCTCACAGACATTAGACTATTGAATTATTTACAAAGAACACATGATTGTAGTTTCTAAGACATAAGATATCCATACTTTTTTTGCAGAACAACAACACACTTTTCAGATAGAAGAAGCCTCCAACTTGGATCAGAATAAAAAACTTTCATTGTTCAGTCTGATGAGTGAGGGATACCGCAAGGCACATTGCATGAATGCATCAAACATCAGTTGCAGTCTGAAGCTGTCAAATGGGGGAGACACGTCATCAAAAAATATGAGCATTGAGATTTACGAATTTGCATCATTTACAAATGTTTCAGATTATTGTTTATATATGAAAAATGCTGAAAAGACACTAGTTTGTTCAGGCTCGAAGACCATGTACCAATCTTTTGGGCCATTCAACAGCAGAAATGGATGGCAATGGAGTATGAAACTATTTAACACACAGATACAAATGCCGAAAGTGAGGTTCTGGATTGGCATCAGTGGTAATTAGTCTTGTATTCTCTTAAATAAGAATTGAATACATTTGAAGTTGTTATCTGTTTCATTTTGAAATGTTGTTTGCCTGTCTATCCAGTTTCCCCAAATGATGAGTCAATGTACCATCTGGAGTGTCACTCTCAGCCAGGTAATATATATTTTTAGTGAATAATATTTTCTTATTTGATCAATTAACTAAGATGCTTTCCATTTAGTATATCCATAAATAAAAATGAAGAGTGTACAATTATATGGAAATATGTGATATACATAATGTAAATTTGAGACACTATTGAACAATAACGGTCGTTCCAAATAACACATGTCAAAATGTCATTTCTTCGTTTAACAGTCAGCACTCGGAAGAAAAATGAACTGACGCCAGAATCACCAAAATTAGTGGATGCTTCCAAAACAGGTACGTTTTTATAGAACAAGAGTGTTGGAGAAAAAAAAATTGTGCGTTGTTAGATCCGTAATAAATGTCCAATAGTTTTTTGGCCTTATTTTTACATAAAAGACATGGAGCAGCACAAAATGTATGTATACCTATTATATGTATGTTACCAGTAAGTCAAAGACAATTTTCCTAATCCATATGAGCATCTTTCTGTACATGTATCTTGCTTTTTCAATTAGAATGTTTTTATTGGCATTTAAAATGGCCACACTGGCAGAATAATTTACAAAGGAAAACAAGCTAACTTAAAAGTCCTTCATTTCACAGAAGTGGTTTCTCAGCTAGAAAGTTGGGCATTACGTTTTTGCTAACTTTTCTTTATCTACCCTAGTCTTGGCCTCTGTTTTATGTCATTAAACCTTTTATCAATAAGTAATTTATATTTAATGAATCTATTCATATCAATGTATTAAATAGAAAAGCAATATATCCTTCTGTTGTTAATGAAATGTTCATTAAAAATGAAGATATCCGTGCAAGAAATAGTCGTAAGAAATTGTGATTTAAATTTAAATTTTGTAGGTCAAATAGGTTACAAAGAAATGTAAAATACAAAAGAGTGGTGTGCTTTAATTCCTTAAGTAATATCATTGATTATAATTGTACTTTTACAACTCTTAAAAGAAGATTAAAAATATATATTTTTTAAATAAGAACAATTCATAGAAACTGAACATGCTTAAATCAAATCTAATTTTAAGAGTCAATGCAAGTAATATTGTGCACTCTATATTATCTTGTTAATATATACTTTGTTTCCGGTATTATGTTTTTCATATTAATTTAATTATTGGTCAAATACACCCCCGGTGTCAAGTTATACTGTAAACACATAATTTCGAATTCCTATTTTTACTGCAATGAGTATAAATAGTCTTTTTTTATTTGTGATGGCTGCATTAAAAAATAATTTAAACTACTTTAACTTAAACGGCACATTTTATACTGCTCTGTGCCATTACTGAATAAAGATAAGCGAAAAACAGGTGGACATATAATGGTTCCTTCTATAGGTCCAGATGTCAAATATTGAAAAGTATATCTTACTAACAACATTTTTTTATCTTGAAAGTGCCATGACCTATTAGTTATGGTGGTCACCATCAAACCGAAAGACCCTGCTCAAGTTACGTGCATTTACTTTCTTACAACGCCGATATCCTAATAATATCAGAAACAGTGTTTTTTCATGCATTCATTCATTCAGTTGCATATCCATACAAATCTGGATCCTGTTGCTATGTCATCAACTTGAAAGATCCTGCTGAAGTTCCAGGCAGTCATACTTTCTTACAAGACCGACTAACATAATGATATTAGAAACAGTTTGTGTTCCTCCTTGCATTCATGCAGTTGCATGTCCATATGAATCTGGTTACTTATGTTATGTCAATAGGTAAAGTTCCTGCAAAGTATGGAAGAAGCTTCCTGTGTGTGTCCGATGACTAAGGTTTCATATTTTTCCAAGCATATATTCAATACCATCTGGTATTTGGTGATAATGTTATCATAGATGACATTAAATAAAAACACACAATTTTATTGGTTATTCAAAGGAGATATTTGCACTAACTGTACATATTTCCAGCATTATATATGGCTTTGATTATTGGAGGCGCTTTGGTGCTAACTGGCATAATTTGGAGTTTCCTGAATCGGTGAGTCTCTACTATATGTACTCTAAATGTGTAAAAAAAATTGGATATTGGAATAATTTAAAACACTCTTGTCATATAGATGATAAATATTAAGATGGCTTTTAAAAAGCACCAAGGATGTGAACTGCCACAAATTCCAATGTATGAATGAGCACATAATTTAAACAAGCAAAGGTATTGGCACACAGCTTGTTTCCTCTGAATAAATGTTTTTAAATGTTGTTTTATTCTTTATTGATTTCAGAGAAAAACACAATGTTAATACACATGGCCAATCACATGAAAACCAAGACATGGCTGATGAATATCTTTCACACAGGTTTGTATAATACTATTCTGAGCTAGAGTGCTGATATTTACAAGTAGTCAAGTACAGGGTGCGGCTAAAAAACTTGCACCAGTCATCTCCTCTTTCGAGATAACTCTAAATTACCCAAATGCTTATGAAGTCTTTTAAAGTTTCGCCAAATTTAGTTAGGGGTATAATCTATTGGTCATTGTGGTGTTTTTGATCTTATAACGTCAGACAATATCAGTATCTGAATTATTGAGAAGGTTTATGCTGCAGGGCTTGTCCTGAGTGACACACATCACAGATGTCAAATTTCTGTCTTCTTGCATGGTGTCTCTATTTGCAAACTGTTTACAAATAAGAGATTCCCTAGTTACTAAACCTCTGGAGCCACAGAAAATAAAATATTTGCACAGAATCTCCCTTCAATGTTTTTTATATGTGCATATATATCATGGTATAAGATGATAAGAAGGTTGGTTCCAGTTTTGATTCAGCAAGGTTATGAAATTAAAATAGAGATATATAATGGCGTTAAAGAGGGACCTTATGAATCTACAACTAATCTGGAAATAATCACATGTTGTTCAGGAGGATTGGCCAGTTAATTAGACAGAAAAGACAGAAAATTGACAAAAATCCAAAATAGCACTTTCCGCCTTAAAGGTGTAAATGCTCCGCCTTCTCATTAAAAATGAATCTATTTGTCCTATTTTGGCTGCAAAGGCCAAGGATGGTGTCTGTTGCACATCTGTATGATCAGTGACATAATCTAATGCTTGTATTGCAAAAGCCAATGTGAAAATCATCCGGAAGGTGTGATAAGTATGCATAAGCTATATTTAGATCCGTATTATCAATAATAATCAAGATATTTATAAAGATAATTTAGGACTGTTATTACTTTTTTGTGTATCACTGCAGCTCACTGTCAATTGAGGTAATAAAAAAAGAGGTAGCAGTAGCTGCTGGTGCAAGTTTTTATACCGCACCCTGTAGTGAGTTTTTTACCTTATTGTGGAAAGATATTTCTCATAGAATAAATTGCTATATTACTAACAAGCAGATCATTTGTGTAATATATTTCACTGTTACTAAAAATATCAAATATGATTAAGTATGACTTTAATTGACATTTCTTCATATCAGAAAATATACATATGTCACATATGTATATGGCACTACTCACTAAGTATATCTAATGCTACACCTATAGAAGTATGGTGTGCAGGTTCTCATTATTTAAACATAATATTAATATGAATGTTGATTGTATTCATTAGGATGGGCTATGGAACACAAAGCTTGCCAAACATTCTTGAACACACAGTCAATTTGAACCAGCTGTCTGCAACACATAGTGTCCCTTATAGGATTCAAGAACGTGAATTTATTTCAGCTTCCAGGTAAGTCATATGATTGATTTATGCACAGAACTGTTTGGTTTTTATGGCTTTACTGGAATGTAGTTTGTTACACATTTTCAGAACAAAAGAGCCTATATATCAAGAACCAATGTTGGGAGCTGTTAGTGCAACTCTCTTTCCTACTGGAAACAATCAAAGCTCGACAGAAGTGCTTCGCCAAGGTGATCTAGATGATGAGACAACTTCAAACTACTTGACTGAAAATGAATATGGAGGATTGTGCCCAGAAAATGTGGAACGTCCAAGGAGCCAAACTAGCTTGCTGTACACACTTCTGGAAATCAGACCAAGGTAACTAGCTGACAATTCACTGTGAATCATATCATTATTCTGTTGCACACTAAATACGATGTTCCATTATTTACTGCCGACAAATTTATCTGCCCATATATCTCTTAAATGTTTGTTTACCCTATCGCAGAGTCATATCTGTACATCAAGCTACGGATGCCTCAACTGACAGAGAATAACATTATACAGACATCCTTGAACTAATAGAAGATGGTTACAGAGATATAGCCAGCAACAGCCTCCAACTGGAGGCAAAACTACACAATGGTTACAATGGAAGACTCCTGGGGGAGAATAACATGTAAATGGATACAGACTTTAAACTTCTATAATCTTGACTTCAATATAAAATAAGATGAAATTTAAGTTGTATACAAAAAGAGCTGTTGGTTAATTATGCATTTTTAAAGTTTGAGTAGGTAAATATAAGACTTCAATAACATTATGACAACAAAATTAAATAAAGTAAATGCATAACAAAATATGAGAATGTAGTATAACTTCCTCATTGTTTATCATAAATTAGTAAGACAATTTGCATTTCATGTTAGTTAATTAAAATTCCATGTCTACATTATTAAATTTGAAAGATGTGTTATCATTGAGGAAATTATTTTACCAGTTCATTCAATATCTGTTTAGTTGATGATATTATACAGCTGATGATATTATACAGCTGATATGAACTCCAAGAGCTTGCAGTGTAAAAGTTGGTTGAATGATAAGTTGTATGGTTATGTATCAGTAGTTAAAGGTGCCCTAAAATAGATTTGTATAGAATTATTTTCCTGCTTAAACTTTTGTTCATGCCACAGTGGCCTCGAGGCGACTGAGTCAGTAACGTCACATCAGGATATCCCATGATTCCTGTGGGCAGCAACCACCCAATAAATAATAGGCAAGCAGTGATGCTAGGATGCAGCATCCTTGCATCATGGTCACACCTCAGTGATTCCCAGTCACTTGACCCCTGGTCAGGGCAATTAGTTCCTGGTGTGACATATGTAATCAGCGACAGATATCTTCTACAGTAATTCTAACTTTAAGAAGGTCAACTTTAAAGTCAGTTTCTGTAGGGCTCATCCTTAACCAATTAACCTAGGATTCTGCAAATTTGTGTTTAAGGATAGATTCTTCCATGTGGCTCAAAACAATTAAGAAGTGCGATTTTCATTTTAAGGTTATTTTAACGGTAATGATATTTACAACAATATTTATTCTCAAGCTATATAAGTACACCCGTTAATATTTTTTTTCCATTTAACACAGAATAAGCATTTCATTTCCTTACATTACCAAATACTATATTAAATGTGCTTTGTGATACAAACAATTATCTCAAGATGAATGAATTCACCTAGAGTCTAACGTACATGGAAGGCCACATAAAGGGTCACCTGCTGCAGAAGTAACTTCTAACTCAGCAGGACTGTATATTATACAGACATCCTTGAACCTTAGTGAAGGTCCACTTACTGCATATGAAGCTAGACTATTCATTGACTTTATATTCCTAAACACACCTTGTACATAAACTCTATACTATATTTTTTACACATGAATTTTGAACAATTGTACACATTTAGTACAAATATATGATAATAATACTATTAATTAATTGGGTACTCCCTCCAAATAAACAGACACCTGTCTACTACGGTTTAATAGAGAACGGCTTAAACATAGAGTTATGTCAATAATACACCTATTGCCATTTCACTTGTAATGCCTGTTGTATATTTGCTAACAATAATCCATTGGCAAGTTTTGATGTTGATTGATATTTTTGTTTTTGTGTCATTTCCGTATTGTGTATAAGTTCAGCCTTATCACGAATAGATATAATATATATTACAAAATATTGCAAATAATTATTGCTAAACCGTGGATTAATTTATCAACATGATGTTAATGCACAAATTGCATTAGTATAGCATCCGGGATGTATTCTACATAAACCAATGATATTATTTGAAGTACTGTTATCAGATTTGCATGCTTGTAAATTATGCCTGTTTTGCATTTGATGACAAAGACATGGTTATAATTATATAATGTAGCATAAGATTGTGTGTGTTATTTTACTGTCATATTACATGTTAGCATTGATAAAAATATATATGTGTACTATTGAGCCTGTTCTTGTACATTTGTATACATGCCAAACATATGCTCCTCTATTTTATGATAAATGTTTTTTTTTTATCACTGATTTACTGTATTTGTCATACTTTATGGGTTTTTTTAGTACTTGTACCCAAGAAAACAAACTTAAAAACTATCTTTTATCATTATACTAATATTATTATATCAATCATTATCCAAGTATTCAAAATAAACATGTCTAGGAAAAAATCCTGTATTGAGCAAAAATTGATAACAGAATAAAAACATTATCTTTAGTGGATGTTTTTCTTTTTTCACCGACCTGGTTTCAATAGATAAGGCAGGAACAAGTAGTTTCATTAGCTGTTGCGTCGCCTTGGCAATTCAGTCATGACCCATACATTCTGGTAAGGAATATAGTCAATGTTTTTACTAAATTAAGTTTGCAATAACGACAAGCAAGATTACAGTTGAGCACACTTGCCAATCTTTATTAGACAGTCGTAATACATATGTCACATTAGTACATGAAGCTCTTGTAGACACCAGGATTACTGGTAGATCTACCACACTTACTAGGCACCAGACAGTGGTAGACCTAGATTCATGAAATAATTTACATTAAATAGAGACTTTTTTTAATTTAGGCGAAATCAAAAAATAAATTAACATGTTTTGGATTTTTTAGGTATACTAGCATTTTATTTTTGAAAGAATGAAGTACTGAGAATAAGGTTGAGGTGGGTGGGTGAAATGAAGGGGAAGATTTGAATGATAAGTGGTCTAACTATACTCCTAGACGCAGGGATTAATTTAGACAATTTCTGACTGGCCCATTGGAGCCACGTGAGAAAAATTAATTTGAGCAAGGAGGAAGTGATCATAAATGGCAGTCGTCGTGCTTGCTTCATTTACCATGAGTAAGTACATTAATGCTGGTACAATGATATACATTGTATTACATAGAGTTATGTATTTCAATTAGTACTCATAAATTGGTAAACCACGAGAGAATGATCATGGGGCATGTGTTATCAAACACTTTTCTGTGACAAAATGCTAAATAGCTTTGCACATTCGTACTATGTTTATCACTGAAAAGTGAAAACATTCATACAAAACAGTTATACTCAAAGTCATTTATTATACTTCCATTGTTATTGTTTTTTAGGACAATTTTAGTTGTAAAATGGTGTTGTTTGACAAATAGATGCATCTTTAAGAGGGGAATTTGATACCAATCAAATATCTACTCTCAATGGATATAATTTGGTTTGTACCACTCACCAGTGAAATTTAGCATTATGTACGCCATTTTACAAATACTAATGAGCAACTGTTATGAGATATGCCACACTGCGATTAGTAGGCAGCCAGAAAGTGGGTGGAGTCTAAAGCAGTGTTGCTAGTGTCATGCTAGAAATCATGAATGCAGCGAGTGCATGCAATTCTAGCAATCTGACTTACTTGATCGTTTTATATAATAACTTTGTCAGTTTTTGTCCAATTTTCAAAGTTAAACATTCAAACAAATCGGATTAAAAAAGCTCAGGTTTTCACATATCTCAATAAGTAACTGTTATTAGTTCATCAAACAAATTGTAGACGGAGATTTTTCCAGGAATCGTAATCAATGGAAAATGGAAGATAACACATTAACAATAAAAATGTTTGGGTTCAGTGGTACAAAACAATTACACAATGGCTCAACGTGAGAAAATAGATATGTACACCCTCAAATGTTATGTACAACTCGGCCTGTCTGACTCATTGTACATTGACCTTTTCCTGAGTAAATAATATTAGCTTCATGCCTCACATGTAACCATTGTATAATTGTATATTACACCACAACCAAGGGGGGGGGGGAGGCAGCACGCTACAGGGAAGCCATGCCCGCCAATATTGCTAATAAATATAATTTATATATTATGCCTTACTTCAGCCCCCATAATGCAAACTCTCTCCAGGATATACAGTTTCTTTTTTTTTCTAATGTAGTCTTCTGCAGGTCAAATAATAATAATTTTTTTTCCATATTATTTTAATATAGTGATATTTTCTACCAGGATATTACGTAATTTTCATGCAACCAGGCTTCATTTGCCATTCAAGTTTTTGTATTTTTGTATTTTTTGCCATAAACAAGGTATTGATGGTTCAAACCAAGTTTTGAAAAATTAATTTGCAATTGATATACAAAAATTTACAAACACAGATATGTTTTTACAATTTTGATTACATATGATATATTAAGGAAATAGTTTAATGCAGAATCCATATGGAAATAGGAAAAAATTGGTCTTTATTGTCTTAGCTAAGATTAGGCATTCTTCCCCTAGAAATATAGAAACTGGTAGATGGAGAGGAATCAAAATTCAAAATAGGTTATGTAAGCTTTGTACTTCCAAAACTTGAAAATGAATATCATTTGGTATTTGAATGGCGGAATTTTAATTCCCTCAGGATTGATTTTCTGAATGATATTAATCATTCACACATGCTCTAGTTAATGCTGTTTGGAGGCCCCAGGAAACCCATGGGAGGTGGTCATAATTGACCTCCTGAAAACATTAAATATGTGTCTTATATATTATAATGCTTGGTTTATCTTTTAGCACAGTCTTTTTTTTTAAAAAGATGATTTTTTAAAGAGGGCCTCAAGCCATTTTGGGGAAAATGAGTAAAATTAGAAATGTTTACTTAAAAAAAACCTAGACCTATAGATCTATGCTAGTGGATATGTTTTGGTAGCAACATGTGTGAAATTAAGAGTTTTATCGGGTTCCAGGGGCACTTTCCTAAATTTGCACATGTAACCCCATAATTTTTAGATTTTTTGCAGTGGCATCTGTCTGAGCTGATTTCGACCCTTATATACTAATTAACCCTATTTTCCAAATTGTGCCCCTGGAACCCGATAAAACACTTAATTTCACACATTTTGCTACCAAAACATATCCACTAGCATAGATCTAGAGGTCTAGGGATTTTTATTTTTTAAGATAAAACTTTCTAATTTTACACATTTTACCCCAAAATGGCTTAAGGTCGTCTCTAAAAAAAATCATGTTTTAAAAAAAAATGTATTCTTCAGTTACTGTGCTAAAAGATAAATCAAGCGTTTTAATATTTAAGACACCTATTTAATGTGTTCAGGGGTCAACTATGACAACCTCCCATGGGTCTCCTGGGGCCTCCAAACAGCATAAAGTGAGTGTTATGTACTTATCACATCCTATAAATATCTCTTTTATCAGACACTATAAAGTACGTACATATTTTTCATATTGTATCTCAATATGCTCTATTTGATATCTGAACTGAACTAATGCTCCTTATCTCTTTGCTAGTGAGCATATTAGATACTCTAATCAGTTTCATTTCAGGACACGGAAATTATACAGGACACACATGAATATTATATAGAAATGCTTTTATTTTCCATTGTTATGAATTGCTTGTATAATGCAAAATAGAGAATATTCTGGGTATAATACAAATGAGTTAGAACATAAAACAGAAATGTGCTTATATGAATTAAACAAAAAATTATTCTTCATATGATGCCTCATTCATTTCAAGGCATTTCACAAATAAAATATATAATTATTCATCAACTAGATTATTGCACAGTATGATTACAATACAAATACTTGAATATTTATTTTGTTATATCATTATTAAGTAGAGCATACCATTTTTAATATGTATTTTTACACTTTATAACAGCATCATATTCATACAATATTTACAGTATTTTGCATGAGTAAATTAATCTAATACAGATTCATTCATTTTATTTCACATTCATATAACATATATTATAAAATTTAAAGTACACAATATTTTATACATAATGTGAGGAGACCCCACTAAGAAGGTATCCTTTCGCTATCGTGGTGCCACCTACAGGCATTAAAGATTCATAAAATATTCTCTATGCTATTTCAAATTAACAAAACAAAAATGCAAACAATTCACTCCATCAATGCTGACAAATATATGTTATGCATATGAGGAATATAAATGTGAGGACACTAATGAATACAATTATTTATAACATAGTGAAAATATCAACAACAACAAGAAAAATCCAAATTCCACAAAGTTCTACATTACACAATACCTTACATTGTGTGTATTCTGCTTGTGAATTATAGTACAAGAAGTAGTATCTACTCATATTTTTTTTGGGGGGGGGGGGGCAGGGCAGGTGGAAATATATCTATTGTACTGAATGACATAAGTATGTGAGGTTTTATCAACTTAATTAGTATTTTTTCTTACAACATCATAGATACTACCAAATATCTACGCAATTTGCTGGCTTCCATCAGCTTTTACATTTGCAATTACTTATCTCATTTTTCTCATTTATTTGTCCTCTGGGTTTACAGTTTCTTCACCCACTGGAGCGACATATTCATAATTTTCAATTCCTCCCCCTGACTGATTGGAATTAAACAAATGATGCCCTTCTGAAGTAATATTCGTGTTTACTAAGCCATCAGCAACATTGTCATCTTGATCTGACAAAACAATTTCAGCATCATATATTTCATTATCGACCACTACTGTATTAGAGCTGTCTAGTGTTACAGTGGATTGATAAAGTTCATTGTCTGCTAACTTCATTGCAATTGAATTCAAACTATCTAAAGACTCTGCTGTTTTCCTGGATGAAAGGCCAATAGCATTTGAAGTTTCAAGGTCAAAATTTTGTTGCGCTGCTATGAAATAATGTGCTCCAAGTGTTCTGTCATGTTTTGAATTTTGAGTTTCAGGATATTCAACATCATTAGCAATTCCAAAATGCTTCATGCTTCCATGATATTTTGATCTGACAGTGTTGCCAGTGTTTTGATTCTGATATTCAGGAAGGGCAGTGCAACCAGCAAAATGTTGCATGGTGCTATTTGATTGAGACCTGACCATTTGGCCAGTGTTTTGATTTTGAGTTTTACGATATGCAGCATAACCAACTGTTCGAAAGTGCTGCATGCTGCTATCAAATTTCGACCTGACAGCGTTGCCAGTATTTTGATTCTTAATTGCTGGATTTGCAGTGCAACCAGCTAGTCCAAAATGTTGCAAGCTACTATTAGACTGAGACCTGACAATGTTGCCAATGATTCCATTATGTGTTTCTGGACAGGCAGTGTAACCAGAAATTCCAAAATGCTGAATATTTTGATTAAATTGGGACCCGACAGTGGTGCTAGTGTTTTGTTTGAAATGTGGAGTTTCAGGGTATGCAACATCGTTGACAATTCCAAAATGCTGCAGACTGCTATTCAATTGGGTCCTGACAGTGTTGCCAGTGTGTTGATTCTGAGCCCCAGGAGAATCAATCTCACCAGCACTACCAAAATGCTGCATGTTGCAACTAAGTTGAGACCTTGCAGTATGTTCAAGGGGCATACTGTGTGGTGTTGAACTGATGTCTAATCCCTGTCTGACATTTATGACTCGTCTATCAGAAATTTGAGGAAGCTGACTTCTGGTGCTCATGTTTGGTTCTGGGTCTTGTCTGACTGCCTGCACATTGGCTGCTGGGAGTTCAAAATATATATCACTTCTATAATCAAGCTGTCCTCTTGGCCTGCAATGCAAGTAATTCAACTTCATATGTCATCATATGCAAAACAAATAATAATTAAATGATATTAATTGAGAACATGGTCATATCAGTATATTACATTGAAACAGATGTGGTTTAATCAAGTTTATCTTACTTCCTGCATGGGAATTTTGTTCGGAATAGACCATTTTGAAACGTCCTTATCGGTAGAGTTCATTTTTTATACGATAATTTTAATGATTTATATTTATTCATTTATTCTGTAAGTTACTTACCACTTCCACCAGCAAATCGCCAGGCCAACTATTATCAGCAAGCCTCCCGCCGCAATTACAACATATGATACTGAAAATAAACATTTGCATTTTATTCTGCGGTGAATGAAAAGTTTACAGATAACATAATAATAATGAATATCAGGGTAACATTTTCTTCCAAGAAAATAATAATTGAAAAGTAAGTATTGCATTTAAACAGCATGCAACAATTGTAATGTGATAACAATGTGAATGTTTAATGTCTGTTATCGCTCCGCAAAGCACCTTCCTGAAGCAAGCCACACTCCTCCACATGGCTACGGCGTGTGCTTTGCTAGATTTTGCGATGATGCGGGGGTCGTACAAGTGCTTCAAAACACTCAACCGTCACTGCAGGCAATGTTGCTGCACTAAATATAGATACAGTTCATAAACACTGGCACTGATTTGACAATCCAGCGATGGTTGCGACCAATCAAACCAACTAATTAAGCCCAGTTCTAGCAAGGCAAATGTCATAGCCATGTGGAGGAGTGTGGCTTCCTTCCGAAAGAAGTCTGCAAAGTTGAAACTGATTTTAGAAGTACACCCTTAGCATGTCTTTTCAAGCAAGCCGTTTTCAGCTTCCCTGTCACAAAGAATATCCAATTAGCAATATTTTGGTTTTATGTCGAGCACAACTAATAGGCCATGGCACTTTTAAGAAAATATTGTAAAGAGAATATACTCTTCCATATCTAACATTTGGACCTATAGTAGGAACCATAATAAATGTCCACCAGTTTTTCAGTCATCTTTATTCAGTAATGGCATGGAACCGTATAAAATGTGCCACTTAAATTAAAGTAGTTTATTTTAAGTATTTTATTTTGTAAATTACTCTGCTTCCCCTGCTTTCCCTATGTCCTTTGTAAATGGCCGTATATACATCCTAATCGAAAAAGCAACAAACATGAAGTTGATTGTAACAGAGAGATGTTCATTCTGATTAGAAAATTGGCCTTTGACTTATCGGTAACATACATATCAGGTATACGTCTATTATGAGCTGCTCCATGACTTTCATGTAAAAATAAGGCCAAAAAACTAATGGACATTTATTACAGATCCAACTACACACAATTTTGTTTCAAACACTCTTGTTCTTTAAAAACTTACCTATTTTGGAAGCATCCACTGTTTTTGGTGATTCTAGTGTCAGTTCATTTTTCTTCCCACTGCTGACTGTTAAACAAAGAAATGACATTTTGACATGTGTGTATTTTGGAATGACCGTTATCGTTCAATATTGTCTCAAATTTACATCATGTATATCACATATTTCCATATAATTGTACACTCTTCATTTTTATTTATGGATATACTAAATGGAAAGCATCTTAGTTAATTGATCAAATAAGAAAATATTATTAACTAAAAATATATATTACCTGGCTGAGAGTGACACTCCAGATGGTAAAATGACTCATCATTTGGAGAAACTGGATAGACAAGCAAACAACATTTCAAAATGAAACAGATAACAACTTCAAATTTATTCATTTCTTATTTAAGAGAATACAAGACTAATTACCACTGATGCCAATCCAGAACCTCGATTTCGGCATTTGTATCTGTGTGTTAACTAGTTTCATACTCCATTGCCATCCATTTCTGCTGTTGAATGGCCCATCAGATTGGTACATGGTCTTCGAGCCTGAACAAACTAGTGTCTTCTCAGCATTTTTCATATATAAACAATAACCTGAAACATTTGTAAATGATGCAAACTCGTAAATCTCAATGCTCATATTCTTTGATGACATGTCTCCCCCATTTGACAGCTTCAGACTGCAACTGATGTTTGATGCATTCATGGAATGTGCCTCGCGGTAACCCTCACTCATCAGACTGAACAATGAAAGTTTTTCATACTGATTCAAGTTGGAGGCTTCTTCTATCTGAAAAGTGTGTTGTTGTTCTGCAAAAAAAGTATGGATATCTTATGTCTTAGAAACTACAATCATGTGTTCTTTGTAAATAATTCAATAGTCTAATGTCTGTGAGAGTCTATGGTAACACAGTCAACATCAGACAGATCATTACAAACCTTTTCTGCACAGATAAGCCAGTTGCACACATTCTCCGCCTGGGTTTGGTACTTGACATTCTTGATGAGAATTGCATTTCTTCAAAATATTGGCTGTTAAACTTGTTGTACCATTGCTGTGTACGAGTATGAATTGATATGGAACACAGCTGATATGTATAGTTTGGTTGCATGTTTGTATGTCCTTAGAACTCCTTCCTGGACCTGAAAAATATAAAGCATTTAAATGCCCAAAACCTAATGTGGCTAATGTAGTAGAGTACCCTCGGCACATTTGAATGATGACATGTATATCTGTACTTATGTAAAATAGTAGTTGAGAAGTGGAGGTTTAGGTACATACACATGTTTCACATTTTTTGTCAAATTTTGTGTCTTATATACAAGGCTAACACATAGACACACATACACATTGAACATTATGTATATATACATTGGGTCAGGCTGACTACATGTGCTAGGCATCAAGATTGTAAAACCAATCAGTAATTGGTAATTTTTTTTTGTAATGTTACAATCAATTTATTAAATAATGGAATGTACTACTACTACTACTACTACTATTATTATTATCTAAAATAACAGGAATACAGCAAACAACACAATGTTCAGCAATTGATTAATTTTTCAATTGTTATAAAAGAAAAAGACATAAAATCAAAATAAGCTTTGAAAGTGAAAGCTGTAAAATTTATACACTTCACAGCAAATTTTATAAATGTACGCATAATAGTACTTAAAAAAAAAAGGGTATAGTTAAAATTGGTTATTTACATAATTCTGTATATTTTTTGACATTAAAACTCCAACCAAAGACACAACTAAATTATTTAGACAAATTATGATGTTTCAAACATGTAGGTAGTTTTGCAGTTCTGTTCTGAGAACAACATAAAAAGTTGTATTTTCAGTTTAATAAAACTTCTATTTTCTGTTTAATAAAAATGTCTTTTCCATTTGATATAATTTGTATTTTCTGTTTAATAAAACTAGTATTTTCTGTTTAATAAAAGTTGTATTTTCTGTTTAATACACCTGAGACATGTCAATGAGACTATGAAAAAGCACACCTGGGCCATAAAGAATAATTAAACATATATTAATGTTCATACAATATTGTTTGAATTATGCTCCAGAAGCTAATTGATCAGCCCAACCTTTTACGTATACCACTTTTTTAAAGCACTTCATTTTTTCGGACAAAACAAATAAGAAACAAACTTACAGATAAGTAGGAGAACAACAGCAAATTTCCAAAGAGAGCCTTGCATTTTTAGTGATCTGTAGGTTGCATTATACTTGTAAAATTGATGAAGGAAATCTGAAAACTAATAAGCTATATCCCAGTAATGCCTACATCATGATTTCATGTAATTTCCTCATCAGATAACAGCAAGATTTTATCAATAAAACTGCCATTTCGCTGTTACAGTTATGACAACCAGGAAATTTGTAAAACGGACCATATGATTGATACAACAACAACAGGATATACAGCTAGAAGTTGTCATGTGCCAAGTCCATGAAATAGCATGACTAGTTTACAAACCTCTGGGAAAAAGTAATATTTTGACCATGTAAAGTGATATTGATCTCCCATGGAAATATCATTGATGTTTGGAAAATGCATACATTCAATTGTTTATATAATTTTTGTCCCAGTCTGCCAGTAATCCTGTATGTAAAAAAATGGGCTCGCTCTGCTAGTCACATATAAATTCTTTCCACAAGCATATGTGAGGCAATCGCGGTTTTCACAGTCACGGATAACACCAACGAGTAACCACACACACAAGAAATGGGCTAAACTTACTCGTAGCTCTGTTAATCACGTATAAATTCTTTCCACAAGCATACGTGAGGCAATCGCGGTTTTCACTGTCACGGATAACATCAACGAGTAATCATGCACATAAAAATGGGCTAAACTTGCTCACTCGTAGCTCTGTTAATCACGTATAAAGTCTTTCCACGAGCATGCGTGACTCAATCATAGATAGCATCAATCGCATGCCGAACATCAGTTGCCTAGCATCCTTGAGACATCCTTGAGGCATCCTTGAGGCATCTGTGAGGCATCCGTGAGGCATCCATGAGGCATCCGTGAGGCATCCGTGAGGCACCCATGAGGCACCCGTGAGGCACCATGAGGCACCTGTGACACATCCGTTCAAGAGTAAATCACATAAAGCGCTTGCCGAGTGAATTCCAAGCCAGTTACATAACTAATATAAACAATTAAACATGTTTGAAATAGTTTGCCCTCTCCAAGGATGCTCACGAGTGGTCTCCGAGGATGCTCACGAGTGGTCTAGTGCTACCAGGAGTGTCCTATGGATTCATGACAGTGTAAACGCCCTTTTAGGTGGTAATGCACACTTCTGCACAGCTCAAACATAGGTTGGTATAAAATGTGACATTACATTCATTCACATCAATACATTGTGACTTTTCTTCTTCACAGACTTTGTGAAAGAAAAGCATACTCTCAAAAAAGAAATGGCGATGTAGTGGGACCGTTATAGTCATTAACTGATGAAACCAATATGAAAATCATTTCTGTTGTTCGTCTTCTGCTCTTAACAGGTATGCATTACTCCTAACATTCATTGCACAAATATTAATGTATTTGTTAAATCAGAACCAAAATCTGAAAGTGTATTGCTCAAAAATGCTATTGTGATTTTTGTTTTTAATATACTAGTATCTTGTGCAACCTTTTTGAGTTTTAAACAATTAATTTTAATGAGTCAAACTGTTCAAATTTGATATATGTGATTCATGATTAAGCTTCATTTGATTCATCTACTTCAAAATATTGCAGGGTTTGCACGTGGACAGTCGATTGCAACACCTCCATCAAATACAACAGGCTTAGTAGGAGCAAATGCCAAGTTTAATTGCACTGTGGCCTTTGGTTTAATTGAAGAAATAAATTGGGAATTCAATGACAGGATAATATATTTTTGTATGGAGGCAAAGATGATTACCCGCTTGGAAAACACAAGTATGATGTTACCAAAATTGGAAACTCATTTAATCTTGAGGTTAAAGATTTAGACCTTACAGATGGTGGACAATACAAATGTACATCATTTTTATCAAAGGCAACTGCAGCGTTGCTTGTGTTAGGTAAGAAACTACTAATTTTGTCTAAACTAAATCTGTCATAAACGTTTGATAGCTATTCAATGTTTATTTGTATGTATTGTTATATGTCGTATCTTGGATAAATAGAGATGCCAATTTTTGGGGCTCACGTGATAAGGAATGACCAAGTTTTCAAAAATCAAACCAATGTTTAATGTGTAGCAATATTGATTGCATGGTATGTAATGAAGTCTTTAATTTCCAGACAAACCTTTGGCAAATATTCATCCTCCAAATCCAGTTGAAGGTGACATATTCACAAGTTCATGTGAAGCAAGGTTTGGAGGCCCAAATACAGGCTCTATTTCTTCTGACTGCTATCCTCAACTGGCAATGTTCTTTGAAGGAAGATCAATAGGAAATGAAGTGAAAACTGGAGCGAATGGTTATTACTTGAAGAAGGTCAGGCATATTCAAGCGTGTTTATATATAAGTCAGTAAAATTTACCCCAAGGTTTTTTCAGCAATAAGTCTGATTTTCCTTATCATATAGATGTTTGGTTTCATGATTGATAGGTCCATAACATGACAGCTGGAGCCAATATGCATGGAAATGAATTAACCTGCAGTTTAAGCACCAGCTGTGAGCCTTTCACTACTACAAGTCAAACCAAAGAGTTGAGTGTATTATGTAAGTTTTATTAGGATATCTTCACTAACAACAATTTTTTCTATAATAATTTTTGTTTTATTCATGGCGCAATTATTTATGTTAACATTGACTAATACCCAATTATTATTTCTTAAGATTCAGTACGGAATACTACTTACACGCCACGTCTTGAGAAGTATCACGCTGGAAGCAACCTTCTTTGTATGGCTGAAGGGAATCCTGCGCCAGTCATGGAATGGGAGAATTTAGCAAAACCAGGTAAAGAAACATATTATTTAGCAAAACTAAACATTCTATGAAGCTCTGAGTGACTGTAGCATAAATTGTGTATTTGAGCAGTTTCTCTCAAAATATACCTGCCATTTAAATTCCTGGGCCTCATTCAAACAGTGGAAACACTGTGGGTGTATACCACAATGCCAGGGGCCGATACAGGGCTCTCTGCAATACACACTGTCTTACTCTCCCTTCACTTAGCCCTAGTACTCCCCACATAGCTCTCCCTATAGTTCTAGTGTGGATATGAATGACTAAATATCTGGTTAAACACACACACACTCCAAATAAAAACAAATACTGATTTTGGTTGGCTTCTTCTAACATCATTTCTACCAGGATTAGGAGAAGATATTTCCAAGCCTTAAAATTGCTTTACAAATTTTCTCAAACTGAAATAAAATATGACACTGATACATTAAATCTGAATCTTAATAAAAAAAACTGAACATTTATAAATATAACACCCTATATGTGGAATCATCCTTGTGGGTGAGTTGACCACACATATCATATCATTGATGTCATATTGTGCCACATAAGAGCTTTTGTGCATATTCTCACAAACCAGTGTTCATTTCGTTTTACAAGATATCTAAATGTGTGAGTTTTTTTGCAGTAAAAGGAAGCCAAATAAAAGGAATGTGGTTGAACATCACAGAAGACATGGTAGGAACAAATAAATGGAGATGTACTGCAAGAAATTTTTTTGATGGTGAAATGCATGAGGGAAGTTTGACTGCATCCTTCGAGACATGTAAGTTTTTTTTTTATAAAGTAGTTTAAAAAAATGCCAAAACTTGGCTTGGAAAAGTTTAAAGTACGCATCGTCACAGTATAAAACTGCGGGCCATAGAATAGCGTTATGCTACATTTCTGATAACTGGAAATTCTGACAATTAATTTGTCGAAAAGTATGTGGCACGTTTCTAATATGCCTCAAATATTTCAAAAAATTTAGATTGTTATTTAATTTTTATTGAAAAGTGTGTGGCTACAATTCTGATATTCCCCAAACCTTTACAATATTTTTTCTACAGAAAAGTCATAACTATTTTAAGTATTGTTTCCAAAACAATATTGTTCAAATATTTTTACAACAAAGAAACTGTCTGTCTCATGGAAGACTGATCTAATTCAAATTAGACCAGTTTTGAATTCATATCTCATTTTGACTATTTATTCCTTATGTTCAATTCTGAACTGTCAAATTTCTGGTAGAAATATTTTAAAGTTGTGAAAATTGCCGTAAATAACTCATTGTCTGAGTTATTTTTGTTCAGTGGTCAAAGCATTGTGGAAACAAGCAATTGAGTGTAAATGCTAAGATAACGTAGTTTGAATTGGCTCAGTGCTGCGTGGATATTTTCACTATTGGTAGTAAATACATGGAAATAATGAAAGAGTTGTTTGTGCTGTACTGATAGTATCCATGGTGAGACAGTTTTGCAAAGAAAAATACTTTAATATCAGAGTATTAAAATATAGAGGAGAGCTATATTGAAAAATATAACTTATTTCTCTCTGATACCCTACAAAATTTATATTACTATACTCTGCCTGAGCTGGTGATTTGCTTGATTCCAAAAATGCTTTGTTTTTTCTGTGAAATATCGAGGATTTGGTGTTTGAGAGAAGTGAAAACAAAACAGGCTCTCCTGAAAATTGCAAATTTCACTTCGGCACAGTCTTCCATGAGATAGACAAAATGTTTAATTAACATTTTGAGAGTATTGTAGATCATATTGGCACAACATTAATTGCTTAGAATCCTAGAAGCAATAATATGAGTTTTCTTTCCCTGAAACATGTTCAATGTGAGGATACTTCCTGAAACATAGCCAGAATATACTCACAACATTAATATTATCATGTATTTCGTGTCCTGACAAGCTTCAGCTTGAGATAATCTTATGAATGATTACAGCAACATGTCAGGATTTAGGAAATAAAATGTTGTGTTTGCATGGTTGGTGTTTGCAGTGACAGATAGCACAATACCTGGTACTGATGCAACTGAAGATGCAACAGAAGAGGGAAATGGTAAGACTCATTAGTATGAATTGGCAGGTTGTCTTAGCACGTGTTTTATCACTTTTAACATGATGCATCATAACCCAAATCTGTGATTTTATGAGTAAACTGGAACAGTCTCAGAAGCATCAGTACATTTTAACATTCTCTTTTTTTTGTCAGGTGCAGGTGCAACTGTGTACATTGTCGTCCCATGTGTTGTTGGACTGGCTGTTTTCCTTGGCATTCTTGTACTGTACAAGTGTAAGTAGGGCGTTATTAGTCTGATATATAATTGGATATATAATGGCTTCATCCCATGAATGAGCATTTTTTTTTTCCCGGATAAAGGTGTTTTTCCCTGAGTGATATTGAACTCAGAGGGTTGATATCAAAGGCCATAGAGATGTACAAACTTTTCGAGGGATGTATGAAATTCAGCCAATCAGAAACAAAAACTGCAGAGATGTTTGAAAATCACAGGGATGTACCAATTTTGACCAATTAGCAGAAAATATTCAGATCTCGGACAGTACGGGTTCTTGAGTGACTTTACCAGGGATGTTGAATAAGGAGTGTGTCTTCTTCATTTTTTAAAACTTCTCACTGTGAAATTTTTTTTCTCTGTGTAGTTCGAAAACAGATTAGCAAAAACATATGTCATCAGAGGAGGCTTGAAGAAAATGATCAACAAGAAGAAACGCCTCTCGCGGTAACATTAATTTTCTTAGCTATTTCCTATTTTCATCATGCTTTTTCAGTACAAATAATCTACAGTAGAATTTGACTCACAAGGAAACATTTTTTCAGGTCGAGCATAGGTCTGGTGATAACGTTGGAAGAAATAAACCAGAAGAGACTGATAATCTTTTAGCGGCATCCAATACTAATGACTCAACCATACAACAGGTGACTTTTTTTGCCATATATTGCATTAGTATATGTTATCTGTTGTGCTAGCATGGGTAAATCTGTGAACTAATATTTCAGTGTAACAATACTACAGTCCAACACTACTGCTATAAACAAACTATTTAAAACTTTGAACACAAAAATTGAAGTGTCCAAAGGAACATATTCTGGAAATGTATAACATCTAATTGCCAAATCTTCACAGAACAATCAGTTCACCAGTGCATTAAGTTAACTTTGGAAGAGTGACTTTATGTTTGTTCATATAACTTGAATATGTTTTCCTGATAAAAAAAAAACTCCAAGAATACTTATTTTTCTCAGGCTTCTCACTCATTGGCAGAAAATGACGGAAGTAATGTCAAAGGAGACACGGGGAGCTTGGTAGCTGTAAATTCACCAAAACAACAGGTGAGATGCTTAAAATGTATTTAAGCTTGAATGGTATTTGACGCTTAAGCACTGGCTGATATTACTTTCAACAAATTCTTCCAGACACTGCCAACAAACGAGGAATCTGCTAACTCCAAGTAAGTATGTTTGTAATTTGTTTACTAAAAATGCATTAGGCAGTCAAATTATAAACAGCAATGAAGCATTGTTTTCATCTAAGCTTAAAGTATGGCACACAAATTGTCCGAGATGAGAATCATCTGCTAAATGGCAAATATGTTAATCCATGGGCCAGAAATTGAAATGAACAATGTTGTCATTAGCACTGAAGAAGATATGGTATTTCTAAAAGCCTAACATTGACTAATTCAACAAGTATATGGAACCAAAAACACACACAAGTCATGTGTTCCTTTTCCCTGCACCCATACCTCCAAGCAAGCAGGAACTCCACAAAGTTATGTGTTCCAAACGTGAGAACAGCCTCTTAAGCACCTTACCTTATAGGAGCATATTTGTATTCTTTAAACCCTAGGCTTTTAAATTACATGGGTCTCCAAAATTCCCAAAGGGTGGGGAAGGGAGTCTAAGTTGGCTCAAAGACTATGTGTAGTTGGTAAGTGGCTGTCAGAACAGAATACCTGCCAGCAAGGTCAAGAAGATTCCAGCAGCACATTGCTTACAATGATCTATTTTGCTTGATAACTAGTAGCTCAAATATATGGAGTGTTATATTTTTGATCTAACCCTTGAAAGTGTAAGACCATTTCTTTTTTCCTCAATAATTCTAAATTCAATTATCAATATTCTTCACAGATCATTGGAGCTGACAAGAATCATGACCGAGTTGCAGATGAAGGATATGGACAGCAAGGGAAATGAACTTCTACCCATGGTTAAACAATATGGAAGAAAAATGCTACAGGATAACTCAGATATTTTCTTGACTATGGTTAAGAAGGCTAGCAATCTGATTCAGTCACCGCATTACACCAAAATTATGCAGGCAAGAATAAGACATTCATTTATAGACTTACAATTGCTAAGTAAGGAAATATAAGAAGATTAGATATGCACATAAGAAACATAATGTTGAAGATTACAAAAGTGTAATATGACATTGACTGACCTCATTAAACTAACAACACAATATAAATTGCAGGAAATGGCTAATGATTACAAAATGTTGAATGAAAAACCGAAGAGCGGACCCTTGGATTGCCTTCTGACGCTTTTGGATACCTATGCAGATTGTCAACTTCTATTTAAGCACCAAAATGAAATGTTATCACTCATCCAGGTAAGATATATAGAGAACAATTATGAATTAATATTGCGTTACAAACATATTGTTTAGCAGAACATCTGTTGTAAGATTTCGACAGGATTTGTTTATAATATCTTGTGAAAACAGGTATGTTATATTTCTAAATTAAGTATCCATTATTGACTTTCTAAAGAAAAAAACCACATCCACTATCAGTTTTGAAGGTACCTTATATCTTTCACCTGACATTTTTATGAAGTATATAATATTATATATATATAGCAGTCTCTTACGTGGGCCCTCAGACACTAGGGGCCAATTAGCTAGGGGCGGTAACAGTTCCTATCAATCATAGGAGTGCAAAACAATGACAATCCAGTCCTAAATAATGCCACATTCGGCTGTTTTTAAGACCTGTTTTGTTTGCCGCTCCATTGAATTCAACAGCGCAGTAATTGAACTACTTTCATCGCCTATACAGCAATGTTGCGAAATCACATAATGTATGTACATTGTATTTGTGTCCATCTGTATTGGATATCTCAAATTCTCAACTGTTTCAGATATTGACAATAGCAGACAACAGCACACAGTCAAGGTTGGTAGTAATCAGTTAAATATTTTTAAATTTTGCAATACTATTGCCTGCAAATAAAAAATGTGGACATAACCATAAGAACAACCAACATTTAAAAAGTATTATGGATCAGAAATTCCAATGGGTATTACACCTGGAAAATTTCTCAGTGATTTGCAAATAATGTTTAGAAAAAAATGTGATATATTCATATCAACTGAGTTTTTGTTTCCTTTCTCATTCCATTGACACAATACAGGACAGAGATGTTGATGGTTCTTCTTTTAAATGCTGAATATATATCAGATTCAAAACTCTACATACACTGGACAGAGGAAATCATATCTACTCTCAAGCTCCTCCTGGAAAATGGAGCTGATCCCACTTGGATACCGGAGGGCAAGTGGTCAATGGATAAGCACGTAGAGCCAAGTGCCCAGTTTGAATTATTTGGGGTCATTAAAGATATTCTTTGGAACAAAAGTAACCTGCATGATGCCTTAAGGGATGTATTGCCATTATTCCTGTCCAAAGAATGCACCTTGTACCAGCACACCAAAGGCTCATTACTTCATGCACTTATGGATCTGGATTGGGATGATATTATTAAGAATATCAAAAGCATACCGCCCAATTTCTTTCAACACTACAAGATCATAATATCTGAGGTTTTAAAAAATAATCCTTCATTTGTTGATATGCAGGATGACTTTAAAAAAACCCCATTGCATTTTTTCATCCAGGAGATGAAACTGCCGGAAAGTATACTGACTCATGCCATAGATATTGTATCATTTCTAAAATCAGAAAATACCCTCAACAAGACTGATGTTGAAGGTCAGACACTCTTGCATTGCATAGGACAGGCATTTCCAATGTTTCAGGGAGAGTTCTCGCAAAAGGGACAGGAGGCATTTCTGAAGATGGTCAATAATCTCAAATCTGAATCCAACACTGATATTCAGGACAAGAAAGGACACACAGTCCTGCATATAATTGCAAGCAAATTCAGCAAAGACCTTCCAGATCATTGCCTTGATCTGTTATTTAAACTTGTCAAAATATTTACCACAAAGTCTAATATTGACATTCAAGAAAACCATGGAAACACCTTCCTGCATCTGCTAGCAGAGAAGTATCCCAAACAGATTTCCCAAAACGGTTCAAGTGTATTCTTGGAGCTCATGAAAGAGCTTGCCGCCATTGCCAACACAAACATTCAGGATCATAACGAATGTACAGCTCTACATTTAATTGTAAGAAAATACAGCATATCCATTCCAAAACAATGTCAAGACATATTTTCTGAGCTTGTAAAAGTATTGGCAAGTGCAGAAAACATCAATATAAAAGACAAAGAGGGCAATTTTATTCTGCATATTTTGGCAGATATGTATCCAAAGAATGTCACAAAATATGGCCTGAAGACAATACTTGAGCTTATCCTTCATCTTGCATCATTTTGTGCAAAACCTGTCCAAAATAAGAAAGGATGCACTTTTTTACACATACTGATGAAACATTACAACAATGAAATTCAAGAAAATTGTCTAGTTCTGTACACTGAAATTGTCAAAAAGTGTATTGGAAAAAATCAATTATATATCTTAATTCAAGATGATCAAGGACAAACTGCTCTTCATATTTTAGCAGACAAGTATCCCAAGGAAGTTTCAGGGAAAAACAGATAGGCATACCTTGCATTAATAGAGTGCCTTGCCAATAGTAAAGATATTCAAGATAGCCAAGGATACACCGCTCTACACTTAGTAGCTGAAAATTACCAAAAAGACATTCATGACATTATCAAAACAATACTTGGCGACCTTATCAAGATCTTAGCAACCACATCAAATATCAATCTGAAAGACAACCAGGAATGCACTGTGTTGCATACAATTACACGGAAGATTTTTCATGATCCAAGTTTGGGACAACATGTTCTTCCCATCCTCCCTGACCTGACAACCTCCGACAATGTAAATGCTGTAGATAACAATGCAGTGACACCATGCACCTGGATTATTAAAGGGAAGTCAGTTTATGAGCAGGACAAGGCTGCAAGAGATGTCTTCTGCAAAATTGAACATTTCTTCCTCAAAATGGCAGCAGATACTGAGCTAGCAAATGCTGGATTACCTTATGCAAAGTATGTATTGTTTATGAACTTATTTTCTTGCATCTGTAATGTAATTGCAAGTGACATAAAATACGATAAATAATAATGAATACTGTTTCATTTTGAATTTTTAATGCAAGTTACAAATTAGTAAAGATCATGTCCTAATTATTTATTGTGATAATATGTTGTTATATGTCTTTGAATGTTTCTATTATTTTTTTTTTTTATAGCCAAAGCAACAAAGTCAGAGGAAGCATGAACCAACATGGCTCTGCCCCATCCAAGGAGTCAGAAAAGTCTATTGATTCACTTGTAGATTTATTTGGTGATGCCAGCATTATATAATCTGAATGAGTGTGAATTTATGATATTGATGTGTGTCCAGAGTTGAATGTAATTTCCAACAGCATATTTTAAACCACACTTCTGATTCAAGGAAGTGGTCTTCATATCAAGTAAGTCTGAATATTGTTGTTTGGCCTAATTTGAGGGAGCCACATATAACTGCTTGACTTTTCATGTGTTCATAACAATGGCTATATTTGATTACTTACCATATTTCTAATTCACCCAAAAAGTTGACTTATTTGTACTAATTGACAGGATGTCACTGATTCATTGACGCTTGACATTCGGGTCAGCAAAGAGAGCTACACCAAACAATCTATAATTCGATTGATGATATAACAAAGGTTATAAGAACCATTATCCAGCTCCCTCTGCTGGGTCAAGAATGTCCCTTTGTATACAAAGCATTATAGTATCACCATTTTGTAAAGATATTGTATAATTTTATTGATATGCATTATAATATCACTATTTTGTAAATACATTGTATTATTTTATTGATATACATTATAGTTCCACCATTTTGTAAAGATATTGTAATATTTTATTGATATTCATTATAATACTACTATTTTGTGAATATATTGTATTATTGTATTGATATTCATTATAATTCTACCAGTTTGTGAATATATTGTATTATTTTATTGATATTCATTATAGTACCACCATTTGGTGAATATATTGTATTATTTTATTGATATTCATTATAATACTACCATTTTGTAAATATATTGTATTATTTTATTGATATGCATTAAAATACCACCATTCTGTAAAGATATTGTATTATTTTATTGATATTCATTAAAATACCACAATTTTTTTTAAATACATTGTATTATTTTATTGATTTTCATTAAAATACCACCAATTTTTTTTAAATATATTGTATTATTTTATTGATTTTCATTAAAATACCACCATTATTTTAAAATATATTATATTATTTTATTGTTTTGCATTAAAATATCACCATTTTGTAAAGATTTTGTATTATTTTATTGATTTGCATTATAATACTACAATTTAGAACTGATATTGCATTTATTTATTGACACTGCCAAATAGTGGACTTTCTGGAAAACAGGGGGAGATATGTGCTGGGCTGTATAAAATTTGTTTGATGATGTAATACATCTAAAGCATTCAGTGCATTTATTATATCACAACGTTTGTAAAGACTAGCACCCAGCTTTCTAGGTTGGCTCAAAAAGTCCCATTGCTATATATGTTAGTAATTCTTAAGAAATGTATATTATGTATTATACTACCATGTTATTGTATTGTTGCTGCATTACGTTATTCTAAGTATTTCAGATGGCTAAGTTTATCAATAAAGTTATCAAACGATGCAAGAAAGTTTTTTTGATGCATTACAGTACTTTTATTGATGCAAAACATATTATTGACAAACCATTGGCCATGGATGTTAGTGTATGTACTTCTACGACCCACCAGTTTTAGACTTCACGAAAATAATTGGCATACTGCCTAGTGAAAGTGGGTATGCTTGAAATTTGCATTTTATTTAAATAATTTAAATGTTTTCCATTATATTAAGACCATTGTTGATTAGAAATTTAACAAATAATTGTTGTCACAATAAAATGTTTGTATAATACTCAGTTGTAAGCAGACAAATGACCCCAACTGCACATGCTGTTGGATTACATAACACAAATTAGTTCGTGGACATGCAGGTTCCGCAAAAAAATGGAGCACCATAGATGGTCACATTTCTGGTGTAAATAAGGACTTTGAGGTCCTTTGAAGTGGTCGTAAATGTGAATATTGAGGTGGTGGTAATGGAACTAAAATGCACGGGATTAATAGACAAAATGTTTGGGAATCATGTGGGAGGTCGCAAAAACGGAGTGGTTATAATACCGGGGTGGTCGTTAGGCGGGGTTCCACTGTATTTCTATTTGAACAACAGTTCACAGTTATATGAACCCTGCATTGTGGAAAGATACCGATACCTTGGGTTATATTCACATAATTTTTAGAACTGGCAGTGATGACAAATATAAGGCACTGGCACAAGCCGCAACATGATGATATCTGTCAATTGTGTCGTAATAGATGGTTGAAGTGATCTTTAACTAATATCAATACCTGACATGTAGCCTGTGACTTATGTATATTAAATGGTTAGATGAGAATTCAATGTGAAATGTTTTTAGTCTATTTTCTAGTGAAAGTGTGCATGTTTCTTTATTTGTATTAGTGTTATGAAGGCCAAATTAACCACAGGGGGTGTTGCTCACCATGGGACTTGACCAACTGTCTTTATATGTTTCTCCACCAAATTATTCTAAACAAACCCTCCACAACTGAGCTAAAGAGAATTCCTGCTAGCCTGGCAAGTAGACAGTTTGGTTGCTGCAGACGCTCATTAGGTGTGCCAAATCTTACTGGGGAACTTAATCTTATGCTATATTAACAGGGACTAAGAGGTAAAATCAAGGAAGGAAGCAATATGTAATTTCATAATTACTCATGAGCTCATAATCTATCTTAACAATTGCGAAAAACAGTTGTTATAGGACTTATTCATCCATAATGATATCTTCACTGATATAATCAATCGGACTGATGTGACACAAGAGGGCGCTGTACAAGAAAATTCACAGTGAAATTTTTCTAAGGAAAATTGTATATTTACACATTAATTGTCGAACTATTGGTCTACTCAGGTGTTCAACTTTTACAAGAACAGTCCAAGACTTCGTTGGTAACATTATTTGACCATTTTGAGACGAATATTGGCACATTTAGAAGCTTTTAAGAGATCGTTACGCTTCAGTGAACGCACTCGCCAGTGAGCTGTCAAAGCACATTTAAGAAAGTAAACAAACCAAATATCGTTCACCCCAATCACCAACATGTCACCAAGTCAATCTGAGGAAGATAATGAGGTACTGTCATGTTACCACCCCTCTTGTGAGAGCCCAAAAGATAATAAGAAGAATGGGCAATGTATTTTCTGTCAAAAACTATTCCATCATGCATGCCTTGGCATTAGGGCCACAACTTCTGTCGTTTGCAAGGAGTGTTCTGGCAGTTTGATGAACAAAAACAAATGTGAAGTCAATTTGGCTGAATTCCAGAAGTTGAAGGATGAGCTTGAGGAAATTAAAAGACAATGTGAAAGTCTTAAGCAAGAAAATAATGAACTAAAATCTCAGCTAAAAAAGAAAAAAACAAAGAGTCATCTTGTACTCAGTGACTTGATGTTGAAGGATGTTGATCCACAAAAATTAGAGAACACTGAGTTAATTAGTGTACCTGAGGCGAATGTTAATACCATGAAAGATGAACTGGATAAACACCATGGTGAGTCATTTGAGAGCATCACTCATGTAGTTGCCACCAATAACTTGAGTGAAATCAAGGATGACCCATCCAAGATCCCAGATGTGATTGAAAGCTACAAGGTTCTAGTAAACAACAGCAAGGCACTCACTAGCAAAGTCATCGTGTCTAGTGTATGCCCAAGACTTGATGATGCGAAGGACTTAGTTGAACCCCTCAATCTGGCCTTAAAAAGCATGTGTGAAGATTGTGATGCAACCTTCATTGACAACACAAGTATCTTCACATTATCGAATGGAGATGTGAATGATGGCTATCTCTGGGGACAAGGTCCGAATATAACAAAACCCGCAGTCAACAAGTTGGTTCGAAATTTAAACATCAAACCGTGTGAAAGAGTACAAGACGTAACCCATGATGGCCGTAATACAAGATCCTACTCTGATGCAGTCCGGAATGGTGGTTACCATTCACGTCGCCAGAATCAACATGATCATATCCAACATCGTTCGCATGATCATGGTCGTGACGCACCCCAAAGATGGTCCAACATGGATGAAGTCGTTATAAACCGTAATGGCTGCAGACTATGCAATGAACCAGGTCACAACATGAACAGTTGTCATCACTCGAGACCTGTCGTTTGTAACCAATGTAATGCGAGAGGACACAAGGCAAAGCACCATCGACAGCATAGAAGATAATTTCTTGGCCAAGATCCTGAGGCCGCCGAGCTAATAAAGGACTATAAAAATGACAATTATGTGAACTGTGATAATGTACCTCTAAGCTGTGATGACATTTTAAGTAAAACTTTTATTGAGGAAAATTCCTCATCATCTGTATTTTATGATCAAAATGTTGATGATTTTGTTTTTATCAGCACTGATGATAGCTCAACTGGTGCCTCTGGTAGTTCTAGTGACTGTGTACTTAATCATAATATTCCCTGTAATACTTGTGATGAAACTGATACTGATGCAAATATTTTGAATAACAATGCATTTTCTTATGTACAACTTAGCAAATGTGTTAGTAATGCAAATGGTATAACTTTGGGTCATCTTAATGTAAGAAGCTTACTTCCCAAAATGCATGAAATTGAGTTCCTAGTTCATAATTCCAAATTTGATGTTTTCTGTATAAATGAATCCTGGTTAGATGATAGTATAAATATGAATGATGTTATGATACCAGGTTATAACGTACATGTAAAGCATAGAAATAGGCATGGCGGCGGCATTGTTGTTTATGTAAAAAAAGAACTGAAATGTGAAAGAAGAATAGATCTTGAAATGCCTGAATTAGAATGTATCTGGATCCAACTCAAACTTAAAGGTCAAAGCCTACTTGTTTGTTCTATGTACAGACCGCCTAGTGCTAACAATGTTTATTACGAATGTATACTAGATACTCTTGAAAAAGCATGTGCTGAGAATCATGTTACAGTACTTATTGGTGATTTAAATTATAATTATGTTCTTGATGAATATCTCTATCAAAATCCTCTGTATATGATTGAAAAATTAAATGGTATGTCACAACTAGTACACAATTTTACGCGTGTAACAGATAAATCTGCTACTTTGATAGATGTCATACTTAGTACTCATCCAATGTTACATCAATTTACGCGAACTTTTGAATGCACCTTAAGTGATCATTATCTTGTTTATACAGCAATAGATGTTGTGAAAGGTGATACATTAAACAAACATAATGAGATTAGATATAGATGTTTCAAAAATTTCAATTCTGTGTCTTTCATTAATGATATAGAAAACTCTGATATTTTCAAAAATATTTATAATAACACCAATGTAGATAATGCATGGAATGAATGGAAAATAGAATTTATTAGAATATGTAATAAGCATGCTCCTGTTAGAATAAGACGAATGAAAGATCGATACAAACCATGGGTTAATAATGAAATTTTAAAACTTATGTATAAAAGAAATTTCCTGCATAAGCGAGCAGTTAAGTATGCAGATATTGATTGTATGGATGAATATAAAATTGTCAAAGCAGAAATTGAAATTAGAATTCAACAAAGTAAGAACGCTTATTATGATGAACTTTATAAGGGAGCTTCATCCCAGCCAAAGGTTTTATGGAATGAACTTAAAAGACTTTCTGGAAAAAAAAGTACTTATGTAAATGTGTCCAATGATTGTCACAATGCTAGTGAGTTCAATGATTTCTTTTCTAATGTTGGTATTACTACAACACAGCATTTGCCTGTACCTGACAATGTTATGTGGAAGGGTCAAAGCAGTATATATGAATTTAAATTTAGCAATGTTGAGGAAATCTCTGTTAAAAAGTTACTTTGTAATTTAGGATCAAATAGTTCATTGGATATTTTAACATTTGATTGTAAACTACTTAAATTAGCAGCTACATATATAACTCCATCACTTACTCATTTATTTAATATATCATTACAGTATGCTATTGTACCAAAGGAATGGAAATATTCTAGGGTTACACCTATTTATAAAGGTTCAGGAGATGTTAAAAATTGTTCTAATTATAGACCTATTTTGGTTATAGGATATTTAGCCAAAATGTTTGAAAAAGAAATTCAGTACCAATTGTTAACGTATCTTGTGTCACATGACTTTATTTCGCTTGACCAGTATGCTTATAAGAAATTTCACTCCACTTCTAATTGTCTACATACAACTATTGATGAATGGTTACAGAATATTGATGATAATCTAAAAACTGGAGTTACATTCCTTGATATATCCAAATGTTTTGATACTATTAATCATAAGCTTCTTATAGCTAAATTAGAAAAATATGGAATAAGAAACAATGAGTCTAAATGGTTTAAGTCGTATCTCACTGATAGATGCCAAAGTGTTTATTATAATAATGAAATGTCTGATGTATTAAATATTAATATTGGGGTTCCCCAAGGTTCTAACCTTGGTCCCTTATTATTTACTATTTTTGTAAATGACCTGCCTAACTTCATTGGTGATGGCCGATTGTCTATGTATGCCGACGACACTATAATTTATTGTAAAGGTAAACAGGTCTCGGATATAAATAATGATTTAAATGATTGTGTAAATAAGGCTGCAACATGGTTTACTTCAAATTGTTTAGCCCTCAATGTAAATAAGACAGTATCCATGTTAGTAGATGCTCAGGTTAATTGTGATGAGCAAAATATATTATGTGTTAAGCTTAATGATCAAATTGTTGAAAATCTTACAGTTACAAAATATTTGGGTGTTCATGTTGATAGAAACTTAAAATTTGATAAACACATTCTAGAAATAGTTAAAAAGATATCTGGTAAACTTGCTTGGTTAGGTCGATTAAGACACATTGTACCTAGAAACCTACTTGAACTTACTTATAAAATGTATGTACTACCATTATTTGATTATGCCTGCACCGTATGGGGTTGCACAGATGTAAATGTAAATATTATTCAGAGGTTACAAAACAGAGCCGCAAGACTAATTACTGGCTGTTTTGATATCATCAATATTAGAGGTATTACCTTAGTTAAATCATTGAAATGGCAAAATATACAAGAACGAATTAATTATTTCTTAAGTATACACATGTATAATTGTATTCATGGGAATGCTCCATTGCATTTAGTAAACTCAATTGTAATGGCTTGTGATGTTCATGAGGTTAATACTAGACTAGCAAATTCATCAAATGTTGTTATACCAGAGTGTCATACCCAGTACTTTAAAAGATCATTTTTATATAGGGCATCAGTTATATGGAATAGCTTACCAGAAGAATTGAAAGATTGTAATAATGTAAATTTATTCAAATGTAAAGCAAAGATATACTTTAGCTAGTACCCAGTTGAGCTCATCAGTAATATTTTTAACGTTCTTATGTACATACCTGTATATATATAATTTATTTGTGTTTTTTTACGCTGTTTTTTATTATATGGGCCACCTGAAAAACGGTCCCACCGAGTGTGTGTACCCATGTAAAACATATTACAAATAAAAAAAAAAAAAAAAAAAAAAAAATGTGAATTAGACCCAAAAAAAACCTTACTTGTTCTGAGGAACATGCATACACTGAATGGGGATTACAACAGGGGGAGCTACATGTCAGTCCTTGTAGCCATTGTTAGATGACATAAATGTATGACAAGATCATTAATCATGAAGGCTATTAGGGCCAGCACTCAATTCCCCCTATTGGCACAAGAATCCCATCGGTAAGTCCTGCATAATTGATAATTCATGCAAGGTGTATATTATTCACACTCTACCACCTTGTTATCAATTGGATAAGTTTATCAATACAGATTTCAAACTGTCCCAGACATGGTAGGAAGGATTTCCGGGTGGACCTGTTGACCGCTGGAAGTCAGGCGGTGTCCATTTGTTGAATGATAAAAATAAGGGAACACCAGAACCATTTTCAATCTTTCTTGCACATCAGTAGATCTAACAACTTTAATCTATCTCTCTCTCTCTCTCTCTCTCCTTTTCTTCTAATTTCTCACTCTCTTTTCTACATTTATTTTCCTTATTTATATTAATTCTCAAGGCTTTATTCTATCTATACTATTTTGCTTTATTCTATCTATACTACTTTGATATTATGCAAGTGGTCTGTATTACATCTGGCAGGGTGGCTTGCCTCCTAGCTAAAGGGCTCAGGAACTAAGGTCTGATTTGCCCTCTGGTGTTTATCATATATATCACTATTTAATATTATAATTCACTATGTTACATAATGGGTGACATTACTTTTCAATTATGCAACTTGATGATGATATCAAGAGATTGGGCCACACATATTTCTTTCAAATTATAAAGATGACCACCAGAGGCCACCACCTCTCAGACATTCTGCAGTAATGGATCATGCTGTGATTAGAGGGGTATTAGAAAATGAGCTTACACACAGCTGAGTATTCAAATTTTATGCATAACCACTATTACAAGACATTATGTAACATTTCTTTCATGAAATCTAAACCGTTGGGTCATAAAAGTACAAAAGTTTCAATTTGCACAAGAGTATGATATCTTGACATCTATCCATCTGCTGCTCATGTAAAATCAAATGAGAATATGTTCTACATGTCATGTCTGACTAGTGACAATCCCTGAGAATTGGTGAGATGTGCTTATGCTGCGAACAATTTGCATTTCATAGTACTTACCTTCAACATCTTAAACATCACTATTTTTTCTGTTTACCACAATTTCCATCTGTAAATTTACTTTATGATAAAACAAAAATAAAATGCATGATTCAGGTAACTTAGAGAGGTGATTTGTAGGACTTTCCAAGCACTGACTTTTTTAAGATGCTAATTATATTTATATCAGACAATTCAATAATGTTGTTGTTTTCTGCTTAGCCAGGACACATTGCAAGACATCCAATAGAGAATAGGACATGATTTCCCAGTAATTATGCATTCCAACATTACATTTTAATTATCCAATTGTATAACTTCAATGCTTCTAGACTCTGTTGTCTCCTAATGCTAGCAAGATGTTGATCAAAAAAGTTGTCAAACTGTGCCAGACATTTTAATTAAGTTTTTGTGCTATACATACCTTTTTTTTTCAAGTAGGGTCCATATCCATTTTGTTACAATACCAATATCAGTCTCAAGAGTTTTGTACAGACAGACCACCTGCAAGGTTCAATCTTCCGCCATTTACATAAGGCCATAATATTATTAAAATTATAAATTTACTGTCAGATCATTTATAATGATATTTGAGTAAAGAATGAAATTGATATTCTAACCAATGCTAACATATGCCCTTCTTAATTTAAAATTAATATAAAACCCAAGTTAAATTCATAGAGAAACTGTTATAGAAATATTGACTGGTGCAAGGGCTTCAACAATTTGTATATGAATGGAGAAAGTTGGAAGTGCCTGATCAGTGGTAACTACCTTTCCCAAAGGTGGCCTACAGTTCAAGGAAGTGAATCAATAGACAAACTGACATACAAGACAATTGTTTTTTTACAGTTTTTTTTATATCTGAAACATAAATTCAATTTCAAGCAACAACTACTTTTTTATTATCATTGTTAATATATATTTTTAATATTTTAACCTTTTTTTTTCAATTTGAATTTTGTGCTTTATTCCCTATTCTTCTTTTCATATTTTTCTAGCCAGTCACTATCGCGAATGACGAATGCCCCAACTTGTACTTTCTAAGCAATGTCACATGACACTGTTTTAGCCAATTACATGTGACGACACATTGCAGAGGCAACATACATTATAATGATATTACAAACATAGATTTATTTGCATTTTGTGCCAAAATATTTAAGATGAATGCAGTTCGTAATATAAAAAAACCAGAAGCCTATTTGACATAGTATAAGGAACCAAGTCAGGAAGATATAAAAGAGCCAGCAGCTCCATCACAGCATTGATTTGAAAAATAAATAAAGCATCAGTAATAATTAAAACATTTTTTTTTTGAGGCGTATGGTTATCCAACATCATTTTCCAGCTATTAACCAATTGAGCCATCATTGGAAGATTGTCTTTTAAAGTCTCTGACACATTTTTAACAATTTTAGTTAATTTGTTATCATACGGTCTCAACAAATAAAAACCTGGAAAAAGTGCAGTATAGTGGACCCAAATTATTTACCGTATTTAGCGAGACTCGTTGCCAGGCCTATGATGTAAATTGCTTGAATTCAATGAGTGATGTCACAAACAAACGGCAGCAGTGAGGCAAGAACACAAGTTAATGATAGTTTATTTTGCTTTTTCTTGGGGCTGCTGCCCCCAATTCCCCACTACTCTACACAAATGTATTCTTATTGTGTGCCAGAACGGAATTTTGTCAAAAACTGTGATTATTTTCATGTTTCATGGATGTCAAATATTATCTATAATTTGGGTTCGCTATACTGCACTAAACCCGAAAACCTCTATTTTTACAAAATTAATGCTCATAGCTCTATCTAACAGAGAGTTATGGAAACAATATTTCTAAATGAGATGTCTCCAGTTTACTATCAAAATCTAAGCTTTTCATCTTTTACATTATTTATAAGATGATTATTTTTCAAATGCGACTTTTATCTAGATCAGAGTTTTTATATAATATAATTCTTGTCTTCCAACCTGCCAGGATACACTGTGAGACAATTTTCATTTCCAAACTATCATTGATTTCTCGCAAAATCTAAGGTTTCATCTTTCACATTATATAAAAGGCGACCATTTCTTAAAGGTGTGCCATATGTTTTACTGATAAGAAACTGCATACTGGTAAGCTTATTGAAGACCATCATGGGTTTCTCACAAAATTCTAGAGTTCTTCCAAACTATGTTGTCTTTTAATCCTGGCAAAATACCCAGCATTGTTGACAAGATTTGGTGAAGAGAAAACTGAGTTCATGGCTGAGTCCTCTGTATGTATTTCTTTCTCACTGCTCCCATGCATTTTTGGATTGATTTCAGCTTTCTCATTGGTATTAAAATTTGTCAGTTTGATCTCTCCCTGGCTCTTAAGGTTTGATTTCATGGACCTATCAAGGATAAAAATATGTATTGAAACAGGTAATGATTCCAAATCAGTTACACCATAATACCATTGAATAATAAAAATAAAACAATGTATGAAAAAGCAATTTAGATTTTGTGCTTTAAATTTGATTGACTAATTTTTTTTTTCAGTTGCATAGACCATAAAGTTTTGTTATTAGATTCATACATATTCTTCCTATTCTTCCTATTTGTTTTGTATCTTGCCATTGTCTTTCTTGTATTGTTGAACCAAATGTGAATCACCTGACTCAACAATCTAATAGTACACTGATCCTTTGTCTTTGTTTGAGGGAATTGCATGTTGTTTCATTCACCAAAACTGGTATAATTTGAAATATAAGTTAAGATAATTAGAAATTAAAAAGAAACAAATTATGGCCTCATCACTTTTGCAAGGATCAGTTAAACCAATGTATTAATCTAATAAAACATTGATCCTTAAACATTGAAAGTATTTCTCTATTACTGAGAAATTTTAGAAATACTTTCATGTGCATGTGTAATGAGAAAAACTAAGCAACTTAGATATAAACTATTCTTTGTGAAACTGAAAGATATCTTTCCAGTGGATAAATTACTTGCCTTTTCTATAAGAAGGAAAAATGAAGATTAATGAATATTGACCATTTGCCCAATGTTATGACATAAGGCCAAAATGACATAGTAGCATAATTATAAAGAAAACGAAAGGGAGACAGAATCCTACTTACGGTGTGATTCTTTTGAATGAAATTTGCAGTGGTCAAACCTAATGTTTTTGTATAATAAAAGTAAAAATTAAAAATAGACTCTGAAAAACCTACCACAGCTCAAACATGAATAAAACTAAATGTGTCATTACTGACCCAAAATAACAGCAATTCCCAGTATGCCTAGCAGGCCAATGATAATAACAGTGGTATAATCTGCTAGATAAAGAAAAAAGAAGATGCACATAAAAGTGATTATTATAACACATAAAAGTGCTTACTTTCAATCACATAATGTATGGTTCATCCCATTTTTTAAGAAATATGACTAACTTAGTCTAGCCATATTTTGTGGAATTGCATGATGTTCCATTGTTCCTTCACCGAAACTGGTAAAATTAGAAAATTAGGTGAAGATAATAAGAAAGTGAAAATAAAATAAACCTACGTTTGCTGTTTCCTGCTGAAGTCCTGTTGTTGTCTGTAGCCCCTGCAATAATTACAATAACATTATTAGATTGCAAGTCCAAACTAGGTCTGCATCAATAATTTTAGATATTTAGTATGAAATGCTCACTGATCTCAAAGGTAGCAATCACTCTTTCTTCATAAATTGTGTCACTGATCAAATTTGTTGCGGTGCACATCCACTCATTTTCTCCTGTCATATCTTCAGTGATATTCAGAAAACGTCCTTTGATTGCTCTTTCTAAAGAAAAATTAAATCATATACTGATATTTCTGTCAATCCCCAACCCTCATTTTAGATCAGGATGCATCTGCACTTGTTCATCAAGAGTTATTCATATTATATTGTAGATGCAAATGCAACTGCTCTTGTTGCTTTGCTTGGAAGAAAAAAGTGTGACAATTTATTTTGTCTTCTCTCCTCTTGTGAACTCAATATAATCAAAAAAAAGATGACAAGAGGAAACAAATTTATTAACATAACTGGTCTAACATTATTCTCCATTCATTTAAAGCCAATATTGAAATGAGTCTGTAAATTGATTAAATGTGTTATCAATATTAGTTGGCATCATCAATCTGCAAAACAAAAATATCATTATGCTAGTTTAAATAACTTATTTGCATCATGAGTACCTGGAACCGCTAAATTCCTCCATTCAAAAGAAGGGTTTGGATTGCCATCAGCTAAGCAGGAGATCTGGCTTCCAACTTCATAACTGTCATTCTTGGGTGAATATCTGATGTTTCTTACTGGATCTGGAGAGAGTGAGATCAATATAATATCAAAAATATATAAATATATAAGACAATCATGGCCAGACAAACTTAAAATAATAGGAAAGTGTTCACTTACAGTGCACATTCATTATGAGATGAGCAGTATAATTTGTTCCAGTTGAACTAGTTCCCAGCTCACATGTCAGTTGTTTCCCATGCAAACTGGCATCTACTGTGATGTTTTGTGCCTTGAACAAATAATTATCATCAAACTGTCAATTGATAATGAACATATGAAAAAAAAAGTATAGCCTAATGTGAGATTTGCTTCAGTGTTTCGGAGGCTATTATTAAAAATATGTGTTGTTTCCAGTGGAAAGACTTGGTATATGGTCTTGGTTTCCATTTTACCAATATGTTCCATTGCCTAGTAACACCTAATTTTAAATGTACACAGTGCACATGATTATTAGAAAAAATATTATGTTTATGCTAAAAGAAAAACTAACGAGGAACTTTATATCAGTAACAATGTCGGAGGTCTTGGTTTCTATTTTACATACATGTAATATTTTCCATTGACTGGTAACACCCCACTTAAGAATATAAGTGCGTGTGCTTATTAAAAATGATATCTTATTTGTGGAAAGAGCCAAAATGACGAGGAATTTGAAATATGTGAGAATGCTATGAATACATTGACAACCTCGTAAAATAAATATAATACAGAAACCCATGACGCAAAGAAAATTGGAAGGTGGAAGGTGGAAGGTAATACATGGCCAATTGTGCCACCTGCGTTTTCCATGCATTTGGATAAACGCATGGAAAATGCATGGTTTTCACCACATCATAATTAGGCAAAAACCATGCATTTTTTATGCGTTTATCCTTCTCACGGAAAACGCACATGGCACGTTTAGCCATGTAGGGCATGCAACTTAATATGTCAAAGTGACCCATCTCATAGCTCATCCAAGGAGTTCTCCTTAGGAATATATTGTAGAGTTCCAGGAACCTAGCATCTAAAAGGGTGGTTGGCAGACAGACAGGCAGACTAAAAGTGCGGGACAAACAGATGGATGTGTGGCCACTGCAATAAACCAAGGTGAAACAAGCAGCCTCAATGGTGTATGTCTAAATAGTTTGGGCCAGGGCTGCAAAAGAGAGTCAAATATCAGTGACAGATTGTGTCAACAAAAACAAGGTAAAAAAACACATGATTCTAACCTGTTGCAGTTTATAAACATGTCCAGAAACCCTCAATCTGGACATTTCGGATGAATTTTTCAAAATAGTATCATCGATCAACATCCTGAGGTGTGGCAGACCTTCAATTTCATCTTTGCCAGGACCTCCAAACTTCGCTTCACAGATGAACACTGCTATTTCACCTTTTACTGGGGTTACTGGTGGGGAAATCAACAAAGGCTCCCCTGCAAATTGATATTGAGTAACAATGGTCTTATTATATACATAAGCACATGAATTTCACTGTTGATATATCGCACATCAGCAGGCTTTAAACGAGGACTGACACTTACCGAGAACAATCAGTGTAGCTGAAGCTTGCTGGGTAAATCCATGACATGCATAAATTCCTTCATCTTCGTATCTCAAGTCATTCACGGTGAGGGTGAAAGTATCTTTATCCCTTTTCACATAATACTTGTTTGTGTCTTTTGTGGGATAATCTTCCACTCCACACAGGAAAGAGTAGATGGTTTTATTGTTATATTCCCATGTCATAATTGGTGTTGATGTGCCAAACGTTATTTTGCAGTTAAATTGAGCTAATCCTCCCAATAATCCAGTTGTGGCACTTGGAGGCATGGCGATTAAATCACCCAGGGCAACAGCTAGAAATAAACAAGTAATAAATTCAAGTTATACTTGCTAAAGAGACAAAAATGTTTTATAAAGAATCTTAAAATTGTGTTTAGTGAACAACTTACATTTAAAGATTCTTATTGTGAACTTTTTTATCCCATTGCCATTTGCAAAATAAAAAATGTTTGCTATCTTGGACACTAAACTACATGGTTAATTTGAATAATGTCAACCTTTTTAAAATAACTTTACTGAACAATATATTTTTCACCCCTGGGCAGAAAAAGAAGCCAGGCCTATGTATTTCAGTACGTTAGCATTATAAAGTATGTAATTTCAATAGAATGCTTAAAACTTTCTAATAAGGGCATTTGTCCAACCTGATGATAACAATCAAACTTTTACATTTCATGCAGATAATGGGTATGGATTTGCACTAACTCAGTAACTTAATTTTGCTATTAATTTACAGAGGGTTTGTCTCAACTAGAACCATGTCATGGGCAAACAACAAGGAAAGGTTATATATTTGCTAAAGATAAATGTTCAGGTAGACAAGACATTTGGAAGCTTATTAAAATCTGAAATGTGAAATTGGCTGCCATGCAGTAATACTTCAAAACTGCTTTGAAATAAAAAGAGCGTTCCATTTTGGACCTATAAAATTGTTTTAGTGAAATATTTCTGAGTTAGGGTGTTAGATAGAGTGCTTCTTGTAGAAATGGAACATTAGAATAATGTAAAAAACGATTGGGTTCAGTTTTTTGTTGGACCACCAGTTGAGATCTGCCCTCTGTCCAAGCCAAAAATGCTGTGTTTGAATAACCCCTTTTGCATATTTACTCTTGGGTGAATGACAGCATATTTCTGGAATGGTTAATTTTGACTGATTGCATAAGGAAACAGCATTCAGAGGCAGCATGGATTCTTTTTCACGAAAGTTGCATGATACACATTGGATTGACCCTTTTTTTGCAAGGGGAATGTATTAACAGAACATATTATGAAATTAGAAGTGAAAAACTCTTCATGGTGTGAGACTTACCTGGCAAAAGTAAAAATACAAAAGCCATCTCAATTTTTCCCATTGGATATCAAACAGGACGTGTGTGAACAGGTCAGACCATCCTATGCCTGCTACATTGATGAACTTTTAGAATAACAAATAACATACAAATAACATAAAATGTACAAATAATCAATATAGAGAGTTACCATATAAAACGTTGTGTTAGGGTAAGTGCTTTAATGCTCGGGTTCAGCTCCTGGAACACAATTTAACAAATTTTTTTCTGATTTTCCTTTATTGTATAAACAGCATGAAATGAATGTCAAAGTAAAGTTTGAAAAGTAAAATTACTATAATTTAGATATGTTATTGACAAAATGTCAATGATATAGAGTATCTGGCCTTAAATGAGCGCATGATAAGTTACCTTGACAACAACAACTCGAAACTTCAAGATAATATCCATCTGTCATATGCCTCAAAGATGATGCTTGGCCGACGTATCGCCTCAATCGTTAAGAAACCCTATCTTGACTCCATACAAAGGTTTCGATGAGTTGGTTCCAGCCACCCAGTCATGTAAAGACATCTGCTTCAACACCCCTGTTCCTGGTGGGGGGGCACAAATGGGAATTTCTAACACAAACAATAAGTATGGACGACATATGGTAAATATAAACATAGAATTAACTGATAATGATTCTGTAGACTTAACTTATAATGCCATTGATAATGATTTTGTAGACTTAACTAAAAATGCCATTGATAAAAATTTTGTAGACTTAACTAATAATGCCATTGAAAACGATTTTGTAGACTTAACTAAAAATGCCATTGATAATGATGTTTTAGACTTAATTAATAATGCCATTGCTAAGGATTTTGTAGACTCAACTAAAAATGTCTTGGCTCACTCAACCATATCAAGTCAGAAAAGCCTCAGTAGTAGCAATAATATAAGGAGAAAGGACATACTAAATATAAGCTATCTACCTAATAAACTAAAGACACCTCATGTAAATAAACAGTTATGTGAAATGTCTCGTGGTAATATAAACATACTTTTCTGGAATATCCAAGGGATAGGCAGTAAATTTGAATTAGATAGTGTAAGTAAATTTCTCTCTGGTTACGAAGTGATATTTCTCTTTGAGACAATGAAACTTGATACTTATAATCCCCCTCTCCCTAATTATCAATACTTCCACTGTCAACGTAAATATAAACATCCTCGAGCAAGGAGACCAGCAGGTGGCATAGCTGTCCTAATTAAAAATAGCATAAAACATCTAATCAAAATAGAAAAGTTCAATGAAAATGTTATTTGGCTACATATTAAACAAAAACATCCACTCCCTGCTATAATTATTGGAGGTACATATATTCCACCGGCTGGCTCAAAAGTTTATCTGAATAGTAACAGTAGTAACAGTAATGACATTTTCCAAGCCCTACAAGATGATATTGGAAAGTTCCTCCAATGCACCCCACTCGTTGCTCTTTGTGGCGACTTCAATAGTCGCACAGGTGGTCTAAATGATGTAGCCCCAAATGTACATGGTAAAGATAACAATGACTTAATAATGTTAAACAATACAAACTCAGATTTAGGATATTCACTTAACTCCACCTGGCTATCTAAAGTAAGACAGACAAGGGATAAGGCTCATAATAGTTTCGGTAAGGACCTCATTCAACTATGTCAAAATAGTAACATGAGAATTATGAATGGGTTTTATAATCCCAATAACACAGATGACTTCACATGTCATGCTCCCCTTGGTAAAAGTATGGTGGACTACCTACTCACTACAGAGAGACTAACAGAACTATTAAATGAATTTAAAATTTGTGCAAAATTGGTGGAATCTGATCACACACCTTTGACTTTCTCAATCGCGACAGATTCAATGCTTGGTAGTATTAATACCAACAGCAAGCAAAGTAAAAACTCTAATCATAATAAACGCCATAGGTATGCTTTTGACAAGTTTAGAGTAACAGACTACAAGGATGCTCTCAACAGTGAATATGCCCAAGAAAAACTTTTCCATTTAACTAATCAACTGTCTGAGAACACTAGTTCAGATGCTGTAATACATGCCACTTATGAGTACATAAAAACTGGTATAGACCCAATATTTAAAAAGAAATATTTCAAATCTGTGACAAACAAGTTTCCAACTAATTCATGGTATGATGAAGAGTGCAAAAAAGCTAGGAAAACAGCCAATGAATATGCTGTAAAACATGACATTAATATCACTACTTGTAACCAACATTACAAATTACTGCATAAAAATTATAAAAGAATCATACAGCGAAAGAAAAGACTACACCTACAGTCAAATAGAGATAAATTACACCAACTGCACTCCACCAATCAAACAGAGTGTTGGAAATTATGGAATGAACTCACGAATAGTAATAATGATAAAACAACACAGAATCTGCCAGATATAGACACATTCTATAGCTATTTTAAAAATCAGATTAATCCCCCAGTATGCACATATTTTGATCAAGAACACATGGCAGAAATTGATGAATACATACATAAAATTAAAACCATCCCAGATAACAACATAATTGACACTCTCCCTGCAAATATTTGTGACAGCTACATCACAGAATCTGAGGTAGCTCTACATCTTAAAAAGTTGAAGAATAATAAAGCAGCAGGTATTGATGGCATTACTGGTGAATTCTATAAATGTGTTGAAAATGAACTTATTGTTCCATTTTGTGCAATCTTCAATTTCATATTTGATAAAGGTGATTATCCATCTCAGTGGGCAGAGGGACTAATTAATGCACTGCACAAAAAGGGAGATCACTCAAATCCTGACAATTATAGGAAAATTACTATTACAGTTGCCATGGCAAAAATATTTGACTCCATCCTTAATGCCAGGCTAAATTTTAAAAATGATGCCATGTCCTTAGATGATCCTTTTCAATTCGGTTTTACTCCCTCTCGAGGAACAACTGACTGTGTATTTGTGTTAGACACAATCATCAGACACGAACAATTTAAAAAAATGCCTGTATATCTATGTTTCGTAGACTTCACAAAAGCCTTTGACTATATAAACAGAAATGCGCTATATTACAAACTCCACAAACAAATGAGTATGTTTGACAAAACCCAAGCTAAAGTCCACCAGCTGGGAGAAATTAGTCCTCCCATTGAAAGTATATTTGGGGTACTGCAAGGTGGTATTTTAAGCCCAAAGCTATTTAATGAATTTATGTCTGACCTACCAAACCATCTAAGTATAAACAATGGAATAGAAATAGACGGCACACATTTCACTCACCTCCTCTATGCAGATGACATAGTTCTCATATCTAACTCAGCTGCAGGCCTACAAAACAGTATCGATTCACTGCACAAATTCTGTGCTAAATGGCATCTTATAGTGAATATATTAAAAACTAAAGTGATGAAAATTGGTACGAAAAGCTCTATTAATTTCATATATAACACTCAGAGTATAGAAAATGTAGACACATATAAATACCTAGGCCACATCATCACAAATAACCATAAACGCATACATCACAAGGTGACAAGTCACTTAATAACCCAAGCCCAAAAGGCTCTCTTTGCTCTACGAAGTAAACTTAAACCAGCATTGGGTCATATACCCCCTTTGCTTGCCATAAAAATGTTTGACAGTTATATACTTCCCATTCTAGAATATAATAGTGTACTATGGTCACAAAATTCCCCTATTTCTGAAATAGAGAAAGTGCAATTAGGTTACCTGAAGAATGTATTAAATGTACGAAAACAAACCCCTTCCTTAGCTGTGTATGCAGAAACAGGACGATTTACACTTCACATCAGACAAAAACTTGCTACAGTAAACTACTGGGCAAGACTTCAGACAATGCCTAATAGTGAAATATTAAATAAGTGCTTGAAAATACAAGAAAAACTACACACAAATGGTCAGAGAAACTGGTACACTAAAGTAAAGCATATCATCTCTGAAGCAAACATAATTAATTGGCAAGCTCTAGAACCCAGCGTACTGACAAATAAGATAAAACTAGTACTTTATGACAATGAAAAGAATAGAATTCTTCATGAAATAAATGACACAAACGCCCAACCTAAACTTAGGACCTATAAAACATTTAAAACCAGCTACTGCATTGAGCCATACCTACTGTTAAATCTGCCCAAAAAAACATACAGTAATATAGCAAGATTCAGAGTTAGCTCCCACAATCTTAAAATTGAAACTGGTAGACATGAATCCCCAAAAATTCCTTTGCATGAGAGAATATGTGAATATTGTGACAGTGGTGAAATAGAAGATGAATCTCACTGCTTACTGACATGTAATAAAAATGAAATACCAAGGCTAGAATTACTTAATATAGCAACAGATAGTATACCTAATTTTCATGACCTAGAAAAATCTCAACAATTCCAAGCCCTATTGTCATGTAAGAATCCAGAAGTGCTAAAGGCATTAGGCAACTTTCTAAATAGAGTTTTTTCATAATGTTAATTCAGTATTGGTGCCCCCCTTCCACTAGACAGGGAACCTTTCAATTCAAACACCCCATGATGACAATCTCAGAGGTCAGCGCAATGTTGCTCTGAAGATTCCACTCATTGACCCAGCCCATGGACACCCCCTTTCGCCATTTCAGAGGTCAGCGCAATGCTGCTCTGAAGACCCCACCCACTGACCCAACCCATGGACACCTTCTTTTGCCATTTTAACTGACTTTTTATTCAAATTTGTTTTGAAATCATTACAGTATTACCCACTTGAAGTATTGACCTGTACAGTATTAACTCTCATTTTTATATTCATGTATGTATATGTAAACAAAACTGGAACCGACTTTATCAAGTAAATATTTAGAAATACTGGTAGATTATAGATTGTATATATAGTAGATGTAGACACTAGACCTGTTTTTGTCATGTTGTATATTTGTTTGTTTTGTAATGTTGTATGACACATGTATCAATTCCTGATATCAGGCTTGTCAATAAAACGATATATATATAGTAAACAGTGTCTTTAGTATGAAGGTTTGAAATTTTGAAAGTTCTCTAATATTTACAGCCTTGAGAACCCAAACAGGCAGCACTGCACTATTTTAGACACACTCTGACAAAGTTTTGGGCGTGTAGGTGCAGTAGTATCAGAGTTCTGCTCCGGAAACAAGATAATTAGGTTTTATATTTATTCCAAATTTTGTGAAACGTAGATGACATATATCAATGTTACTATCAAAAGGCACCACTACACCATATAGAGTATTACTGTACCAAATGTGTTAGAGTTCTGCTCCGGAAATGAAAGTGTTCGCCCACCTGCCCTCCCTCCCATCTGTCGGACAGACAATGATGATAACAATAACCCTCTTCGAACTTTGTTTGCTGAGGGTTAAAAATACAGTTTTCATTCTTTTCCTGGATGCAAGAACATCATGATCATTTGAAATAAACACCACAGCGAATACTCACAGTTTACTTGGAACAAACATACGTCTTAAGTGCACACCAGGGTCATCATTTTATAACAATTTTGATTATTATCATCTGTGAATTCAGTATGTACTGATCATTGAGTCTCATGTCAAAACAGTCTACACTCAACAAATTTGCACAGAAGGAAGAAAATATATTTATCTAACAGGCTATTAAAATGAAAATCTTATAAATGCATTATTTATCAAATTATTTTAAATTCTATACAAATTTAGGTTTTGATTTGTGTGTTCAATTATCTTTTTATTTTTGTCACCTAAGTGGCACTTGGAGGCATGGCGATTAAATCATCCTGGGCAACAGCTAGAAATAGACAAGTAGAGAAATGTGGGTGTCTATTGTAAAATTGATAACAACTTGTTATCCCAGATTCTAACATGGCTTGGTCAATTTGACTTATGCCAACTTTTTATTTGATTGAGCATACTATATTTTACAGATTCATACTATAAAAACTGTTATCAAAACTGGTATCACATTTGTAAACTAGTAAACACTTTGCCATCTCAGAGACAAAGGCCCAGTTTCACGAAAGTACCCTGTGACTGGGACATGTTCCTGTTTCTGCCTCTGATCAAAACTTAAATTTCAGGAACGTGGGGGCATGCCCCAATGTGTCCCCGATCTTGCCCCAAATGAAAGCTCCTCCTTAGCTGTCCCCAACAATTGACACCCATTAAAAAAGTAATAAATTGTGTGTTTTGGGGAAAAGTCTCCCCAACTTTAGAAAAACTCAAAGTGGCATGCCCCATTGGGGGGGGGGGGGGCAGCAATCATGAAACCGGACAATAATTACTTGGTCATGTTTGTGTCATGCTTAAATATTAAAATTAGCAAAGAAATATGCTATCTATGATTTTAATCGTTCACTAAACTATCCACAGATTATGTATTTGCATGCGACTAACACTTCATGCTTTGAGACTAACCTGACACAAGCAAGAATACCAAAGCCAGCCTTATTTCTTCCATATCATATTGAACAGTACATTGCCAAGTGTGGACAGGTCAGGTCATCCTCTGCCCGCAATATTGATAATTGATAAATTGTATTGGCCACATTTTGAATACAATGATTCAAATACACATAATAAAACAGCCAAATGGCATAATGACATCTAAAAGATGTATATGCCTCAACTAATTAATCTAAGCAAAAGGACAATCAAAAATTGTCAAACATGATAAACATATTTCTTGTGATAAATGCACACAAATCCATAATAAATAACTCTTTGTTTTACTTCTTATACAATACTGAGCAAAACCCTATTTGGGAATGCTTACTATACAAATGAGAGAACATATCTAATCAATAACACTGCATGAAATATTCATTTGGGTAGAGGCTTCACTGCCCTGCAAAAGTTTGGAAAAAACCCTGAATAACATTTTTAATGAGATAGTTCATTCCATTTCTCTTCATATAATTGCTCAATGGTTACTAAATCAGGTGAGCTCTTTGGTTCCATTCAATGAAATACCCTTGCCTGATTTTATAGTAACACCATTGCTACCATTTAGGATGACGCTAACAATTGTCAGAATGTGTATGTTACAACATATGTCAGTGCCAAATCAGTCTTAAATGCATATTAAGGTCGTCAATTTATTTAAAAAATTAATTATTTTCATATTCCGTTTGGGCCGACTCGACCTGGTAGTTATTCTAAAGCAGCCACGTAACCAAACAAGGAAATAATGGATAATAATGAAAAATGGTGTGCTTCAAAGTGCGTTTCCAAACATTTGAGTGTTATTTTAGTTAAAAACAATTATTGTAGATGTACTTTTATTCTCATGATCGGTTAACTATTGTGTTTATATATTAGTTCTACATGAAATAAAATTATAACATTTACTAGGATGAAAAGGGTCAATGTACAGTTTCCTGGTTCAACTCCAATGTATGCTATTCTTCAAACTATTCCCTGGCTAGACGGCAATAACATTACAACAAAACAATTTTTTATCTAATTTTTGATAAGATATATTAAATATAGCTAATATCAACTTACGGTTCTAGCTGTCAGATAATTATATGTGATATAATATATGTGCAACTAAGGAAGTTTATGATGACCTATTTAATAAATTTCCTCATTTGTTTATCAATTGTTTTTAAGTTGATGGTTTTATTCCTATTCCAATCAGTTGTAGCTAATCCGTTGATATGATCTAGCATGAAGCCCAACACTGCCAACACATGGAACATTACTCTCTGGCTATCACTTATGGGTGAGTTTTTATGTATTTACTTTTTATTTATTATTATTATTTTTTTTTTGAACCAACCTATATACTGAAAAAGTTGATACTAATTTAATGATAATATGATTTTCTAAGGGCATGCATTGGGGGGAACATTTAAGCTATTTTTTTTTTCAAATGATTGCTTGTCTTTTTATAGTTCATACAGTGGGAGGAAGAATAAAGCAATTATCATCATGTGAAGATTTCATCAATATCAACTACGACTCTTATCAAATTGCTCTTGTGGATATCAATGACACAACCAGTCTGACCAGTGACCTTTTGAAGAAATGCAATGCACACCAACAATGTAATGTGACTAACATCAACAATGAATGCTTAATGGCAAGCTACTGGTGCATTCAAAGTAACTCATGTTGGTTAATGCAGTCTCAGGGCCCTGCAGGCCCTGTGAGGGAGGGTGTAGGCATAGAACTTGTTTTACTTTCTATATTGATCCTTCATATCTCTTTTAATTAAAAGTGTCAATCACATTTATGTCCCACAGGAAATTTAAATCTATATATGTTCCACAGGTCACGTGACTTTGGGGGGGGGGGGGGTTCATATATATATACAAGACATACATTTGTGGTTCCAATAAAATTCTAGACCTATATTATAGTAATTATTAAAGCCCTTTGATCTTTTTGCACTCGGAATGCAGTGAAGAATAATACTGTAATGGCGCAATCTGCACTTTTCACATACAACTCACTTTTTTTGTGAATTTTGTGCATGGCGGGAATTTTTATGGCATCTGTCTGAAGGAATAATGGTCATGGTGAGTATATGAGACACAATTTGCAAAATGCGCCTACTACATGTTGAAAATCACTAAATTTCCATAATTCTAGTATATTACATACATTTTTAAGACATCGCTAATGGTCTAGATGACACTCACGACCGCAGTGAACCTTTTGTTTACGAGGCAATTTTAGCCGGCTGACGCGAACATCCAGGTCACTGGCACTGGTTGGAGGGGGAGTACTTCCTCGTAAAGACAACTCAGGTACTATCTTCTTTACTATTGGCCAATTTATGCATTAATAGCTATCAATATGGCCTGTATTTTGAATCATAAATTTGTTATTCATCTTCTCCAATAAATTAAGTAAGAAAAAACTTGACAGTGATTTTACTTTAACATTTTAGGAGAGTACCCTCCCCAGAGAGCTCAAGATGATCAAGATGGCGTACCTAGCGTGGCTTGATGTGCATGTGATGGTTTTATTTCTGGATTACCATGCATTTGTGGCTCCTTCAAAACATTTAGGATGGCTAGATTGATTGGCAAGTGATCAAAGAATGAGAAGGCGACACATGGTGACTTGCCATGGTGGTTTTATATGTAAAATTGTCATAGAAATTTGTCAGGTGAGTTGTTACTGATCAAGCAAGGTGAAGGACACCAGCAGGTCAAAGGTCACAGCTGTCATTCTGCAGGCGGCAATGTTTACATTTTATTCCATTCATCTGGCCGACACCAATTATTACTGGAATATTTGTATTGTACCTGCATCATGCATCGCTAAAACAAATGTCATTTTCACAGAAATCTCGTATATATTTAAAAACTTTTGCAAGGCCTTGACCTGCTGATGGAGTCATTTACACTGCTGACAGGATGTTGACATTCAATCATAGCTTGACATAGGATCAAACATGACATGTAATTACTATAAAGTTCTTGTGGCACGCACTACAAGACTTGTAAAATTCAAGGAGTTACTGGATGGTAAAGTGAGTGAAAATGATGCTGCGTACCACACTTCTGATAGACTAACCGCAAAGGAAAGGCATGGCAGATATATGTCAATTATTGGTGGTGAATCCAGTTTGGAAGTACCTTACAACAGCACTTTCAGGAAAGATATTGTTAGGTATGAGGAATATTTTAACAAATGTGGGAATTTCAATGGCAATCACCGTGGTGAAAAAACTGCTTTCATTAGTTCGTATAATTACGTACACTGGAAGTCACTGAATGACAGCGAGCAGAATGAGCATTCTGCAAAAGGATGCCAAAAATGTGTGATGCCCAATTCATCTATTAGTCAGTCTACAGTGGGAAGTGGCATATCAAATGAGCAGATTTTGAACAGCCCTGTTGTCAAGGAATCTATTAGAAAAGTAAAGGCAGATGAGCAAAGGCAATTCAAGCAACAGCTGAAGTCAAGTCCATCACAGGAACTTGATGTGGTGCTGCGGAACAATCTGTCATTTTCACGCTATGACGGATAAGGTTAGATGGCGAGTATATAAGCAGACAAGATGCAGCCAAAATTGCCACAGCACGGCAGGAAAAAGAAAACACAGGTGTAGCTAAAAGGCGAAACCCTGTCGGCAACATTGAGAGTTACCTCTTTGAAAAACAGGATTTCCTCAATCATATGAAGGGCACCCAACCTGGCAGTCATGTAAACTGGTCGGAAATGGCAAGAAAGTTTGATGTGCGTTCCCCAGATGGGAAAAGCTCCGCTAAAGGAGGTCAGATTTTGAAGAAATGTGCAGCAGACCAAGGGGTCGATACAACAGTTTTTAATCAAGAGAAGACAGTGTCTGGCCGAGACATACCATCTCGAATTCGTAGATACAGGAAGAGGCTTCAAGCTGTTTCAGATAAACCCTCCGCTAGGATGTTGAAGCAGGAGCTTAGTAATTGGAAGAAAGATGGGAAAGTTGTGGTGGGGGAGTCTGTTGCCCCGAAGACTTTTACCATAATCAAATTATCATCGGAAGGCCCAGTGTTTGACAAAGAAGAGGTAGCTGGACGAAAAATTCCTCTGCGGCACTTAATCGAAGTGGAACTAAAGCGGCAAGTGGATCAAGGTTTTCTTTTACCTGTTAGTGATGAGCAACTAGAAAAAATGAACACTGAAGAGATGGTAAGAAATTAAAATTATTGAATGAGTACCACCCAAGTATGACAGAGGAGGAAACCAAAAATCACTACAAGAAATTGGTTCGGCAATGTTTTCTGAAGTTTTGGCATGACCATGGTGATGTTAATGGTCACCCGCATGTTGTGTTCACTGTGAACATTATATATGACCCTGCAATACATCAAGACAAGCAGAGAGAGATTGAAAAACCTATTTTGCATATTTTTGGTAGATCTGGATCCAGTGTACAAGATCAGTCAATGTATTCTCAGTGCCGTTTGGAAGATCTGAAGAGTCTGCAAAAACCAGTTAAAATCCCCAGTACTGAAATCCTTATGAATGTTATTCCCCGGTTTTGCACAGGCGATACACCTGCTCATTGCTTTGAAACTGGCATGCAGATTGGAGGCAACTACAGGAGTGCATGTGGTACCAAGGCTTGTCACTATATGAATCTTGGGAATGCTTTTCAGTGCCAGCATCAAAGCATTCAACACATCCAAGCAGTTGTACTTCGTGGTTCTTTGTGGGAAACAGGGAAAACTTACAAGTATTCAGAGTTGTCAAAAGATGATATGTTAAACGATGTACATGCAAGAGATATGTACCCTGCAACTTCTTATTACAGTGTCAGCAAAGCTGAGTTGCAGGAACTGCTGAAGGAGGAGCTCCTTGGTGTTCAAAGGCTGCCAGCTCTACTGTTGAATACTCCACAACAAAACTTGTCTGAAATTTCTTGTCAGTTCTACGAAGTGCCTGATATGGAATTTATGCATGATTTTCTCAACGTTTTTGAACATGTGATGGATGAAGTGCCGCACCATCTGTCAACAGAGTCTCGCGTCTGTATTACTGAATTATACCAGCTATGCAGAGGAGATCGCCCAAAGATTCGTGCTTGTGATGCTAGGAGATTTGCTATTAGGATATGTAGCCTTAAAAGTAACATTGATCTGCAGTTTTATGAACTTATGCAACTTTTAGTTGAAATAAGTGAAATTGGTTACAGCCTTGAAGCCAAGAGAAATGTACGGAGCATACTACGATTTACCAACCTTACGTTTATTCTTGCCATGAAACTATGGAAATTGGTGGGTACACCAAAGAAAATAACCAATTTCTATGGGGTACACTTTCACAACCTAACTGCGCATGCGCCTATAGTATACAGATTATCGTCATTGAGGAGCATAGTTGCAGAACAGGAGGAAGCGCTCATTTACAAATTGCGATCTATCGCTGAGGAAACAAGCAGCAAGAAAGCAAATGAAGTGATTTCAAATTGTATGATACGTATTCAGTACCAGCAAAGTTCTACGTTGAATGTGGAGTCTAGCATCAGTAAAGACTCAAAGGCTGTTGAACACTTGGGAAATTCGGTTATACCAGCTCAGTGGATTAGCTTGCATCCATCTATCATCAGAGCTCACTTGCGCAGAGTATCGGATTATCTCCTGTGTGGGAGTGGAACCTGGTACCAAGTTGATAATGGCAGCATTGTCTTCAAAGATTCTCAGTCACAAGTGATTCAGGTACCATTGATTTTGAGAACTCAACAGTATACATTGTCGTCTCAAGTGATTAATCTTGTCGTGCTGTTTGAAAAATATTTAACCGGGTAACATGTCTACATTTACAACAGAGATAGCTCTGCCTACAATACATTTACATCTTTGAAGGCCTGTTCATGCTTCAGCCTTTCTTAAATATCTTATATTAAAACATTCGGCATGCAGCTATCATGATGTTTCTTAATATTGTTCTTGGGTCAACCTGTCAAATCATTGTCTGCAAATAGCCATTTGAACATTTGAATTTAGGTAGAGCACTGAGCTGTGTTAAGTAGGGATTTAAGGATCATACGTAATGGTTTAGTCGAAGGTGTATATTTATTAACTTTAGTTCAAAATTTGCATGATTTGAATGCAGTTATGAACTAGCATTTGTGTGCAGTTTAAGTCTTGAACTGTACAATATGCGTAGGCATTTGCCATCTGGTATGCATGTATTAGTCAGTTTTAGGATTACAGTTGTCAAATTATGGGTTTTGTGGTAATAAGTTGTCATATCAGGGATTTTAATTAATTGCAAAAGAAATTAACAGTTTGCACTCTGCTAATACTCATGTTATCTATTTCAGGATCCCAAGTTACTGCATTTTCGCAGCAAGACCATTCCAGAAGTCTCTGACCTCCTAACATGCTGTTGGAACCAATTAGTCGGTATGGACATCATTTAATTTATATAAGGACACATTTATAAGTAATTGCTATCCTGTCATTTTGTAAAATTGTATTTACATTACCTCAAATGCGCACTGAAGTGGTTGTCATGCTCATGAGCTGGTTTCACTTTTATATTTCATAAAATTGTATCATTTTTCAGATTCAAATGACCAGTTGTTCGAGGAATTTCCTCGCCTCACTCAAAGAGTGGACAATGCTGCTACCAAAATGACCAAGGAACGCTGTCCCAACATAAGCCAGGAAGGACAAAGAAAGAAGAGGCATTTACCAACCTTTATTACCGGAAGACGTAAACAACTGCGCAAGTAACGCCAGAATGTGAAAGTGTAGCATCAGTCTTATGGCTGTTGAGATTGTTTCTGTGGTGTGCAGATATGTGTAATCAGGCTGTGTAGCCATTCGAACAGTATTATGTTTATTGAATATCACATCAAATCTTATTGTTATGATGAAAGTAATGGGTTATTATCAAGGTATTAACATGTATTACATTGTAATTTAAAATTAGTGGAACTTATGTAAATATGTAAACTGTAAATTTTAATATTATTGTGATATTATTGTCAGTATTTGTATATAATTATGTAAATTTTAATCTTATATTGATATTGTGATCAGTATTTGTTTAATGCTTTGCGGTTTGACCTGTGATTTATCTTTTATGTATATCATACTTAAAGCATGACTCAGCCCAGAAAACATATAATTATGGCAACTGGGACCTTGAATTTTTACCTATATACTATTCGCATATTATGTATAAAATAATGAGAACCTGAATATCATACTACTGTAGGTGTAGCTTTAGACAGACTTAGTGAGTAGAGCTATAGTACTATGTGACATATGTATCTTTTCTGAAGGCATTACCTGTGTAGGTTCTAATGCAGTCAAATTGCACGAAAAACAGCATATTGTAATGAATGCCTGTAATTTTATGATGGTCAGGTATTGCATCTTTCATTTTGATGGAACTGTTGGATATTCATATCTAATAAGGATTTTTTTGAAATCAATAAAATAAAATGAACTTTTCCTTCCAAAAAAAAAAGATTTAGATTTATTTACTGGTAGAAAAAAAGTGACTGAAAATTGTGAATTGTTGGCATCATCTACATCAATATAGAACAATATTTTATTCAGAATATATTCTGTGCTACAAGAAGATGTAGATCTAGTCCAATACTCGGCCTGTTACTGGGACAATGGTGGAGCTCTTCTATCCTTAAATTTATTATGTCTCGGGCACTCCTACAGCAACATAAAAATATATTTTACACCTAAATTGCAATAGCCAATCAGCATGCACAGAGGGCATCATATGACAGGGCCAATAAATCCTAAAATTTGACGGCATTATTGGTCATGTGAGAGTGAAAGTGATCAATAAATCCTGATATTGGTAGACAATATTGGTCATGCGATCGAAAATAAAAATAGCAAAAAATAATAGTAAATAATGAAAATAAATTTAAATTAAGCATTTTATAAGTATAAATTTGGTGTAGAACATAGGCCTAAATGGTGGATGGAGAGTCGGTGCAGTTTCACTGGTCATCCACTAATTATATAATATACAGGGCCATAGCTAGAGGCTGAATCAGACGAGGCGAACTAGTAAATAATAGTTCAAGATATCGAGAGTACCGTAGAACTTAAATTATGGTAAAAAAAAATGCCCAACCCCATGTGTGCCCCATGAGGCCAAGTTTGCCAAAGGTACAACAATTAATTCACAGCATACATTTTATATCATGCTAATTAGCTATTGTATTACATAGGCCTATATATGCGGAAATTGTGAATTGGTTTGACCCATCTATTGTCAAAAAAGATTTTTTGGCCTGCCGTATACACCATTGTCAAGATTGGCCTTTTTTTTACATTTCACTGGTGAAAAAAAAAAAAAAAAGACCCATATCTTTTTTTTTGTTGTTGAAGATGTTTTTGAGATATTAATTTTCCATTGAATTAAAAACGATTCACCTAACTAGACCTATACAAATATATGTATCATTGCACAAAATTTTACATGAATTACATCTACTAAATTTACTTGATTATCTTTGTGCATAAAATTTATCTTTTTGCTGTAATTTCACTCACCCAAAAATTATGCATTTTGGACGAGTTATTTATTTAATAAACAATATTTTCTATCTGCAATCTGTCAGAATACTTTGAATCTGTGCCTAGACTTTGCGCAACTAAGTTTCAGAACAAGAGTCATATATATATATATGCTAAGTGTTCATGAATATAAATCCTGCGCAATAGTTGAAATTTACGGAGCCCTTACTCAGACATGATACGTTGATATGACAGAATTTAGTGATGCCTCGAGAAAAATCACATTGTCTCATGGGAGTTAGGACAACCCAACTTTGATTAGTTAGAACTCGGGATCCAGAGCAGCTATAGGTGTATTCTACACATGTGATTGTTCCCCTCGAGGAGCTTGTAGTTTTAAAACCAAGATGGACCTTCTAGACCGTACGGTTGCGAAGATATTGGTGACAAATAAAATTATTTTCTGATCGCCGAGTGTGATAAACTCCACGGCGGGTGACGCGAAGCATGTGTGATAAACATCAATTCATTTTTTTTTGCATGAATAGAAATATAACTGATGAAAAATGATTTTTGATTGCTGAGTGTGTGATAAATATTGTGCTGATGACGCAAGAGTGCGACACACAATGACGTCACAACTTGCTGGCCTATGCAGGCAGATGCTGTGGCCTGCTGGTAACGTCACGAGTTGAACAATGGGCCCAAAAGTGCATTAACCAACATGAGAAGTAGTTACTTTTTATGTATATTTATTCTGGTATTTCAAATGAAATATCTTGCAAAAGGAGGTATTATGCTTTGAATATTTAGAAGTCAGCTGCTGGTACAGGCAAAAAAGACTGAAGATTTATTTATTTTCCATTTGATGTACCAAAGGTAATGCCAACATCAACAATTGTGCATGTAATCATTATTTTCTTTTTGCGTGTAAATTTGATATAATTTTTTTTTCAGATGTAGAAACCCTGGAAATTAATAGTTCATCCTCTGTCCATTCATATCCTGAAAAGCCAGTGATGAGCTTGATCAGTGAAGGATTTAATGAAGGACAATATGCAGATCTTCAGATAGTCAACTGTCATCTGAAGTTTATTACAAAAGAAAATAATGTTACCAATACGATTATGCTCAAAATCCTTGAATTATCTCTCTCATCTAATTGTGCACAATTATGCCTGAGTGTGAAGAATTCAAACACTTCACAAATTTGCATAAACAGAAGAACACTGTCCAGTCCTGACCATTTCTTCCAAGGGAAAACTGAATGGCAGTTTGATATTACAGTGACAATACCTGAAAACTCTAACAGCAAGGCTTGACTTTGGCTTTGGTTGACTGGTAAGTAGTCTCTTTATCCAATATCAACTCTATCACTACATGGAATTGTGTTGATGTTGAAACATTTCATGTACACTTGATTTTAGCTACCAATATATTTATGATACAGTATACCAAGTTTACTAGACAAATACTAATAAAGGCACATTTCATCTGTATTGTAAACCAGCTTCAGGTATGTCACAGGAAATATTATCTTTCTTTTTTTTTAATGTATTTTGCAAGGGAAGCCTTTTACAATTTCTTTAAGTCAATAATCACAGTAATAAATTTAAATATTACACACACTTGGGATCAATCAATATGACTGAGAGTCATCATCAAATTGTCTTTGCAGTGAATAATTTTCTATTGTTTTGCTAACATCATAATACTGTTTCTATTGAACATCTTACAGCGCCAAGGAAATCAACTTCTACAAGAAAACCAAATGGGCAAAAGGGCATTGCAAAAACAGGTAATGTGCAATACACAGAAAAAATTTAAAAGAATACAATAAAATAAAATACTAAAAAAGGTGATGTCATATACAGATAGATTGAGAACTTGTTCACTGCATCAAAGAAATCCATTGTTATTCCATTAAAATAAGCACTTGATCAATAACAGGAGAATAACATTTATTTTAATGGACACCTACACACCTAATAATTTAATCAACATGAAATATATAATCCTAAATATGTCTGCCATGTACTTACAACCAGATGCATAATACAATGAAAAGTTTAGAATTCATACATACTGTTTCTTTGTTCTTGGTTTCAGTTGTAGCTGCATCATCTACAGCAGGGTCTTTGTTGATAATATTAGCCATAGTAATGTGCTACATAATGAGGTGAGTTGTATTTGTATCATGTAATATTAACTGGCCAAATAACCTTTGCTACTATTAATTTTTGCATGCCTCTAGTTAAAATTAAATGCTTTATATTTGTATCCATGATGTGCATATTATCTCCTTGATCAACATTGCATCTCCCAAGCGGACAATGTAAATCCTGATGTTCAGTACAATATATGACTTTTGTGACATAGATGAACCAAACAGGGATACATATATTACCAATTAACCATTATTCCATGGACATAAATTTGATGTTGATGTCATTTATTACACCTAGAATATTTAGGCAGGGATAAGTGGGACTCTAATTATATGACAACTATTGTCAAGGGGAACAATTGATGATACAATACTGAAATATTTTGATGCAACATTTACGTTATTTCCTTACAAGCAGAAAATACAAGATCAGTTGCATCTGCAAAATATCCAGTGAGATGAGAAATGACCATGATTACACTTACATTGATCTGGGTGAAGTAGCTGTGAACAGGGATATGACTCAAAGGTATGCAAGGCCCATTTAGTAGCTTCATGCTTTAGTTTTAGCATGTCCAGCCATCCAAAGAATAATAAAAACATATTCCCGTTTCAGTGGAGAAACAGCATCACAGAATCAATCAATAGGACAACAGCTAGAGCCAAGAAATGCAGGTCGCGATCTACCTCCAATTCCAAGGTAATTTTATTATCATGAAAATTTACCAATGTCATGCACCTTTATTTAATAATTCATGTGTGACATGTAGAATTAACTTTGCAAACTTATAATAGCCACGTTCTATTCCATTTTGTAGAGGAGGGCATAGCTTTGACGGCTGCATAGACAAAGTTTCACTATGTCATTCATCGCGGCATATGTCAGGGTCATTCTTAAAACATGAATTGCCACCTAATCACATACATCATAAAATTTCCTGAGGTTAATCTTTTTAAAGGGTATATTCGATTCTGTTTTAATTTCATGGAGAAATTGAAATAGGAAGTCTCCCAAATTTACACCAAGCTGCTCCTGTCAGCAGGGCAACTGAAGATCCTTGGGCAGAAGTTTCAAATAATGACGATGAATATCTCTCTCGCAGGTGAATCTTCGTATTTGTTAATACACTGATAATTGTACCTCAGTCAAATTAGAATGTTTAGATAATGACTAATATGAAATATATATTCACAAACATAAAGTCACAATTGTTCTGATACATTATGTTGAATTACTCTCCTCTCCAATTACAAAGGGAACCTCAAGAAGAAAAATATGTATCAGGAGACGAAAATGACTACATACTTCCAGAAAATGAAAGAGACTCGCAGTGATTCGGACTCCAGCTCAAGAAGTTCAACTGGAATCCTCTATACCCTAATGCATGGTATCCATAGGTATATCTCTAGTTTTTTTTTGTATGTGCTTCCTGTATTGCAGATTATCTACAAGAGGCCAAGGCTACTATTTACGTATTGATAACATATTATATCGAAAGAACCAATAATAGTATTTACAAATAAGAGTAAAACTCAAAACTTGTTTGGTTGTAGGGCTGAAGAGACACCTACTGTCTCAAATGATTTGACCAATAGCGTAGAAAACACAAAAGATGGAGACGTCCAGAAAGAGGGTGCAGATGGCGCAGAAAACACAAACGATGAATACATCCAGAAAAAGGGTGCAGATGGTGTAGAAAACAAAAAAGATGGAGACATCCAGAAAGAGGGTGCAGATGGTGTAGAAAACACAAAAGATGGAGACGTCCAGAAAGAGGGTGCAGATGGCGTAGAAAACACAAAAGATGGAGACGTCCAGAAAACAGGTGTAGATGGGGTGGATCTTGCAAAGATCACTAACATGTCGACAGAGAATATGCGTGCAGTTGATGATGATAAAGATGAACATGGCTACTTAGTGCTAATGTCAGATGATATGCCATCTCTCCAAGGTATGAGAAACATGGTGGAACGTGAAATTATTACTGGAACAGAAGGTGAAACTGACGAAGGACCCAGCAAAACAGAGGACAATTTATATTCAGAAGTGCCTCCTGAATATGATAATATAGTTAATGGAAGAAGCAGTGGATCTGTAGCTCTTGAAATGGGTGACAGAGATGAACATGGCAATGTGGTACTCCTTCCAGATGATAAGCCTGATTCAACTGTGATAAGAAAGTGAAATAACTGACCATGGAGCAACTGCAGTTTCATCTGGAATACATAGAACAGAAACTAAAGATTACCGTCGACTATGAAAATAAAGTCTACAGGAAAAGTGGTGCAAAGAAAGGGGACTCAGTAATAGAAGTAATTTGGTAGAAGGACAAAGTACTCAGGTGGGTTATTGTTGCAGTCATTACATTATGAAAGACAGAAAACAGAAGAATGAATATATAGCTGCTTAAGTTGGAATATTTTCTGTTGTCTAAAGAAAGACCATCCCCAGCATCAAATACAACTTCTTGATTCTATGTCAATGTTTTTGTTTAGAATTTATTTTTTTTAGTAGGATTATTTTCCTCAAAACTAATGAGGGTGGCACCATAGAGGGATTAAAAATATTGAATTGAACACACCACAGAACTTAAGTAAACTTCAACCATGAAAACATAAAATTGCTCTTCAAATGTCTTCCAATACTCCATCAGCATTGAACCAAATATTTAAAAAAAAAATACAAATTTATTTGATTTTTGTTTCCATAAATGTTAGAAAAATGCTTTTCTTTTTTTTTAAATATAAAATATTATCTTCAGTCAATGCTTAATGCAGATCGCTGATTAGTTGAGAGCTGATAAATATATTTCCATATTCACAAAACGGTCTTCAACTTATATTTTCTGTATTTCTAAAATGATGTCATCCGCTGCTTTTAAGCTCAGTGCTCTCATCATGGTAATTCACCAAAATGCCATGTTTTTGTAATGACTTGGCATTACTTTTCCGCCTGTATCTCTGTAACAGAGAAGAATACAGTGCAAGCCCTAATAACATTCGGCTTCATGAAATATGACAACTTTGTGGAAAAAATCCTGTATTCTCAAAATAAACATGTGATAACTTATAATATGTTATTCTCAAATAATATGCAAAAATATAACTTTATTTCTTTCAATATATTTGGACAAAAATATGACATAATATTCATAGAGCTCCGGTTAGGAAATAATGTAGTTGTCACCTCATTTGAGTCTATTTTAGAATGTGGAAATTAAAGCATATATATAATAAGTACATGCAGGATATGTAATTCCATAGCTTCCTTATATTTGATTGTGATTTAGCTCTGATCCATGGCACACGCCACTCATAATTAACACAAGAATAATTGTGTTGAAATCATTACAGTATTTGCCATTTTGCATTTCTAGGTCATTGCCTCAGTTTGTAGATTTATCAATGCTATGTAATTGTATTATGTGTTTGTTATATGTGTTTAGTGTGATTCTTGCATAAATTGATGTGGGACAAATTAATTTTACCTAACTTTTTATGTTAGGCACATTGAATTTGTCCCATATCAATGATTTTGTCAACATTTAAAATATATAAAAATTTGTATGCATATTGTTTTTATGCCATATCTTTCTGTGATATTTTTCTCTACGTTTTTATATATTATTCTGCTGTATTTATGTATTTTCATAAACAATTTTAATTGGTGCAAGCCACATGATACCTTTACATATAAAGAAAATATTCTATTATATTCTTAAGATGTCCATAACAAAGAACATTCATACAAATAAGCACCTAACTGCAGTGAAGCTCAATAATCAGCCTTGACGAAGCTCTAGTTCAAAATGGTAGCCTGTGACATCCTCATCCATTGATAGATGATGTCATTCTATTGTGTGTTACTATAAATGGTAGCGTATGATGAAAAAAAAGTCTGCAGTGTTTCTTTTTCAGGCACAATTGTAAATTGTGGTTTATTTTGGGATTCCATTGCATATACATTATGTACAATGAGCATAAATACCTGCAAAACTTTAAAATATTTTGAAATGAGCAAAAATAGCTGTGCATCATTAGATGTAATAACTTATATCAATACCTGAAATGTAGCATGTGACTTATGTATGTAATAATGATATTTTGTTGATATGTTTTTTGTTAAATGATTTATTTTGATTTGACTTGTGTTTGTTGACATTGAATTGCTGCTTCAACACTTCCTGTTTTAATACATTTTACTGTAAATAAACATTCCGATATTGTATCATGAAGTTTTTTTGGTATATTAATTGGTTACACGAGCATTCAATGTGAAATACTCTTGGTGTATTCCATAGTAAGTGTGTGTGTGTGTTTCTTGATTTCTGCTATAGTATCATGTAGACCAAATGCAGTTGACCACATGTGGTGCTTCCCAACAATCTTAACATGTTTTCCACCACTTATTCAAAACAAACCAAATCAAATTGAGCTAAAGAGTATTTCCTGCTAGCCTGCTGACAATTTGGTTGCTTCAGAGATCTTAAAGTATTACATGGTAGTATATAGTTGTTAAAGAAATGTAAGCTAAACATTATAAAGTAAATGAACATAAGAATATAACTGAATAGCAAAGCCATTTCATATGACCTACCCAATCCGGGGTCTCTCCACAAAGACCAGACAGACTAAGTGTCTTCTATTTCCAAAGGCAAAAGCTCAAAAGTACCAGACATGTGCAACTCACATGGCAAGACAAAGACCATGACCAGAATATGCATATGATGTGTGCTGTGCACTGATCACTGACTGAATGGGAGGAGTGACCCATAAGCGACACCTGTGGTCAACTTTTTTCCCTAACTCCCCCTTGTGCCAATCTAACACCAAACCTATAGTGCCCTCTTGTGTACACACAAGAAATGCCAAAAAGTGTAAGATCACCATATATATATAGATTCTCAAATATAATTTATTGCCTGGGACACAATATATAATTGCATATATATTCGGATGCTAATAGTATATTTTAACAACTGCTAATTATACTTATTCACCATATAATTTATTTCATTGATATTATCAATAGAAGTTTGATGTCAGTTAGACCAGAAAAAAAAAAACGTATTTGTACTAAGAACATAACATGCCAGTCTTTACGGCCTTTGTTAGATAATCATATGACCAGATCACTGAGTGCATTGATGATACTGCAAAGGTTATTAGGACCAGCTGAAGAGTGGATATTAATATCCTTCAACAATTTTCCATAAATATTGCATTCATTCTTAGTATTTCAGTTGGATAAGTTTATCAAGAAAGTTTTCAAACTTGCTATAATGCGTGACATTATTTTTGATGATGATATCAAGAGATGAGGCCTCAGGCATTTAGGTATAAATATGCCCACCAGAGTCCACCACCCGTCAGATGACTGCAGTAATTGGATTGATCCTGCTTTGATTAGAGTGGCATTAAAAAATAACTCCAGATGGCGCATCACACCAGAGGTCTGAACTTGCCAGTGGCAGCACTAGGTCAGAAGGGATTAGATCAAGGGATTAGACAATACAATTGTCAATCTCAAATGTGAAAAAGAAATTTTATTGGATTCTGTATAGACAGTAAATGACAAGGCACAGTAGCAGCCTCTCATCATATATGGAAAATCATTAGTACATTCAAATTTTTTAAAGCCACATTTTGTACTACTTGGTCAATTTATTATAATTGTCAGATTATTTATAATACAATTATTTGACATTGCAGTACAAATACTGAAATTCTAAAATAAATTAAAAAGATATGTATAATATCTAACCAAGTTTTATGTTACACTGTCATTTATTACACCAAATTCAATATTTACATTTTCATGACACGATCAAAAGCAATATACAAAATATTATGAAGGTTAAATTATGTAATTATTTAATGATAAAAAACGTATAGATCAAGTAAAAGTGCTACAAAACAGGGCACGAGATGAGATAGATAAATAAATACTTCACAAGTCCGCAAAGAGGACTCATAACAAATGCATTTTTAAGTTTAAATGGGTGGGTGTGACAAGAATAAGCATATCCTACCCAGATAACATGCAATGGTTGGGCCAACATTGTGCAAAGGTTGGCAGACAGCAATTACATACCCATCCTATACCAACATGCCAATGCTTGATAATGCATGGTATTAGTATCGGCGTTGGCGGTGGTTGTTTGGCCAACCCCTCCCTCGCCAATGTGCAAGATGACACTGTCAAACTTTGCAAATATTTTTACAGTGTTATCTGGGCTTCAATTTGCACAAGAGTATGAGATCTTGACATCTATCCATCTGCTGCTTTTGTAAACAATCAAATGAGAATATGCTCTACATGTAATGTCTGACTAGTGACAATCCCTGATAATTGGTTCTGACATGATGAAGTAATTACTGCTTGAGCTGCAAAAAAATTGCATTTCTCAGTCCGGAATGACATTTGAATAACTATATTGTTGTTTTCTGTTCAGCCAGGACACATTGCAAGACATCCAATATAGAATAGTGGTGGTGGTGGATTAGGGCTTTACGTCCGGTATTTCTGCAACTGATCGGCTATATAGGACAGGTAGGGACCATGTCAATGAGGCAACGGATGAAACAGTCATCCAACATAGGCTCGAACGGGAATTGAACCCAGGACCCAGTGGTTGGAAGCCCAGTGTGCTACCACTGAGCTAGGCCCCCACCTCTCCAATATAGAATAGGACAGGCTTTTCTGCTAAATATGTATTCCAAGATCACTTTATAATTATCCAATTGAATAACTTCTCACATAAATATACAGTGTTTCTAGACTGCTGTCTACTAATCCTAGCATTTTGTCCAGTAATATTCACAGAAATTAATACTGAAGTAATTGCTAGGTTTTCTGTAAATGATTCCTTTCTATGCTTCAATGCATCATTAGATTCCATTATGCTTTCTGTTTGGCATTCACAACAAATCCTGTCAGGTCCATCTCTCCCTGGCCACGTTGTTCCAGCATTATAGTCCTATAAAGGATAAACTTGATTAATTGAAAATAGCTAATTAACATGGATCTGTTACACCATGACACAAACAAGTTGATATAAAAAACATGCAATTTTCATTTTTACAAATTCAAGTAGCAAGATATTTTGTTGTTCTAATAATTCTTACATTTCCTCCTCCTCGTTTTGTATCATGCTATTATTTTTCTTACTAAAATACTGCCAGGCTCATCAATTAGAAAATAAGCAAGTCATTATGTTGAAGTTTGGTGATGTTCATAAAATCAAGTAAAGACAATTGTTAGTAACCTCTATGTGTTTTCTACAGGTTTCTTACCCACTTCTTCCATCAATATTTAGATTGTATTCAAATCCTGTCAGTACTATATCTCCCTGGCTCCCAGGTTTAGGCTCTGTGGTCCTATGAAGGATAAAATTGCAAATTAAAAAAGGTTAATGACTGGATCTGTTACACATGACACAAACAAGCCAATATTGAAATAAAAACACACCATTTGAATCGCAAAATGTTATATCAATGGGCTTATTCATATGCTTGAATGTCCTGCTTTTTTTTGTTTCATGACGCTAAAATGTTGCCAAGATCTCTGGCACTGAACGTAAAGGGTTATCGGTTACAGTTAACATTACATTATATATGGCCATGCACTTCGGGCTGTGGTATTTGGAAGTTAATAATTTGTCATTGGCATTATTGGCGCGCTCTGGTGTTCAATATTGCACTCACTTGATGTTATGTTTACAGAAGTTTCTGGTAGGATAGAGCTGATACTAAATCCTTATGTGATTGTAATAGAAAATAAATCAATGTGATTGTCAACTTAAAACAAACAATGACCTTACAGGATAATATTTCTTTAACCCTAACATATATAGATATATATACAGGATAAAATGTCATTAACATATAAATATATATATATATACATATATGTATATATATATATATATATATTAGTGAGTGTTTTCTCAATAGTCTGAGAAGTTTTGAAGCAGCGGAAAGTATGTCTTCTATTCACGTATATGAAAAGAAATTGGGGATCAGGTGGCATCATCTAATGTTATCTCTCTAACACATGATCTTTTTGCTTTTCACAATTGAAAATTAAAGTATTAATTTGCAAAGTGCATCCTTTATGATCTAGACAGCCTTGAAATAATTTACCGTTTCATCTGTGTTCTCTTCCAATCTATTTATTTTTTTTTGATACAAATCAGATCAATTATCTCAAATCAAGAGCAATTTTTTGCATATAAATCAATAAAATACAGAGAAAGAAAATCATTGCTTACACAATATGACAGCAATTCCAAGCAGGTATGGCAGGACAAAGAATATCAAGATTCCAGCTAATATATACACAGTAATGCTTGCTAAATGGAAAAAAATACTGTAATCATAATATTATCATCTACAAATGTTACTTTCAAATGTGTCAGAATGATTTACCAAATTATTTCTCTGCAAGATCCTTCGTTAATACAAGCCCAGATATTCATTCCTATAATACCAGGAATCATTCAGAATGCAATACCTCAAAACAAACACAATTTCTGTCAAAAAATTCTGACAATGTCATGTATCATTGATCAAGTACATGGGGAATTTAGATTCTCTCTTTATGCAAAATATATTTTCTTAGTGAATATAAAGAAACTTTCGACATACAGCCATGTTATAGATAATAACCTACCTCCTCTTCCAGCTGAAATTTCATTGCTAATTTATTGCTACACTACACATATCATTGATAAAGCTAATTGCTAGAGTCATCAATGAAGTTGATTGGTTTAGAGAGGGGCTTTTACGTGTTAGAAAGTTGAGTTTTGACTTATAAACATCATTTCTGTCCCATTTTCTACTGCTCCAAATTCTATAAAACATGACCAAAAATTTACCAAAGATTTTACAAAAAACTTACGTTTGGTCTTTTCTGACAAAGCCTCTTTGTTTTCCACAGCCCCTGCAGAAATTGCAATGATAAAATGTCTGTATATTGCAAGTTCAGAAAATGATGTATATATTAATAATTTTAAGCGAATAGTATGATTTGCTCACCAAAAGGCAACATTATACTATTTTAGACATATTATGACAAAGTTATAAGCATGTAGGTGCATAAGTGTTCTGCTCCTGAAACAACAAATTTTTCCTTTTTTTGGAAATTTTGTGAAATAAAGCCAACATATGTCAATGTGACTATGAAAAAGCACCACTAGGATATATAGAATATTACTGTACAAAATGTTGTCAGGGTAAATGCATTAGTGTTAGAGTTCTGCTCCTGAAATGAAAGTTTTACGTCCCCATGTCCGCAGTCCATCCGTCCAACCGTCCGCCCATCCGCCGTACATTAATGATAACAAAAACCCTTTTCATTCGCTGAGGGTTAAAATGAAAAAAAAAACCTTACGTGTGGTCTTTTCTGGCCAAGCCTCTTTGTTTTCCAAAGCCCCTGCAGAAATTGCAATGGTGAAATGGCTGCATATTGCAAGTTCAGAAAATTATGTATATATTAACAATATTATTAAGTGAATGGTATGATTTGCTTACCAATCTCTATATCAGCTATCACACTTTCTTCATAAAGCTTGTTCCTAATCAAGTTTCTAGCAATGCATTTCCACTTATTGCTCCCTGTCATATCTTCAGTGATAATAAGCACACTTTCAGTGAATATCCTTTCTGCAGAGAAAAAAATAAAAATATTTTTCAGAACCATTCCCCTCCTTTCAACACAAGGTATAATTTATTTTATTTACCCTCATTGCATACAACAGTGAAAATTAGCTTGCTACACTAGTAAACACCAGGCATGCATACAACTGAGTAAGTTTAGTTAGTTTAACAACAAATTGGTAAAAAGTTTAGATCAGTGTCTATAATAGAGAACCTGTATCTGCTAAATTCCGCCATTCAAAAGAAGGGGAGGGATTGCCATCAGCTGAGCAGAAGATCTGGCTTCCAACTTCATAACTGTCATTCTTGGGTGAATATCTGATGTTTCTTACTGGATCTGGAGACAGTGAGATAAATATAATATAAAAATATATAAATATATAAGACAATCATGGCCAGACAAACTTAAAATAACAGTAAAGGGTTCACTTACAGTGCACATTCATTATTAGATCAGCAGTATAGTTTGTTCTAGTTTGACTAGTTCCCAGCTCACATGTTAGTCGTTTCCCATGCCATCTAACCTCTACAGTGATGTTTTGTACCTTGAGCAATAAATTAACATCAAAATGTCAATTGATAATAAACATATGAAGAGAGAAGTATAGCCTCATGTGAGATTCGCCTCACTGTTTGGAGGCTATCAGTTGAAATATGTGCTGTTTCCATTCGGAAGAGTTATTCAAAGGTCATTTTGCATACATAATGTACCAGTAACATTTTCCATGTACTTATTCTTTCAGTATTGTACACATTTATTAAACCATGCTATTATCATGAATAGTATACATGTAGCATTAATAGCAATGTGATTTACAGGTAAATTGTTTCACACCTTTTGTCTGATAATAGGGTAAGTCAATTGATTAGTCACCATATTAGTTTCTAGTAGTATGTCAATTGATTTGTGCTCAGCTCAGTTACTGGCATTGCATGTGCTGTTTAGTAGTTTTAACTTGTATTCTATGGTCAGTACTAATTATGCTAGTACTACTTATTAAAGTCAGTCAATATGTTAGACTTACTCTTTGTCTTTGATGTATTTCAACTAACCGACATTGTCGTCACTGGCATCACCTCCTTCATCACTGCTGTCATCATGATTTATTAGTAATAAAGGATGTGTTAGAACATCTTGTGCCTGGAATTTATTATTACAGGCTCTAAATAAGTAACACAAGGCTCACCTGTCGCAGTTCATAGATACATCCTTTAGCTGTCAGCCTTGACATTTCAGCTGAATTTTTCAAATTGATATCATCGATCAACATCCTGAGGTGCGGCAGATCTTCAATTCCATCCGCACAAGGACCTCCAAAGTTCGCCTTACAGATGAACTCTGCTGTTTCACCTTTTACTGGGGTCAGTGGTGGGGGAATCAACACAGGCTCCCCTGAAAATTGATATTGAGTGGCAATGGTCTTATTATATACACAACCAAAATACCACATATTGTTTTTGTGTCATGCCTAGCAAGGTGACAGAGAGAGGAAGCACGTATAAATTGGGATTAATACATACCAAGAACAATCAATGTAGCTGAAGCTTGCTGGGTAAATCCATGACAGGCATAAATTCCTCCATCTTTGTACATCAAGTCATTCACGGTGAGGGTGAAGGTATCTTTATCCTTTCTCACATAATACTTGTTTGTGTGTTTTGTGGGATAATCTTCCACTCCATACAGGAAAGAGTATATGGTTTTACTGTTATATTCCCATGTCATAGTTTTTGTTGATGAGCCAAATGATATACTGCAGTGAAATTGAGCTAATCCACCTAATAATCCAGTTGTGGCACTTGGAGGTATGACAATTAAATCACCCAGGGCAACAGCTAGAAATAAGCAAGTAAGAAATTCAAGTTATACTTGCTAAAGAGGCAAAAACGTTTTATAAAGAATCTTAAAATTGTGTTTAGTGAACAACTTACATTTAAAGATTCTTATTGTGAACTTTTTTATCCCATTGCCATTTGCAAAATAAAAAATGTTTGCTATCTCGGACACTAAACTACATGGTTAATTTGACTAATGTCAACCTTTTTAAAAAATAACTTTACTGAACAATATGTTTTTCACCCCTGGGCAGAAAAAGAAGCCAGGCCTATGTATTTCAGTACGTTAGCATTATAAAGTATGTAATTTCAATAGAATGCTTAAAACTTTCTAATAAGGGCATTTGTCCAACCTGATGATAACAATCAAACTTTTACATTTCATGCAGATAATGGGTATGGATTTGCACTAACTCAGTAACTTAATTTTGTTATTAATTTACAGAGGGTTTGTCTCAACTAGAACCATGTCATGGGCAAACAACAAGGAAAGGTTATATATTTGCTAAAGATACATTTTCAGGTAGACAAGACATTTGGAAGCTTATTAAAATCTGAAATGTGAAATTGGCTGCCATGCAGTAATACTTCAAAACTGCTTTGAAATAAAAAGAGCGTTCCATTTTGGACTTATAAAATTGTTTTAGTGAAATATTTCTGAGTTAAGGTGTTGGATAGAGTGCTTCTTGTAGAAATTGTGGAACATTAGAATAATGTAAAAAACGATTGGGTTCAGTTTTTTGTTGGACCACCAGTTGAGATCTGCCCTCTGTCCAAGCCAAAAATGCTGTGTTTGAATAACCCCTTTTGCATATTTACTCTTGGGTGAATGACAGCATATTTCTGGAATGGTTAATTTTGACTGATTGCATAAGGAAACAGCATTCAGAGGCAGCATGGATTCTTTTTCACGAAATTTGCGTGATACACATTGGCTTGACCCTTTTTTTTGCAAGAGGAATGTATTAACAGAACATATTATGAACTTAGATGTGAAAAACTCTTCATGGTGTGAGACTAACCTGGCAAAAGTAAAAATACCAAAGCTATCCCAATTTTTCCCATTGCATATCAAACAGGACGTGTGAGAACAGGTCAGACCATCCTATGCCTGCTACATTGATGAACCTTTAGAATAACAAATAACACAAAAATAACATAAAATGTACAAATAATCAATATAGAGAGTTACCATATAAAACGTTGTGTTAGGGTAGGTGCTTTAATGCTCGAGTTCAGCTCCTGGAACACAATTTAACACAATTTTCGGAATTTTTTTCTGATTTTCCTTTATTGTATAAACAGCCTGAAATGAATGTCATAGTAAAGTTTGAAAAGTGAAAATACTATAATTTAGATATGTTATTGACAAAATGTCAATGATATAGAGTTAACAGTGTCTTTAATATGAAGGTTTGAAATTTTGAAAATTCTCTAATATTTACAGCCTTGAGAACCCAAACAGGCAGCACTGCACTATTTTAGACACACTCTGACAAAGTTTTGGGCGTGTAGGTGCAGTAGTATCAGAGTTCTGCTCCGGAAACAAGATAATTAGGTTTTATATTTATTCCAAATTTTGTGAAACGTAGACGACATATGTCAATGTGACTATCAAAAGGCACCACTAGACCATATAGAGTATTACTGTACCAAATGTTAGAGTTCTGCTCCGGAAATGAAAGTGTTACACTGATCTGCCCTCCCTCCCATCTGTCGGACAGACAATGATGATAACAATAATCCTCTTCGAACTTTGTTTGCTGAGGGTAAAGTTTTTATTCTTTTCCTGGATGCAAGAACATCATGATCATTTGAAATAAACACCACAGAGGAATACTCACCGTTTACTTGGAACAAACATACGTCTTAAGTGCATACCAAGGTCATCATTTTATAACAATTTTGATTATTATCATCTGTGAATTCAGTATGTACTGATCATTGAGTCTCATGTCAAAACAGTCTACACTCATCAAATTTGCACAGAAGGAAGAAAAATATAGTTATCTAACAGGCAATTAAAATGAAAATCTTATAAATGCATTATTTATCAAATTATTTTAAATTCTATACAAATTTAGGTTTTGATTTGTTTGCCTAATGGTCATAAGCCTGTTTATTTAATGCTAAGATCAACAAAATTGCACTATTTACATGATTGCCAGTGCCTCGATTTTGCGCTCAAATTCTGGATTAAATGATTGACATAGAACCAAGATTTTCTGGGATATATTAGAAAGTTCATTTTCTGTTAGTATGTTGTCTTCTGAAATGTTTTGAGCAAACAACCCCAGAATGACCACGCCGTACACATCAGCTAGTTTTAGGCTCTTTGTCATTTTTCAGTTGTCATTCGACATCCCTACGATAATGCTTTAGAAAATCTAAAAAACCATATAGAAAAGCCTTTTTGAGATGAAGAACATTGCTATGTGTTTTCTCTAATTTCATGCCATTCAGTCGCGTTGCAACCGAAAAATAATTTTTTGAGCGGATTACGATTTTTAGTCAATTTTATGTCTTTCGTTCATTTGCGTGCCGAAGCCTTAATTTCAGAGCCTCTGAAAAAAAATCTAAGAAAGATAATTAAATTATGTTTATTGACAAACAAAAATGGTCTTATCTCTAAGAAATTATAATTTCATAATTTTAGAACAAAAAACTAAGGACCGAGAGGTCACAGCACAAAGCTATAGATTTTTCGGCTTTTCTTCATCCGCAATGGGCGGGAAACGTCACAAATCTTGTGGTGCTACAATAACCCACCTGTGGTTCTCATTTATATTGACCGTGCTAGGTGAAAAATGATGGTGATGCAAGCAACGACACCACATACAGCCATGGCCAACATTTTTCAAACTCTTGCACATCTTTCAGTTTGTTCCTCACTTAGGTCACTCGGTCTGTCTGTTGGTTACACTTGAGCTTGATGAGTTTAGAAATGGGTCCAATTCATCCACAACCTATACTATTAGATATTCTGCCATTCAAACATTTGGATGACTATGCTCTTTCCTGTGACAGACCATCTATAAATTTCATATGGTATATTGACGTTACTGTTGTTTAATATATGTGTATGCCGAGTTAAATTGAAGAAAACCAGAGTGATTGATAATAATAAAGGAATATTTCATAGGCGATACTTGAAAAGATTCAATACTAAAATAGCACCAACACAAAAGTGCTTGGTGACTAAATGGAGCTATCAACAAGTAACCTCAAACTGAACACTGAACTGAAGAGTATGTGAACTGAACACTGAACTGAAAAGTATGCGACAATGACGGCCATGCTTTTAAGGACATGGACAATACATTTCTACTCAGAAACAGCATGGAAAACGCAGCATTCCTGCCTTCAATCACATTAGATATGCAAAGAAGGATGGAACATTAAACTTCAAGGGATACAGACACCCCCTATCCAACTTCTTCAAAGTCAATGGTTTGAAGATCAATAGAGTGCTGTTCAACACCAGTGAAACAGCATACTTCTACGAGAAAGCTCTTCACCACAACGATGTCGCCGCTTCTCGAGAGAGTGCAACTGGAAATTAATCGAAGCTGCTTGGAGATCGCATTCAAAAAAATGCAACCTGGCAATTTAAAAAAATAGATATAATGGAGGTCATCATCCGGGCAAAACTTCAAATCTGCGAAGAAGCACGAAAGACCCTCATAGACTAGGGAGATCAGAAAATTGTTGACGACATAACTCGGAAAAGGTCAAAACATGTTAGGCCAGTTGTGGTTGATGTTCTGTTCCGCAAGAAACTGAATGCCCTAAACCCCCCAACACCCACAAGTCGTCAATGTGCCATGACGAACCAACAACCCTGATACTACCGCTGTGGAGAACCGGATCATCTGATAGAACAATGCCGATAAACTGCTGCAGTAAATTGTTGGAACTATGGCAACTCTGGTCACAAATGGAAGCCACTGTCACTCGGTCATCACAGACAACAAAATAGTGGAGTTGGTCACTAGGATTATGGCCAAGAAAGCAGCATGTTTGTAGTACTAGCATTGAGTGAGACTAAACTACACTATCAAAATTCCCTGTATTAAATTGAAAGGTATATGAAATATAGACAAGACAGAGATCAAATAGTGGTGGACTACTGGTGTATGTCTCTAATAAAATTCCCTTAACAGTCGGACTGATAAGCAAATGTTCTGAAAATGTAGTCACAAAAAAGCTGATAGTTTGCATGTGTAAAAACCCATAAATGAACCCCAACAACTTTAAAAAGTACTTTGAGGAGATATACGAAATAATAATGGATAAGGACGAGAATGGTATAATCACAGGTGACTTAAACTTCAACATGTTACAAAATAATACAATGTCTACTTTTTGCCCCATCTATAAAAAAAAGTCTCACTCCGCTTCAAATCCTCTGTGACTGACTGGTTACATGATCAAAATGACATTATGAATATACATTTTTTATAACCTTGATCTCACAAAAAATACATGTTGTAGAAATGAATAGACAAATGCATTAATATATATAAGATCTGTTTGTGCGAACTTTATAACAATGCTGACTCAAAAGGTGTTGAATCTGCAATTTGTGTTATACAGAAGTTTGCTATATTATAACAATGGAGTGCTCTATGGTATTGTGCTATATTAATTATAGAATTGTTAGTCTTATTAGCTTGTCATAGAGAATTAATTCATGTAGTTTGTCTCGAACAATGTATGTGGTTTCGTAAATTGAAACGACACTAAATACTATTTCACTACTACTAATAGTACTACTACTACTACTACTACTACTACTACCACTACCACTACTACTACTACTGCTACTACTACTACCACTACCACCCGCACTTCTACTATTAAAATTACTACTACTACTACTACTACTACAACTACTATTAATACTATTACTACTACTGCTACTACTGCTACTACTGTTACTACTGCTACTACTGCTACTACTACTACTACTGCTACTACTACTACTGCTACTACTACTACTACTACTGCTACTATTGCTACTACTGCTACTACTACTCCTCCCACTAGTACTGCTATTACTAGTACAATTACTGCTACTACTACTACTACTACTACTACTACTCCCACTACTACTACTCCCACTTGTACTGCTATTACTAGTACAATTACTGCTACGATTACTACTACTATTACTACTACTATTACTACTACTACTACTACTACTACTACTACTGCTAATACTACTACTACTACTACTACTACTGCCATTGCTACTACTACTACTACTGCTACTACTACTACTACTGCTACTACTACTACTAATACTACTACTACTACTACTACTACTACTACTACTACTACTACTACTGCTATTACTACTACTATTACTACTACTATTACTACTACTACTACTACTACTACCAGTACTAGTGTATCTTAGAACTACTCCCTGGCTAGATGGCAATGAAATTATTGACTAACAACAAAACAAATTAAAAAAATCTTCTTTTTTGCTATATTAAATTTGATATAGCAAAACCCAGTTACTTTTCTATATATTATATATGATATGCTATATTTGCAGCTTAGGGAAGTTTATGATGACCCAATTAAATATATCCTCATTAGATTATCATTATACAAATACTGGTTTGATCTTCCAATTGTTGTAAAGCCATTAAGCTAGTGTGATGGCCAACATGTGGAACATTGCTTTGTGGCTGTCACTTACGGGTGATTTTTCTAGCTTTTATTTTCATATATTCTTTTCTTGATATATCCTGCCTTGGAACACGTTTTGTTAAGGTTTAACATTTATTTTATAAAATATTTATTTGTTTTGCAATTTTTTTTGCAAATGATTATTTGTCTTTATAGTTCATACAGTGGGAGGATCAGTAAAGCAATTATCATCATGTGAAGATTTCATCAATATCAACTGCGACTCTTATCAAATTGCTCTTTTGGACATCAATGACACAACCAGTCTGACCAGTGACCTTTTGAAGCAATGCAATGCACAACAACAATGTAATGTGACTAACATCAACAATGAATGCTTAATGGCAAGCTATTGGTGCATGCCAAGTAAGTAGTTGATTTTTATGTATATTCATTCTGGTATTTCAAATGAAGGTGAAACATATATCTCGCATAAGGAGGTATTATGCTTAGAATATTTAGAAGTCAGCTGCTGGTACAAGCAAAAAAGTCTGAAGACTTATTTATTTTCCATTTGATGTAACAAAGGTAATGCCAACATCAACAATTGTGCATGTAATCATTATTTTCTTTTTGCGTGTAAATTGGATATTATTTTTTTTCAGATGTAGAAACCCTGGAAATTATTAGTTCATCCATTGTCCATTTATATCCTGAAAAGCCAGTGATAAGCTTGTTTAGTGAAGGCTTTAAAGAAGGACAATATGCAGATATTCAGATAGTCAACTGTCATCTGAAGTTTATTACAAAAGAAAATAATGTTACCAATAAGATGATGCTCAAAATACATGAATTATCTTTCTCATCGAATTGTGCACAATTATGCCTGAGTGTGAAGAATTCAAACACTTCAAAAATGTGCATAAACAGAAGAACACTGTCCAGTCCTGACTATGTTGTCCAAGGGAAAACTGAATGGCAGTTTGATATTACAGTGACAAAACTTGAAAACTGTAACAGCAAGGCTCGATTTTGGCTTAGTTTGAATGGTAAGTAGTCTTTTTATCCAATATTAACTAAAAAATGGAATTGTGTTAATGCGGAAATATTTCATTTACACTTGATTTTAGTTACCAGGATATATATTATACAGTATACCAAGTTTACTAGTCGAATAGAAATGAAGGCAAACCTACCATACAAATAGGTTTGCATTCAATAATTCTTAATAGCAATAGCTAAGGGTAATATAATAAATATTATTTTATTATCACAATATCTTTTATTTAAAATGACTAAAATTAATAAAGCGAAATATATGATTCATTATGTAAACAAAATTGACATGATGACAATTTATTTTTATTTTTATTTTTTTGAAAGGTATGCAAAACTTCAATGTTCTTCAACATCCTAGAAAACGGAGCAAATCATGTTAATGTTTGTTATTACAATATTTTTTTTTAGCTTTGGAAGTTCAAGATGCAACAGGCACATTTCATCTGTACTGTAATCCAGCTTCAGGTATGTCACAGGAAATATTATATTTCGTTTTTTTTTTAATGTATTGTGCAAGGGAAGCCTTTCACCATTACTTTAACTCAATAATCACAGTGATAAATTTAAATATTACACACACTTGGGATCAATCAATGACTGAGAGACATCATAAAATTGTCTTTGCAGTGAATAATTTTCTATTGTTTTGCTAACATCAGAATACTGTTTCTATTAAACATCTCACAGTGCCAAGGAAATCAACTTCTACAAGAAAACCAAAAGGGCAACAGGCTTCCACGGAAGGCATTGTAAAAGCAGGTGATGTCAAATATACGTATAAGCAAATGTAACAAGTGCTATTTTAATCGATAAGGGAGACCACCAGCATTCAAGCCTCTGTCAAATTTATAATTACCATGGAAATGCTAACTCATATACTTTTTGTTTTGGCTTCAGTTGTACCTGCAGTGTCTACAGCTGTAATATTGTTGGTAGTATTTGCTATAGTGATATACTTCCTAAAACGGTGAGTTTTCACATGGCTATTAGCTGATTAATCCATGTCTATTTATAAGCTGGACATTTGTTCATGTGACTGCAATAACCTTGCTAATTTGCATGCAGCACACACTATTCGTGAAGAAGGAAGTGTAATACATTTAAGCTACATGTAGAACTAATCGTACTGAAATTATATAATCATACATTCGTGATTGTTAAATAAAAATGAGGAAATTTCCAAATGACTACAGTTGAACCGCGGATAAAAATTATATATGCTCATTTTAAAGTAATAGTTGTATATGTTATTTCTGTGATCCACATTGCAGCCCACCTAGGAGACAGATCGAATCAGTAGGACCTGAGCAAGAGATATATTGCGACATAAATGCCGCTGAAATGTATCCATGGACAAGTGTACCCGAACCAAATATGCGAACCCGAAACCAAGTCCCAGAGATATCTCACGGAAAACGCAAAAGAAATGATCCTGATGAATCTGATGATGAAGTTGACTTTACAGTCAATGATATTTATGGGTCACAACTGACTTATGATCATTCAAGTGGCATGGAAATAGAAGATAATGCAATGTACGGATCAAAGATGACAACAGAATGCTCAGAGGCAGACAATGATGACACCAAAATGGTCAATAATGCCATCTATGGATCAAATACGAGTACCCTGCCTAAAAACGAAGGTGACGTGGACTTGAAGGACACTCAAGATATTGGGAAAGGACACAGTGCATATGTGTCGGAATCTAACGAAATTGATGAAACCCATGAGTTTGTGGCTCCAGCAGTTGACATTGATTCGAATAGCGCTGTTGTTGCGGGAAGTAGTCAAAATGATAACTCTGAGACTAACAATGTACATATCCTGGGTTCTGAAGGTATTGATGATACCAGTGCTGTAGAGCTGCCTAATCAAGAAATAACCCCAGAGGGTGAGCAAACAACCATTGCTGCTGTGAATCAGGAATCAATAAACATTGAAGAACCCAGAATTGACGAGGCACCAGTGTATGAACTTGCAAAATACTGAATTATTTAAACATCATACTAAGATGTTGACTTGTACAGACTCCGTGATAAGAATGGTTACATCTTATTACATGGATCTATAGTTGTTCCTGTAAATACATGTAATTACTTTTGAATAACTTGTAGCATCCAGTTTAAGGAGATATGCATAGTTATTCGCAATTTTAGACTATATTATATATGTGATTGTTTGCATTATTCCTTGTGGATTCCAACTGGATGTTGGTCACACGAGAAATTATTTTGATGGTGAATTATTGTACAGTTTCCTTGTTGGTACAATTATAAACCCCAACCCCTTCAGTAAATTATAATGAGGCAGTAATTCTAATCCTGATAATCTCACCATTAAACAGCTGATTATCTTCCACATTTTTTACCAATCCATGTTCTGTCACAATGCTTCTATATATTAAGATTGTTTTCTTGTAATGAACTCACAAATGTGCATATACAATGATGTTTTTTCTCTACATATAGATGATGTATTTCTTAACTTGTATTTATTTATTCGTATACGTCACATTAATGTAACTATTTTTTTACTGATTAAATTCTCCAGTTATACAACTTCATTCTGACGTTGCTTTTTTGTGTATTTGAGAAATTTCTAATGCTGCCCGTACAAGCAAATTGGAAGGAAGCAGGTAACTTTGAAGATTTCAAAATAAACTAGACAACTGAAAATGCTAAGCATTTTCAATTGAGGCTTCACCAAGTTCAATTGTGTGTGATAAACTTCATTCATGTTGAACATGCTCAGATATTCATTAACCTGAATAGCCAGCTGGTCCAGGAGCCTAAGCTGAGTCATCTTCACATAGGATCATGAGGCATCATGAGCACTTTAGTATGAACAACTAGCAAACAAAAGTAGGCACTTAACGTGAACCCACTATAAGGTTGAGCAATAAAAAAAACCCAGATTCTTCAGTCAGAATGACTACAGTTGAAGAAGTAACTCATTACATATGCATGACAGACAGTCAGACAAATATACAATTATTTACAATAAAGAGACATGGTATTTACATGTGCACAATAGAAATAAATAAATAAAAATCTACCAACAAAAGGAGAGGGAGAAACAAAAAAATCATTAAGAGGATAAAAAAAGAAAATAAATTCATGCTAAATCATAATATATATAATCTTATTTTCTTGTTATTGTTGGGAGATATCCCAAAGCCTTTTAATCGCTACTGGGACGTCACATCAGGAACTAATTGCCCTGCCAATGGTGTGATCAAGATGCAATGATGCTGCAGCCCAGCATCACCGCTCACCAGTCATGTTATTTACTGCTTGCGTGAATCATGGTACATCCTGATGTGACGTCACTGGCTCACTAGAGGGCACTGTGGCATGACCAAAGGTTTAAGCAGGAGATAAATTGAATGCTTCTTAGATGGTTCAGATGCATGGTGCACTCAGCAGTTGTATAGCTCTCTGATTGAACAACTTAATATATCCAGTTTTGGCAACTGGCTCCTGTACTTATATATAATCCAATTATTTATATGTCTACCTCTGGCCGCCAGTCATAATATCAGCTGAAATCAGCTCATACCAATAGCATGGTCACATGATGATATTCAATGAGTAACAATTTACAGTAGATCCAATCGTTGATTTATAAGGGTTTGTTTTGAAATCAATCAAAAAGTTTACTCATCCTCTGAAATTAAACATGCAAAGTATACTTGATGAATGTATTTAGATACTAGCTTTACTATTTACCTTTGGTTTATTTGCACATGATAATATGTACAATTCAGCTTGATGGTGATTTATGTCCAACAATGTAAGTAATGAGTATCCATCATGTGATTTATAATGTACTTTGATTAGCATACTTTTATTATTTGCATATCTTCCTTGTTAGATAGATAGCAGTTCCAGAATACACATTGTATATTATATGGACAGTTCAGACAATTAACAATAGGTGGCATACTTATACATATGTCGCTACTGGGGAGCCGCATGTGTTAGTGGGTGATAAATTAAACTCCTGTTATTAAGCTTTACTTATATAAAGAAGACATGAATTAGTACACTATTAAGAAGAACTAATTCACATAACAATTAAACAATGGTGGTGAATTTTAGCATCAGGAGCCCTAAGTTAAGAAATCATTAATTGTTCAAAAATAAATTCAAATTCAAACGATCTCAACAATTAAGAATGTATCAATGTAATTAATTCATTTCCCAAATTCATGTGATGTATAATGTACTCTTGATTAGCACACTATTAAAATTTTTTGACTTCCTTGTTTGACACAGAGCAGTCCCAAAATAAACACTGTATATTATTTGGACAGTTCAGGCAATTAACAATAGGTGGCATACCTATACATATGTCCCTACTGGAGAGCCACCTGTGTTAGGAGATGATAAACATAAAAAACTACGAAGAATTAGTACACTACTTAAGAAGAACTATTTCAGATTATAATTAACACAATGGTAATGGATTTTAGCTTCAAGAACCCTTAGTTAAGACCTTACAAAATGCTCAAAAAGGAAAACAAATTTGAAAGATATCAACAATTAAACTTTGATTGCCCTTAGCAATGCATATATAGAATAGCTTGTATCTGTGGACTGAACAGACAACTGACTTCCCATCATGTTTTTTGGCTCTATAAACGTTAATTCTGATCCTAATCAAAAATTATAAATTTCATATGGAGTTGACACTATTATATGTTGAATAATTGGTCTAGCTACCCACTATTTTTTTTTTGAAGTGGCAATGCTGGTTAAAATGGCAAGGCGCTTAGCTGCAAAAAGTATACATTGCCCATCTTTGTAAGGAAAACCATGTAGTATAGATATGTATACCACATAGGCTATAACACATGGCTTTTATATGTGGTATATATGTTATTATGGGATGTATAATTATATGTTAGACCGGAATTGCATAAATGCTGAGGAAAAAAACTTCATCGCCATCATGCCAATGGTTAAGATTAAAATAATCAATTTTACATTGCACTGATAGCCAGCGGTCAAGGAGAAGCACAGGCATTCTAATGACAGCGCAGTCATGTCTGAAACTTTCTGGATGCACCGCTGTTAAGTATTGGCATCTGGAATTAATTTGATAATGAAATGTAATATCTATTAACAATTGAATAAGCAAAATCCCCTGAACTATTCCACTTGGTCATTATCCAGCTTGGATGAAAAGCTAACTGGATTGATAACCTCACAATTTTACCAGTTCATAAAAGTACTTAAATACATTTAGAGTTTTGAAGTTACTTTTTCCTTATTTATGTTCTTATAAGTGGCATTTGGAGGTCAGAGTAGAAACTACGAAGCAAAAAATAGTCAAGCAAGAAAATCAATTAACTAAACTCTTATTTTTTAAAGCAACCTTATTAAATGTCACAAGTTCTCATTACAATTATAATTATATATACACATTCATCAGCACATTCTTTTCCAATGAAACAAAAGAGTTAAAAAGCAAAGCAACGAAGTGGATAAGAAGCATTTCTGGAAAACAACATGGTCAATGCAAACAATAAATATTTAGATATACAAAAATATCCTTATTTACATCAATTTATATATGTTTGCTTACCAGAGAAGGTCCTTCTGCTCAACATTTTGCAATATATTAAAATTCGAGTGTTTTTATTTTATTGATGTATTTAATTTTGAAATAAAGTACAAGGTTAAGCATATGTGATGACCCCAGGTCACTGACCTTACTAGGTCAGTGACCGACTTTGACGCGCACTGGGTGACCCGGACCACGTGACCACGGGGTCTTGGCGGGAATACACCCAGACCGCGTCAGTAGCTGAAGAAGCAGAGGATAGGCAGGCTGTGCGGCAGGGCAGGGCAAAATAAACTTTAAAACTGGAATATTAACGCTTTGTCTTTCTTGGGGAACCTTACAAATTGGCGCCTGATATGGGACTTGAAGAATCGGTTGTAGGGTTCCCCAAGAATGGGAGACATGGACGACGCCTGGACATAAAGAACTTTTTGAAAAAAAGGACTTTGCGACGGCCACGCTGGATAAAGGCGTTAGCGACCACGTGGTTTAGTCAGTTGCAGCGGAGCACAGGAACCGTCAGCATCTACATTGAGCGTCAGCAGCAGCGACGTTGCGACTTCAAATTTCAGACTACACAGATCTACAGTTAAGTAGAATTCACGCTACAATACTCTATCTTCTTTTAGTGTGTTTTGGCCCCACGTATAATGCCTGCAAAGTTACGTAGAAGACCTGCCTTGGCTACAGCCGAAACGAGTGAGCCCGCATCGACTCCGGTGCCGGGCCCCTCGCAAACGGCGGACGAGTCGGTTCTACGCACTTCAACTAGGAGTAAAGTTGTGCGAACGCCGGGACACCCTTGTAGACGAGAGGCCACGGCGGATAGGACTCCAAGTCCTGGACTCGTAGTCACGAGCCGGGAAAGTAAGCGGATGACCTGCGATCGAGGGAACCGAAAGGAACCCTCGCCAGCTGAATACGAATCGAATGATTCCTCCGCGTCTACGCCTGTTTCCTCGCCTGAAGGGCGGCCCTCCGTCGCCGAGCATGCGGAACCACGTGGCTCGGCCCGGGCTGTCATGGCGTCCGACAGTACTCCGCAAAGGAGTCTGGGTTCCTCGGGGTACAGGCGGAGAAAAGAAGCTATTCCTCCAAAATATGACGGCCAGGGTACGGCCTTCATCGACCATTTGGACGAATTCACTCGGGTCGCCACTTTCAATAAGTGGACGGACGAGGAGAAGTGTTTTCACCTTTGGACCAGCGTCACTGGTCAAGCTAAGCTGAAAATGCGGCCCTTAACTTATCGAGATGATTGGAGAGAGATGGTGAGCCAGTTGACGGCCCTGTTCTGCTCCAATCGTGCCCTAGATGCGTACAGAAATAAATGGTTTAATGCAAAGTGAGGCCCAGAAATGGACCTCGAAACGTATGGGTTGTTTTTGTTGGATCTCTCTCGGAAAGCGAATCCCGCTTCCACCCCCGCCGAGCAGGAACGCTTTGCAAAAGAAAGCTTCATGGAAACGGCTGGGTCCACGAGCATGAGATTTTGGTTGGCGGCTTTAAAGCCACCCACACTGCAAGAAGCCATAGATTTGGCGGTGCAGTATGAAGCAGCGTACGAGGCCACGAAAACAAGCAAGCCTGACGTCGGGCCGGCTGGCGCTATCGCTTTGCCAATACTGCAGCCCGAGGCTTCCGTGGCTGCTACTGCTTCAGCGTCTATACGTGGCGGCCCGCCTTCTGAAAAAGAGGGAGCCATCACGAGGCAGGATTTGAAAGATTTAGTTTATTCCATAATGGGCGAGGTTATGGCCAAGGAAAAGGGAAAGGTTTACAGCAATACTCGCCGGCAGGAGCAGGATTACTCGCCTGAAACACGGAGGTGCTATCGGTGCAAAAAGACCGGGCATCTCCGCAGGGACTGCCCCAGACGTAACGCCGATGACGATCGCTCAAAGAAGCGAGCGCCCAGCAAGGACAGGGAACACCGATCGAGTAAACACGGTGATCAACGGTCCCAAGGGCGGAGTGATCCGGGCAAAAAGGGGGGCAAGGATAAGAGGGAGAGAAAACATTCGGAAAACGAGTAAGGGTGGAGGAAGTATCCGTCCCGGATCCTTCACCTGCTGAAAAAGCAGCCCCTCAGCCTCCAGAATGTTGAGAAGGGGTTAAAGTGGGACAGCACTGGCCCAGACAGGTGGCCATGCAGAATTCGAGCGCATCCTGGTATATTACGATCAGTGTAGGGACACGTCACGTGGATCTCCTGATCGATACTGGTGCGCATGTATCTCTGCTGAGTAAGCAGGAGTATGATGAGATGTGTTTCTGGGACCTTACAAGGTGACGAGGAAGATGGGAGAGGTCAATTACGAAATTGAAGCTCCAGTGACTGGCAAGAAACGCATCGTCCACATCAATCAGCTTAAGAGGTACTTAGCTGAGGTGACTCCAGATGACATGATCCGGATCCCTGACATTCCATCAGACGATCCGTATTTGGACCCATCATTGTATGAGGACGGAGCAAGTGCGACCCCCCCCCCTAAACGAGGGGCGGGATCCGCCCTTGCCCGGAGAATTGAGTGGTGACGCAGCGCAGCCTTGGGCTGGGCGGCCAGAGCGGGGCGGAGCTGCGAAGACAGGAGGACACAGGGGGCGCGGCTTGCAAACACGCGGTCCCCTGGACACGAGAAGGTTGGCAGCTCCTTTTCTGGATTTGGAGCTGCCCTCAGCTCCTTCTCGGGAATTGGATCCGGAAGCGGCTCCATTTCTACCAGGTAGGCTGAGGAAGCCACCTGATAGGTTAGGCCACAATGTAGGCTACCAGTGACTTTAGGACTCTGGTTCCTGCATATCAGAGGGAAATGGCACTTATTGCTTGACTTCTGGCACTTTGTTTTTGAGAATCTAGTGTTAACACGATTATGCAATAAATAACAGTTGTAGCTTCATTTAGACAATATGTAGTTTGACTTTACTTAGTTTTCCCCATGCACATGATTTTTATTTCTTTTTATTAAGGATTCTCTCAAACACGTGGTAAATGTCGACATTATAAAGCGGTGCGTCGCTGCAGTCACTTTCTAGTGACTGGACATTTCGTGTACCTGATTCTCGTGGACGGAACACGTGGTCGTGTCCTGCAGAGTGGGTTTTTAGACGTGCCACCCAAATGGTCACTACAGTGCAGCCCTTTTTGAGTAAAAAGAGGGAGGAATACTGCAAAGGTAGAATTTGGGAACTGCTGGTTAAAAAGCAGGGGCAAACACGAAATTAGGTAATAGGAATGGGTAAAATGCCTCATAACACTGGAAATATCAGGAAAATAACTTAATTAGCAAGAATTAAGGGCTGTAGTGGTTATGGAAATGTTTAAATCCCATGGTAAACTTTATATGGCTAGTTGGGTAATCTGGATAGGTCAGTAAAAGGATATGATTTGCTAGACTATGGTTACAAGGATAAATGGTTATTTTCGCGTGATATTGTGATAAAATGATAAGACATTGGCTATCTGTCATCATGGAACGTGAAACGTTCCTGATGGTTTGTTTTATTTGGCTTATAAGAGTTGCTAAATGTCACATTTAGCAACTAGGAAATTCTCGCTTTCTGTGTCTCTTGAAACTGTGTCACTGATTCCAGTGACCTGCATTCATGGAAAATTTCCACTGGGGGAAAAAGGTCAACCAAGTTCGAAACTCGAACAGGCATCCCTTTGTACTAATTTTATCATTTTTGGTGCAGTCCTCAATTAAGAAATTTTATGAGGGGGGGATGAGGGGTCAACTGGTCAATGTGGTGATTGGAGTCACATGACCTGTGATTCTGGTCACCTGACCTGTCACATGACTAAGAAAGTGCGGCAAAAAGCTGGAGAGCGTGGGGCGCCCTGTCTCACACCTTCTGAAACCAGCAGAGAGGAGACAACTAGCCAGTCAGAATTTTAGCCAATTTCGAGAATATAACCAGCACAACTTCATACATATAAGGATGTCTTCTGCAGATGCGAATAGTAAGGAGGCTACTGCTATGCCAGCAGTGCCCCTGGACAACGTAACCGAAGACGAGGGACCCCAGCTAACACCAGCACAGACGGATATGGTGTTGGCTGCCATGGAGGCAGCGGGCCTCGAGATCGGGGCTGAGCTGGAGGTCTCTGCCAGCGACGCTGAGGTGGCTGCCGTTTGCGGCTTGTCACCCACATCGGAGCTTCCAATCTCCCTGGCCCCGGATTATTGGAGCCAGCAGAGATTGCACCTGCACCTGGACATGTGGGCTTACATGTTCGGGAAAGAATATGAATTGGAGGACCCGGCAGTGGAGCGGTACGAGTCAGCAACACTGCCCGAGATGGCCAGGATGAGGAGGTATCTTCGTCTCCGCCCTCGGAGAGAGGATATGCCCATCTTAAGTGGATGGATAATCGGAGACCTGGGTGTAGCGACCACCCAGGAGGAGGTTATGGAGAACCTCAAGAGGGGACCTTGGTATGCCAAGGAGCGAGTGGCCAGGCCCAGCGCAGAGGGCGAGGTCTCTCGCACCGAGGCTGCCAGGTCGCCTACGAAGGAACCTCAGGCAGCTCCGCTTACGGAGGCTGCCATGAAGGAAGTTGTCACCACTCCAGCCAGGGCCGAGGAACAGCCAGGGGAAGGGAGGCTGGAGGAGATGGAGAGTGAGGGGACTACAGATGACGGAGGAGCGGAGAGTGACGTCTCGGCCCCGAGTGACGTCTCGGCTCCGGATAGCACGCCCACGGTCGTTTTGCCGGCTGCACCCCAGGATGTAGAGGGCCTCAACTACATGTGTGCCACCTGCGGGAAACACGTGAGAGACCGAAAGTCTCTCACTCGCCACGTGAGCGTGGCCCACGCAGTGGCCTATATGGGCTTTCAGTGCCCTGAGTGTCCCGCTGCGCTGCCCTCGGATAGAAGGACAAACTTCAGACGTCATCTGGAGAGGTCCCATGGCTATACTCGTACACGGGCCGAGGAGCTGACGGCGGCCACGGGCCTGACGACTATTCACGGGCCCAACTCTGATGGATCCCTACCAGCAACGCAGGAGACGAGGGCCCTGGTCAGCAGGGCGCCTACCTCCAAGGATACTGCATCTCCAAGCACTAGGGTGGTGCAGATGCGCCGCGTAGAAGCAGCTTCGAGCGTGTCGCCCCTAAGCCGCCAGACAATGCCAAAGCGGCCCCATTCAGCAGCAACAGCCACCAAGATGCCAGCAGCAGCACTGGCCGAGGACATGGTGACCAGGGCCCAGTACCAGGACATCGTTCTGGAGGTCCATAGGGCCAGGTCACAGACGGCCGCGTCGGCTCGCAAGAATGAGGAACTGAGGGCCAAGCTTCGCGCAGAGACCGAGCAACGCGAAGCCAAGGCCCGGCAGTCTGACCTCCTATATCAGGAGGTTAAGAGGCTAACAGCTGACCGGAACAGGTGGATGGAGGAAGCAAGGGCGGCTGGATCCTCATCTGAAAGGCCTTGAACGCAAGGCCTTGTAGATTGATACAACGACGACGACCTGGAATGCGCCCCCCATAATACGACGCCTGGATACGGACTGGACTTGAACGCTGGACATCAACACGAAATGACACCGGGACACAACTTGAACGCTGAACATCAACACATCACGCAAGGGCGGATCCAACGCCCCGAGGGGAGCCAGGAGGTAATGATGGAGACGAGTGAGATTGTGACTTTTATAATGGCCGAATTTAGAAACTATGACAACTGGAAAATTATGATACGGCTAATTATAACAACTGTCATCACTCGAAATTACGAGCAGCTGGTTTTCCCGCGTAAAAAGACCTTGCAGATCCAGAAATCGATACTGGCCTCTGTCCAAGGCAAAGATGGACATGGATAAAGATGATTGACTCTATGTGTATTATGTGATTGTTGTGTGTTGAATGCAGCGGTGCCAAGGAGTCAACCACGTGGATGATGGCCAGGGGAAGAGCCAGGCCTGGGGGCGGGCGTGACAGCTTTTTAGTGTCACGCCGCAGGGCGATTGTTATGAAATGATTGTTGATTGTATGCAAAAATTGTGATTTTGATGAATCTCGTTGATTTTATGTCGTTCTGATCGTCGTCGCACAGTCTATTACATGTATTAGTTTGAATATGGGGGCATATTCCCAGTAAGAAGGGAGTAATGTGATGACCCCAGGTCACTGACCTTACTAGGTCAGTGACCGACTTTGACGCGCACTGGGTGACCCGGACCACGTGACCACGGGGTCTTGGCGGGAATACACCCAGACCGCGTCAGTAGCTGAAGAAGCAGAGGATAGGCAGGCTGTGCGGCGGGGCAGGGCGAAATAAACTTTAAAACTGGAATATTAACGCTTTGTCTTTCTTGGGGAACCTTACACATACCACATACAAAGCAAACCTACACTTATCTATAACACTGACATGTTAAGCCAGAAAGTCTTTTTCAAGAAAATAATTGTTTTATTGTTTCAGCAGATAGAAATATTATGCAATCAAAATAGGGTAAATTTCAAGGTAGTCAATGACTTCCTTACACGTTTTTAGACCATGTACTGCAATATCATCAGGATATTTTTCTTTTAAAATATCTAAAAGGGTATAACCCTCATCATCTTTTAAATTGAAGTTTGACTGTGTAGTAAATAATTTGACAAGCTCAAAGAACATTTCATGGCTATGCTCAGGAGTGTCCTTATCATACTGGTCGGCCAGCATGTGCAGGACAGTGTATTTGTTGTTGTCCTGAACATCTACATTAGTATCCAACATAAGGCTTCTCACCAGATCGAGGAATTGTTTCTCACATATTTGTGAAACAGGGTCATGGAATACAGGAAATGCCTCAGCTAAGTAATGCAGAACCATTTGATTATCACAATCAAGTATGTTTATGTTCGTTTCTGTTCTTAGCATTTCAATGACATCCCTTACATATTCAAAAATGTCTTCTTTTAGTCGTATTTCTTCAATCATAGCTTGCAGTGGTGCCCTGCCATCTCGACCAGTCATGTCAAGAAACTTAGGATAATGCTCAATAAGCCTGGAAGTGATTGCTTGATATTCCGTGAAGAAAGAAGCAGTAAAGTCATTACATTCCCAGTTTAGAGCAGCCATAGCATGCAGTGGAGTACCAGGAAAAATATTATAATCTGTACTGGTGTCTGACAGGAACAATGGCAAAATGTCATTTAAAGATGAATACAGTTCTTTCCTTTGAAGTAGGATGTCAGGTATGTCACAAAAAAATTCAAACTGAGCAGTTAACCGGGTGCTTCGTTCTATTGTGAAATAATCATCTGATAGCCAGTTTGGATCAGCACCGGTAAGAAGCAGCTGTCTCAAAACAGACATGAACTTTTCTGTCCACTTAATTGCTTTTGTTGATTCGAATGAAAACTCCGAATGCAGAACAAGGGCACAGAGGCATTTAGACCTGGGGAATAAAATATGCAATATAGTCCTTTATATATATATATATATATTATATAGAGATTTTATTGACATGTAAAATATCATAAGTGATACATATGGCATTCAGTTAAAAGAGAACATGAAGGAGACATTAATGCAAATACAGAAAGCAATAAAATTTCAATAATCAAGGTTCCAGCCACCGAGTTAACTATTAATACGTGTTTAAAGTCCACATACACAATAAAAATACAAGCCGCTAATAAAAACATTTCACTCTTAAAGTCCAACGAGAAAGTGGTATTTGCATACATGATAATGTATGATCCAGGTATTCAAAATAGCATAACAATTTTAACACTCACCTTGACTCAGTACTATCATCTGCCTCTATGAGAACCTGAAACACAATTTTATAATTTTTTGACTCCATTTCGCAGTAAAATTATAGTTTATAAAAGCCCTTTCTTTCCCAGTGTGCCCATCTTTTAAAACACACAAATTCAATAATCTTATTATTAAATGCTATTCAACAACATGCTTACATCCCTCATCCGCACTTATGAGCTGCATCAACGGTCTTAGCTGAGGTTTCTGAGGGATTTCTTGGTAGATTGATGCCATTTCCTTGAGTGACAAAGAAAAAAGGAACCCATTGAACATTATCCAATTTAATGACAAAACATTGAAAGCTCAATATTTTTAGAAAAATTTTCCTGTGGTAAATGAGTACTAATTTTACCTCGATCTCACACTTTAATAATAATTTTTCAATACTTATCAATGTTAAAATTATATTATCAATGCTTCAGTCAAACTAGTAGCTATGCATTACATCGGATAATACAGATCCTCCATACCTGTATAATTTCAAAGTAGTTGTCTGATTCTATCAGAATAGTTGATTTCTTAATCATTTCTAAGAAAATCAGTGGGTCACTTTCAATAATGACCTTCCCATCTTTTCTAAGCATGTTTAGAAGTTCAGGTCCCAGTCCATCCAAGTCTTCTTTCTTATTCAACTTTTTGAAAACTTCTTTAAGCTCAAGACATCTACATACAGAAAATCAGAATGTTTATCAATGTAACGCATCATTTATTAAATAAGAATATGAAGCAATATTGATGATTTAATTATATGTTGTCAATAACTATGTTTATTTTGTTTAACAGGATGGCCCCAAAGGCCAATGGTAGCTGTGCAACCTCCCCCCCCCCTCCCCTCCGCGCCTTCTTTTTTTCCTTTTTTGGTATGTCTGTATAGTCTAGAAAGTCTGAGTCTAAGTCTGAGGCCAAATCAGTCAACCGTCAACCTATTTTAGAAACAAACAGTACCTTGGGTGCGGAGGCAAATCTGGTGGGCTCTGAAAATGAAAGAAAGTAAGATTGAAGTTATGCCTTGTTACTTGCATATTGGTTCATCTAAGCAAATACTGATACCATAATTTGTTTATTGAAAATATTTAGAAAAAGTGATCAATGTCTACAATTTAGTAAGCATATCCAACAGTTTAAAGTAATAACCTTGCACTGTATTTTCGCCCTGTTTTTGTGGTAGGTTGATTACGGTATGGATTATGCACTTTCTGTGGAAATCTTTGATTAATTTTTATATTGTAAATTCAGAGCTACGTAATCTTATAGTAATCTTTCTGGTTATGGCTTACAGGATCAGGCTGACTGCTCAAATGAGTAAAATATACTTATGAGTCTGTTAGACGAAAGTATTGCCGATAATGACACTTAATTGTTTTGTCCTATCAACTATAGCTTACCTGTACAAGGGGCTCAGTTGTGTTTTTTTCAACATCAGACTAAAATGCAAAAATGAAGAATTTCAAAGCATACCTCATTTTAACACCCACACTTCAGTCACACAACAATCCTTAATTGTAAATTTCAAGTAAAACTGGCTAAAAATTAAATGATAATGTCGTACACATGTAAACAGACCTAATGAATGGACCATTACTGATTTGTTATCACATTTCACCTCTCAAAAATTGATGAATTATCTTGAATAGAAATCAAAACGTACCTGTTGGTGGTTGCCGTTTACATACAAGTAGATCTTCTTCCGATCTTTAGCATGAAGGAACCAAAAACATAGATAAATTAATTAATAAAGGAAGAACACCAATACATATTGACATTTCAAAAATACAGGAATGAAAGCCAAAGTATATCCAGGTCATAAAAAAACAGCATGCAAACTATATATTTCATATATACATTGTCATTTAAAATAAAATATTTTCTCTTACATTTGATGCCAAGTGTCCCGACCACCACTGAGAGGCCAATCACAAATACAATGATGAAGTAAACAAACGCATCTAAAAAAAAAAACATGTGCAATGGTTAAAAAAAATTATCAGAAAATCAGAAGTTAATGAATTGAGAAACATGATTAATTACCTGTACTTTTCTCAGATTTTCTGATTGCAGAATCATCAAACACTGCAATGAACAAGCATACTTTGTAACACTTTGTAAACAAACACATTTTAATTAATATTTAAAAGTCTTTAATACTAAACTCACAAGCCTGAAAGGAGACTAAGACATCATCTTCATATAGTTCCCCATTAATAAAATTTCTTGCAGTGCACTGCCAATCATTCTCTCCCATCATTTCATCAGTTATGTTGAGGAATTTGCCTATGAATTGATGTCCTATGCCAAATATAATACAGTATTATTTTATTAATAAAATGAATGTAATAAAAGCATGTGATTTTTCACTGTTGTTTGCATTCACTAATCAAGTGATAAAATGCATATCAACCAATACCAACCTGGCTTGGTTGTGCTTTTCCATTCAAATGATGGATAAGGATTGCCATCAGCTGTGCAAGCAATGTTGCTTCCAATTTCATATTTCGTTTTAATTGGTGAAAAACCGGTATTTCGCACCAAGTCTTATCCCAAAATGAAAAAAAAGCAAAACATTTGTATGGGGAAAAAACACTGATTTAATTCAATGAAATATCATTAAGATTAATATATATATGCAAACTTACAAAACACATTTAGCTCAATAAAGGCCGTCACGTTCATTCTTGGATAAGTTGTCCCTATGTCACATAAAAGGGGCTTGCCATGCATAGCAGCATCAACTGTCAGGTTATAGTCCTGAAATTTATGATAAATTATTTTAAATTGGTGACATTTTTACATGATAATTTGATATGTTTAAAAAAAACTAAGGAGGAATTATTCAAATGTCATCACCGCACCAATGTCAGTTTTTTTCAAATAAGCTTTACAGAAAATAATTTTGTGAATATGAATATATAACTTGAAATACCAGAGGTATAAGATCTAACATAATACAATATACAATAGCAGACCATGAATATGTAATAATATTTGTTGGTAGGTTTAGAAGCATTCTTTGTTGATCCCAACTCATGATTATCCAAAGATGTCTTCAACTCGGGAAGGTGATCTGGTGAAATATCTTTTGCACTGGGTCCTCCAAAATTAGCGCCACATTCATATTCTACTGTGTGTCCCTCAGTTGGAGTAAATGTATAATTTAGCAATGCAGGTTTACAACGTTATGCAGAGATACTATTTATGCCTCTTCAACAGGGTAAATATGTTGCTTTGCATGAAGTTCATTGCTCACCCACAATAATCATGACAACAGCAAAATAACACATTGTCCTTGTAGTTGTGCCTCCACTCATTTTCTCGCATTCAATGTTGTTCATAATCTAGATGCCAAAGAAAAAAAGAGAGAATTTTAGAAAAGTAGCAGCAACTAATAAGTTAACAATGTTTATGTGTTACTATTTGTCAATAAACCATGATAGTTAAATAGTTTTTTGTTTTTTGTTATCACAAATAAATGCTGATAATGCTCAGATAAAGGTCATGGTAATCTCTTGATCACAATAAATTGAAGGCATATGTTCCACATTTGATAAAATAATAGCAAAACATATACTCAACTCCAAAAAGTAATTATTATAATTTAAAATTGTATCTATTTATTAACCTATTATTTTTTAATGTACCAGATGCATAGCAAAAGCATGCCTTCCTGCAGATAATTTAACAATGCTCCAAAAGTTCTGATTCTAAATTTCCAACATGGCAAACACAAAGAAATATTATGATCTGCAGAGATTAAGCTAACACAAACCATTTCATGTCATGTAGTTTGTTTTATAAAGTTTAGAAACTTCCTCATAAATGTTATTTTCACAAGGTGGCTCTCTCAACCGCAGCAAACGTAAGAGGGAGTCTCCTTGCTCCACTCCAATATTATTATTTTTTGCAATATAAATTACTGAAACATGTCTTCTATGGAGACATAAAAACAGGGTCATTGTCATAATAAAATTATCATTTTATTATATTAGTAGCGGAATATCTTCAGCTCATGTTCCAGATATTTTTTGCCTGAGCTGGTGTCAATCGAAAACACTGAACTAAAACAATTCTTCTCTAGCTAGACAAAACGTGAATGTGTAAGTCTGTGTGTCTATCAGTTATTTGTCTATATAACAAAAATGACCAATTAGTTCCACATGATTTTAATTTCCTAACATGGCATACATAAGGAAATATGAAATGCAGAGATTATTAAGCTAACACAGACCACTTTATGTCTTGTAGCTTGTTTTACCAGTCAAAGTTTAGAACATTTCCTCATGAATTAGCAGAATCTACCAACTGTTCTCATATGTGCTGCAAACACTGAGGCAATGGGATAGTCAACGCACGAACAAAGAACTCAGGATGAGAGTTCTTTCCTGGGACTGTGTATTTCTAGTTTTACTAACTGGTAAATATGTACATTATTTGGAAATTATTTTTCATAAGCTCAAGAGAAGAGATTATAATTTGGTTACAGCTGCAAAAAAAGAATCCATGTTTAGTGTGTCTGTCATTTTTCTGCCAAAATTCAGGAAGTTTCATAAAAAAAAATGGTACAAAATCTTTGTAATTAAAACATATACATTTTTTTTTATATTCCAGGGTATGCAGTGACAAGTGAGAGTCTTATTTCATGCAACAGAACAATCACAATCCAGTGTAGCTCATACCAGATAGTTTTACTGGATGTCAAAACCACGTCAAGCCTCTCTTCTGATCTGGTTGAGCAATGTAATGCTCACAGCGGATGTATGGTTACCAACGAACACCATGAATGCATACATGTTTCATATTGGTGCAGAAGAAATGAAGGGTTTTGTGCAGTACAGCGGACCCAGATTTATGGCCATATTTGGGATCCATAAAATCTGAAAATAGTCAGTATTTTTTGACCAAATGTTGTTGTAGCAAACAACAAGAATAATATGTGTAGATAAGTGGGGGTTTGGGGGAAGTAGCCCCCAAGAAGCAGCAAAAATAAACAATAATAAACTGATTTCCTGCTTTGAAAATGATCACAGCCGCCGTATATTTGTGACGTCGCATCTTGAATTCAAGCATTTGATGTCATAGGCTGGAAAAGTCGCTTGTAAATATGGTCATAAATTTGGGTCCGCTATACTGCATATTTTCCGAAATGAATGATCTTTCGACTTCCACAACATACTTTTTGGACATTATCCCAGTAATTAACATAAAAAATGAAATTTTATTAATTGTTCTATTCACTTTACAGATGTCCAAACCGTTGAGATAAAAAAATCCTCAACTGTTACGCTGAATTCAAAACTTTCCTTGATGAGCCTAACAAGTGAAAATTTCAAAGAAGGGCAATATTCTGACGCGCAAAATGTGAACTGCATTCTCAAACTTGTGATCATTCAAATAGCACCGACAGGAAGATGAAAATCACTATTTATGAGCTCGCTCCATTCTCCAAGTGTGCAAATCTTTGTCTGTATGTGTCAGACTCCGAAAGAGCACATTTTTGCACAAACACCAGAAAATACCACACTGCATATGATTCTTTCGACGGTGCAGGAATATGGTGATTTGGCTTTTACACAGAACCAACTTCAGGAAGCTGCATCCCAAAATTCAGATTCTGGATAGAATTAGATGGTAAGTAAATAATCTGATATATTTTACTAGAGTATATTTTATTATTCCATACAGTTTGTTGATGTATTTAAATATCTCAGTGTCATACATCAAAAATATTCTCAGGGTTGATCTGTAAGCCTTTTCCCTTCCCTTTTCATTTAGTCTTTCCAGATGATGTACACAGTGGCCAGCTAGATTGCGCATCAAGACCAGGTATTTTCTTTTTCCTCAATGAATAGCTAATGAACTTTATACAATGTATTGGAACAACACATGATAATGATGTTAGTCCTAATGAGCTATATATAAACTGAAATAGATAAAACATGACATTTTATCTCATCAATGTCATCAATATTTATCATTGCACTAGTAAATTAATTCATCTAACATTAGAACCTGTTTTCCAGAAATCCTACAAACATCAACCAACAAAGTGATACCAAGTGAACATATGACAACAACACTGGTATCTGTTACACATTCCATCACTAAGAACTCAGGTATGACCGATCGGACACATTAAAAAGAACTCTTATAAGCTCTCAAACTATTGGAGCAGTTTAAGAAATTCTAGCCCACATGAATCACTGCCGTTTTTAGACATAATTACATAACTTGATTCCAGTGCCCACAATAATTGCATCAGTGCTTGGTGGGGTAATCATAATAGGTTTTCTGGCAATTGCTACAACTTGGATATGCAGGTAAAACAGATTACAAACTATCCAGTTTGAAATGAAAATTTTCTTGTTTTGCCAAAACATAATATTTTCCTATATTTTGACTTTAAGTAATCATCAATGCAAATGCAGCTGGAAAGTATCCAGTGCACAGGACCGGGAGCATGATTACACCTACATTGACCTGAATGAAATAGCCATAAGTGGTCAAAGGTAAGCTATCCATTATCTACAAGGAGTGATACTCACTGTGCTATTTCGCGTTTAACCACATACTATTCTTCTGTGAAAAGTCATTGTCATTTCAATTTCAGAGTAGCAATAAGCACTACAAGCATACCAGTCAGTTACGGAGAAAACATCCCATTGAGCTGGTCAGTGGGGAACATTGCGGAATCAATGCTGCATAGGGAATTACCTCCACTTCCTAGGTATAAGAGAATGATTATCCCCTTCCACTATTCACTGATATATATAGAAATAAATATGCAGTTCTAGAAACTGTCTGAAGGCTTATTAATTACTTAATTTAACCGCATGCTGTTCTTCTGTAGGCGGAGTCACAGTACTGAAAATCTGCCAGGAGCTTTCGGAGAAATAACCACAGTAAGCCAATCATTGCCACATATCTTGGGACGTGAACTTCCTCCTCTGCCCAGGTAACATAAAATCCAGTATGATTACAGTATAATTCAGTTAAAGTTAAAGAATCCTCTATAAACATGTACTTTCATTTCTCAGAGAAATTGGTGATCCTGATGATCCAAGATCAAACAACATGTCGCATGTTGCTCTATTCCATAGGGCATTCGAAGATAACAAACTAGGTCATCAAGAGAAAGACTCAGATAATAACGATGAATGTCTTCCTCCAAGGTGTGGTGAATTTTAAATATTTTTTTAGATTAGAATATGTTGCAATGCAAGTTATTTATCTGTACAACTTGCACACTTGTTATAGTAGCAGTTATTTTTATTCAAAAACACTGTGGATGAGATCCTTAATGTTGAATTGTCCCCTAACCCTTATCCTAACCTATTCTTCTGTTCATCACATAGGGAGTCTGTTGACTGTGATGAAATTATGCATAACAGGGATGCCAAACATTGTGCTGAGATCCCTAAAGGAACCCTTCCAGAAAGCAAACATTTAAAAGAAGAATTCAGCGACACTGATTCACTCTAACAGGACGATGAGGACAAAGAGACAGATGGAAGTCACTACGAACTTCCCGAAAATGAATACACTGGTCTGAGCGAGGAGATGCGCGATGATTCTGATGCAAGCTCAAGAAGCTCGACCGGAATTCTCTACACATTACTGGATGGTACACCAAGGTACTTTAACTTATTCATTAATATATTTTACCTTTTACATACCTACATAGCAGGTGGCAAATATTATTTGGCTCACTTATATAGTCCTAAAGAAAAATATTGGACTCATTGGTTACACGCTGCTCTCTTCAGTCAGTCACATAGTTAATTAATTCAGAATATTGATACACTACAGATAATGCTAGCATACAGTGTAGATATTTTCTGAAGACATTATCAGATATTGGACAATATCAAGTTAGAGAATGTAGTTTGACTTGGTATGTTTTAAGGTTCAATCCTGGCATCATGGTCTATAATATTATGTTACAAAATCAGGTCTTGCTAGTTATATGCTCTATTTGTAGGATTAATACAAACATTCAAGGAGTTTTAAATGGGTATCGTTTCAGTGCTGAAACAAGGAGTCAGACGACAACAAATGATTCAGCCAAAGATGAAGAAAATATGAAAGATCACAATTGTGTGGCGCAAGATGTGGATGAAGCTTTATTCGAAGACGATAAAGATGAACATGGGTATTTAGTTCTCTTGGCAGATCCTGTGTCTCTCACCCAAGGAAAGGAAGAAAAACGTGATAGTTACAAAGAAGCTGAAGTTGAAAATGAAGATAAATCAAATGACACTGAGAAACTAATTTACTCAGAGGTTCCACCTGAATATGAAAAGAAAGTCCCTGGAACAACCAATGTAAAGAATGGTGATGATGCAAACTCTGTTGCTGGAAATACTGATGAACACGGCTACTTGGTACTTCTTGCAGATGATGTGCTTCCTGCACATGGTAAGACTCGCATCTTGGAAAATAATAAGTCCACTAGCGACCACAGAGCTGAAACAAATCAAATATACTCAGAAGTGCCTACTGAGTATGAAATGAAAGGCAACATCGATAATAATACCTTTGCAAGAAATAAAGAAGATGTCAAGGCTTCAGACCTAGGAGATAAAGATGAACAAGTGCATTTAGTGCTCCTGCCAGATGACGTGCCAAAAAAACAAAAATAAGGTGACAGAACGGATAAGGACATGGAAGTGATCCTGTTCACTAAGGGAGCTGGTGATTTTATATCAGCAATACACAAATAGTGCTTGAACAGTATGGGGCAATGGGGCAATGCCTCTGAAAGGAGAATATGTAACAGAAAATAAAAAATAAAAAACAATAATAAATCCCCAGGTGTTGAGAGTAGGCTTAGACAATATAATATTTTAGAAATATATGGTTCAATTTGACTTATATCTAAGCTAAATATATAGTTTTTATTTGACAGTATTATGTCAAAATATGAATATCAATGCATTGTGTTGTTTGTACTTGATAAACGTTTGTTATTTTTAGTGAGGAATGTAGATTAACAAGCTCATGGTGACCCATTTACTAATCATTTGCACACCAATGTCTTCATGTGTCTAACCCATTGAATTTCCTTATTTTGTTTGTATTAAATGCTTTGTGTTATTTTTTTTTCAAGAATATATATATTTTAGAGATGGTATGATTTTACATATAAAATTAGTCTATGCATTCCATTTTTTATATTTGATTATTTTTTACAATTGTTAGACAATGACATTGTTGTATATGTTATCACATTATGCACAATATTATCTGATTATGTATCACAATAATTATTTTATTCAATCTGTATGTATCAAAGCATGTTATGTTTTATTGGTAGAATAATATTCGTGAATTTCAAATATAATTATGCAGTATTTTTCAAGTCAAAATAATGCAGGTCGCATCTATAGCCTTAAGATTCAAGATTTTACTTGAACCTGGGCACTATGATTAAGCTTCAAATGAATCTATATTGCATTTTATTTAGTTTTGAGGACAATTGTTATGTATATCTATATATATATATATATATTTCATTATACTATGTGCCAAAATATTATGATATAAATGATTTTGCAATTTGTTATGATATGTATGTCAGTATGCTTGTTTTCTTATCTGAAAGACAATTACTTTATATGGAGAACATGCCTAATGCATGAAAATATTGTCGATAACTAATATGGAAGTGACAAAGACTGATAAGATACTACTAACAAGGCATATGTTAACTATCTATTATGTTTTTTTATTTACTAGTGCCATACAAATTAAAAAAATTAACAATATTTTTACATTAGCATTACTGGTTTAGGGTGAATTTTCAAAAATTGGAAATGACTTTTGGCATTTTTTTTTCTTAATCATGTTGCAAACCATGATAAATATAAGTTTATACAGATGTCAAAAATGCCACAAATGTTGACTGGTAATTTTTTGAATTTCTAGTCATTCCCATCCAATTGTATTATATAATATTTATCTAACTGCAAATCAACATCTTTATCACAAATAATTCAGTTACAAATATTACTTGTTAGGTTTCATATGGTTAAGTTCAGAATAGTCTAATTATAAACTGAAATGATAATGTATATAAAAATATATAATTTTCTTTGTAGTAAAGCATATTTATTTTAAGTCAATATATGTTAATAAAAGTACACGTTCAAATATATGGGCTCTTGTTTTGATTCTCTATATTTTAATAAAATGCAAAGACGAGGTCCATATACAATCATTGGACAGTAATATTTATTAACCACATATCAAAAAGGTTTTAATCACCTCATGTGAATTGTAAGAATTGGCATAAGAATAAGACCTTAATTTGGAAATTTGTTCTGATGTGGTCAAATGAATAATGTAGGTTTTAAAGCTGTTTAGGTGCACACTTACATAAGTTACTACACTAGAGGGCGACTCAGACAGCTGGTGGAACCTGGTGGGAGAATGACTAACCGGTTGCCATAACTACATTTAACATTTAGTTTCATTGTAGTAATGTGGCAAAACATTGACTGATGACATGAAGATAACCCCGGAAAGATACCAATTAACAAGCACTGAAGATGAAAAATGCCACTATGCAATGAACTTATTTATTGAATACATCTTCACATGAAGAAAGTCAATCCCAATGACTTTCTCCTGTAGATTAATATATATTTCACAATACATTCCTGATTGTTCCTTTACTGAGTACAATGACATAACAATGTTCAACAGACCTTCAGAAATGATTTCTTCAAATCATGTCAAGTATTTTCTCATATGACTGACTGATTAACTTTAAATATAATACAAACTTTTCAAGCTACCATCAGGTTTTTGCATTTAATACCTGAGGTTAAGGGTACAGGTTATTAATAAAGCAATTCCACTAACCTTTCATTGTGAAGTGTGGGAGTTCCTACATAGTGGTAGTTCTGGAGAGGAAGCCGGTCTGATCAATGTATTAGCTCACGTATAACATATCAAGTGCAAAAGAAAAAAAAGATCTAGAATATCTATGCCAATATTTTATATTTATCAGCACCAATCTGGCACAAACACAACATTCAATATAATCGATACGCTATCTAGTACAATAAAAATGGTCTTCTATTATGCACTTTACATGTTCGAACTAACTATGCAAAGATATGTAATTATAAGTCTTCTTTTTCCCATCAGTTCTCTATCATTTTCATGTTCCTATGTGCAAGGCTTGATGTTACGGTCATCAGACTGTAGTAGTGGTGGCGCTAGTCACTGACCAGATCCATAGGTGTCACCACTAGTATTAACAGTGAACTTTGGTGGGAAATTTCTGTTCTGATCATGTGACCAATGACATGCACCTTGCAGGCTGAATTCAATTTTTTACTGTCACACCTGACCATGTTGAAGAAGGGGGAACATGTCTTGTTTCCTATTTTGAATAATGCCAAATGGTTAAGTTGGACTTCAAGATTTCTTGGGTAGTTTGGATTTGGAGATAAGAAGAGCCACGTGTTAATCACTGTTGGATTTATAGATGAAATGAAGATGAATTGTGGAGAGGTTTATTCACTTTATGCTACACTATTTTCATGTCAACCAGTGAGTGAATAAACCTCTCCACAATTCATCTCCGTTTCATCAATATAGCCAACACTTGATATTATTACTTCATAACATGTTAAATCAAAAAAATCTACATAGTTTCAATGGATACAAACCCTATATTAAAGTGACAGTGTGAACTTACTTAGATTTTTTTAATTAACCAAATAGCTAGTCATGATCACTTTCATGATAACATCTACAATTTTCAAAACGACGCTGACTTTCTACATATGCCATATTTACACTTTGATTTTTTTTCATCCATTTTGTACTGTAAATACGATCCCTACAGCAGCATAAATTATGCATTTGGGATGAGTTGTCTACTCAATAAACAATAAACTTATTTTTTTCCTTTTGTAATGAATAATGGAAAAGTGAAGCCATACACACACTAAGATAAATAATCATGTGCTAAGAATCAAAAATCATCACAAAGGTCAATATTAATTTCCTCAATGGTTTATCTTCATAGCAAAATGTTTGTGTATCTACATTTAAATGTTGACTGCACAGTAATTTTTGTTGGGGACATAATAGCTCTCTCCTGAGTAATGACTTGATGCACTAATTATCAAGAAAAAAATATTTGTTGGTGGATTTGAGTAAAATCAAAAGGATAAGATTAACTTATAACATCATTGATTTCTACAATGCACGTAACCTCTCCATTATTCTTTTCTTCTTTTTTATGTGTTAGGCACTGAATTAAAATGACGCTCGTATGTTATATTTGCTCATAGGTTATCATTTTAGTAGATATATAAAGTAATGACTCTAGTTTAATAGTTGTATTATTCACCAATTGAAACAAAATTGCTCTTATCTGATTGTACCATACTAAACACTGATCTCAAATTAAATCAACATGACAGTTATCTATTTTTTAATATAAAGTTTAAGTGTAACTATTCTGATCAGTAGTAAAAAGATAAGCAAATAATAAATCAATTAATGTGTGACATATCAGAAATGGTAGCATTAATGTAATTCACCTTGATACGCTTTCTGTGTTTCTTATGAGGGGTGTGACAAATGAAAATTTTACCTTTCTTTGCACAATAAGAACAATTAAACAAATAAAATCATAAAACTAAATAGTAAAGAGGCCTACACTGTAGTGCAAAATTTAAGAGAACAACTTGTTACAAGCCCACAGCATTAATTAAACTTTGACATTTCATTAAGTAAGTCTTTTAAAAAAACTCTCAACCTCCTTAGCACCTCCTTAGCAACTGAAAATGCTTGATGCTCCAGGACCTGTTGTACCTTGTAAAAGTTCAAATAATTCAACAACCATTTAATGCGCCCCCTCTAAAAGCCTCAAATTCATTAATGTTCTGATTTTAACAAGTAATTTAATTGCATTATTTTTAAAGGAATGTTTAGTTGATTGGCTGGACAGAGAAATTTTGATTATTATCATAATGCTTAGGACATCCATTTCATGTCTTGCTAGGCTCTCACTACCTGGAAACATAAAGAACCCCTATGATAGTCTGAAATTATGTGAATAATATAAAATGTCATGATTTATACTGTTATATTTTTTCTGACAGATCAATGGATCTGTTAGAAACCAGACTAAGAAAGGAGCATAACGCTCGGGACAAAACAAGCTTCACACTGATGAATAAGAATGGCTCAAGTAAAAAGCTAAATCAAATTTGAGCTACATATATTTTTAAAACTATTATTACTATCTTTCAGCAAAATTTTACCAATCTATATGATAGATTAGTGGCATAATTTCTTGGATCATGCATTAAATGTCAAAATATTCCTTTTCTTTAATATGGAGGGTTTCTTTTGCATGATTAAAAGTGAAAATGCAAAGCAAAGAATAAATACATATTAGAAAATATTGCTTTGGCCCAACTATTGAATATAACTGCTACCAACGAATGTGCTCTATTATTGGTTCCTCAGGTGTGAATGCTACAGAATAAGTTGCTTTTATTGGCTGCTGTGAGCTTTATTCCATGGTGCAGTTAAGAATTTCTTCCACAAACATAACAACATGGTGTTAAAAAATTGTATTTGAAATGTAAAGTTTTGCCTGGTTGGTTAAATTTGATAATTAGCTCAAAGATTGCATGAATTTCAGAATGAATACAGGAAGGTTACCATTTTCAGCTCAGTAACTGAACTTAGTAATGTGAGAATGGTTGGGTGGGTGGATTAGGGCTTTACGTCCTGTCTTTCGGCTCCTGATGGGCTAATTAGGACAGGCAGGGGCCATGGCAATGAGATGATGGATAAAACAGCCATCCAACTAAGTCATGTGAGACTGAACATGATAGCAAAGGCTTCTTTTTTTTCTTTGGATTCGCACCAAATACTTGTGAATAATGTCGTAAAAAATGTGGGAAAAATTCATATTTCTGAGTTTGACCTCGGATACCGTTTGAGCATGTCATGTGACCTCTTAGGTGACATGACCATCAAAATATAAAGATAATATGTCAGGTCAGTTGAACTAGCATGTAAATAGTCTAAGTCATTGAAAAATGGGTTTTGATGATGCCACAATGAGTGTAGTGAAATTCAGACATGGTTACCATGGTCACCAATTTCACCCTCATTTTTTTGAGGTTACAACAGAAAAGTCTGGGAAATTGATTAGATTATATGTATAATTTACTCACGTAAATTGATTTAGTAACAGAAGCCATTTTATCGCCGTCTTCTACATGCTGGGTTCCCGCCAAAACAGTCATGTGACTCAGGCAGCCAATCAGAGCGTCCCTACGGCGCTCCACTATATAAACGGCCGTACGTTTTTCATAAATTCATTCGCTTCAAACAGAGGAAATGTCGGAGTAACAGCTTGGATGTCACAGCTTCACTCATCCGTTTTTCTTCACTCCTTATCTGCTTGAGTCATCCAAGGTTGATCACGCCTACTACGTCATACTACGCACTACGCCGAGAACGAATTCTCTGCGAAAAATGGTCTGATAGACTCGATTTAACGAATTTCGTTAGAGAAGTATATATACTTTATATATTCATCATAAAGAAGCAAGTTCTGGGAAGCCTGTAGTGATGACAAGAAGTAAGAAGAGACGTAGTTGCAAGGCTTGTGGCAGAGCTGTCAGAGGCCATGAGGGGCCCATAGGAGTAGGGAACTGCACCCTTCCGCCCACAGCAGCCCTTCTGGAAGCACTGGGAGTGGCAGACGTAATGAGTGATGACATGAGCAGGTTGAGCCTTAATAAAAGAGGCCAGAGAAGGTTTGGAAGCGAATACTTTGACAGGGAGGGCAATCAACGGAACAGGAAGTGGACAATTATGCAAATATTGCTGGTTCAAGGTTCAGTGGCTCGTCTCACCCCTCCCAGGTCAACCTCAGCGAGATAGCCGCAGCTTATCTCAGCAGGCTGCAGGGTCCACCCGGTAGGAATGTCCAGTTTTCTGAAGCAAGGGACCCCCCAGATTTGGACGCTGAGGGGAGGCTTGCACCTGACGTTTATAGCGAGTCGTTAGATGACCAGTGGAAGTCCCGGTATCCAAGGTTAGCCCAGGCGATGGGCCCGAACGTTGGTAGAAGTCGTGATGGCAGAGAAGACATCCCCAGGCATCCAGTCCAGCCCAGCGCAGTGGTCTCGCCAGCCATCTCAGCTAACTGGGAAAGGAGGCAGCAGCAGCCATGCCCAGTCGATTCGTCACACCAGTGTGATATCCGTGATCCTAGTTGTCAGGCTGAATCGCTCCATGACGCGCTGTATGTGCCCCGGCTACATGCCAGAAGCGTTGGTATGCGAAGTTACGTGCCTATGGAGAGGCAGGTTGCGAACCCCACAAGTGTGTATGGACAATCTCGTATGGAATACCCAGCTATGAACTGTTCTGACAACCGTGGATATTCGCCTCATAGAGGTGCTGTGCCTGGGGCGGAGCATGTTCCCCCCAGAATCAGAGAGGCAGCAATTTTCGGTGAGTTCATCGAACTTGTTGATTTGTTGAATACTATATGTACTGATAGTGATGAATTTAAGAGTTCTGTTGACCAATATGGAAATCTCAGTATAAAGTGCCAGAAGGCAAAGAGTGTTATTTCAAGTGCTTTTAAATGACTTGAAGCATGGGCTGTATATGAAGTCCTTCTATGTACCCAGTTTGGGATCGATTTGTTTCAAGAAATGGTAGCGTATAGATCATTTATGCTAAAAATCATCCAGAAATACAAACTGCCGTTCGTGCTAACTTATGACATTTGACACAGACAGCTCCTCGCGGCTCGAAAATCTTTCAAATTTTCTCATTTAAATCAAGAGCTTTACATTTTAACCTTCGATTCAACCGCATTACGTAGTGCGAGCAGATGCGGTAAATGTGCTTCTAGTGAACATTCAATAGTGGATTGTCCCTTTCACGGCTCGGGACAGGCCAAAGACCTGTCCAAAGTTAGGAAGCCAGCAGGGCCATCAGACGACATCTGTCTCCTGTTCCAGGATGACAAATGCACAGCAGGTGTTAAATGTAAAAGAAGGCATGTTGTGTCCTCTGCAGAGGTCCAGAAAGGGTGACATCCTGCAGTAGATGCTCAAAGGGCAGGATTGGTGCCAGTGAGTTATCTAAATAAGCCTTACTGGAAATTAATGTTGCCCCTAGTGTACGATAAGGCTAAGGCTGACAGTATATTAAGCCAGCTGTGCGAAGGAGTATATATCGGTCGCCCAAATGCTTCAGGTGGGCTAGTGTCTAATAACTGGCCATCCGCAATGGAGTTTGCTACTGAGGTGACCGAAGTCATCGAAAATGACGTCGAGATGGGTAGGCTTTTTGGTCCATTTCTGGACCCCCCATTTCAGGATTATATAGTCTCGCCTCTTGGGGCCTTCCTCAAGCGCGACGGATCAAAAATCCGCTTAATACATGATCTGTCTTACCCTGCTCAGGGCTCTGTTAATTCTGAGATTGATCCAGAAGATTTTTCGTTGTTATATTCTAGGGTTGACGATGCAGTTACTTCATGTTCTTTATTCCAGCTGGCCTACATGGCCAAGATTGATTTGAAAAATGCATATAAGCATGTCGGAGTCCATCCTGACCACTGGCACATGTTGGGCATGCAGTGGGACTCCGGAAGTGGTAAATCTTACTATTTCTCCAAGGTCCTTAATTTTGGGCTTCGATCTGCCCCTGCACTGTGGGAAGAGGGAGCAACCAAGCATATTAGGTATGTTGACGATTTTCTGGTAGTTGCCCCCTCGTCCCAAGAATGTCAAAATCAACTTGATCTTATCCTTAAGGTCACTGACCTTGCAGGGTTCACAGTTCAGCAGGCCAAGGTCACTGAGCCTGACACAAGTGTGGAGTTTCTTGGAATAGTGATTGACACAGTCAAGTGTCAGCTGAGTATCTCTGATGAGAGAATGAACAAAATTAAGACAATACTGGCTGCTTGGACTGATAAGAAAATTGGTACCAAGAGACAACTGCTAAGCTTAGTAGGTAAGTTAGCCTTTGCAGCCAGGGTGGTTAAATCAGGGAGGGCCTTTTTGGGCAGATTAATTAATTTAGCCAAGAAACCCCAGCACTTGCATCACAAGGTTAAACTCTCCAGCGAGGCAAGGCTTGATATTGATTGGTGGGCTAGGTGCCTGGATACCCACAATGGTGTCTTCCTGTATGCACAGGACTGGTCAAAGGGCACAGTGGTGCACATCTACACTGATGCCAGCAATTATGGCTACGGTGCACTCTGTGATGATGAATGGTTTGCCATGGTTTATACAGATTTGCATGGCTTTTTACATAGGTCCATCAATTGGAGGGAATTCCATTTTGCCCTGAAGGCACTGGTCACCTGAGCACCAGGTCTTGCACACCAGAAGGTCATGTTTCATGTGGATATCTCCACGGTTTGTGATATACTTAATAAACTTTCCACTCCATCAGTTGAATTGATGGAATTCGTGAGGCAGTGGTGTTACTCAGTTGAGCGATATTCCTTGATTACTGCAGTGGTGTATATCTCCACGCATGCCAATGTCAAGGCAGATATGCTCAGCAGGGGGAAGCTTGATGATTTTCTTCAGCTTCACAGCGCCCCCGGTGGTCAGCTTTGGCCGTCTGATCTAGCTTACTTCAATACCAGTATTTAAATGTGTTGCTTACGTTTCACTTGCAGGGGTCAGTGACTTGGATCTCCGGGTGCACCAGTTAGTATCTACCGGTCTAGCCTACAACTCTAGGAAATCATACAGTATAGCAGTCAAGAGGTATATCAAGTTGTGCACAATGTATAACCTGTATCCAATGCTGTATGATGAGCTCACAGTGCTAAGGTTCATAGCTTATCTTTCTTCACTGTCACTCGCATTCAATACCATCAAGCTCTATGTAGCAGGAGTTTGCTCCTGGCTGGTCATGGAAGGGTATACCCCACCAGCTATTAACACTCCACGAGTAAAGTGGGCATTTAAGTCGCTTCAGCGGGACGCACGTCCAGCATCTCAGGCGTTTCCCATTTCTATTCAGATGCTGGCCTTGCTCCAGACGCAGCTATCCTCTACTTGCGATAATCTGATGATTTTTACCGCTATGTCATTAGCGTATTATGCTTATCTTCGTGCCGCAGAGTATTGTTATGATCCATGAGTGGCTCCGCCCCTGTTGGCATCGAATCTGGCATTTCATTCAGCACAAGCTCCCTACTGTATAGTGAGAGTGCAGGCGTCTAAAACGTCTCTTAAAGGTTTCAATGTGATCGTTGGTTGTTCGCGTGCTGTCGTGTGTGCACACTGCAATCTAATCCAGTACTTGCGGAAGAGGCGCTTTGCCCACTCTGAGCCGCTCTTCTTGTTTCGAGATGGTTCTCCTCTGACCCACACATTGCTATCTCAACGTATGAAGGTAATGTTTGGAGGGTTGGGGTTTGATTCCAGTAACATTACGCCCCACTCCTTAAGAGCAGGGGCGGCCACCGATGCAGCATCCAGAGGTTTCGCAGATACTGAGGTTCAGCGGTTGGGGAGATGGCGGTCCGAGGCCTTTAGGTCCTACATTCGTCCATCGACACATCATCAGGCTTCAGTGGCATCCAAGCTCACCTCACACCTGCATTTCCTCCCGCACTAGCACCACGACTAACACATATCATCCATCTATCTTCAGGTTTTTATCAAGATGATTGTTTTAAGACGAAACTAAAATATTAATAAAAAAAGTAGAATATAGAAATACAAGTAAAATACTTTTTCTATACGCTCTTTGTCATGGGTGTCTACAAAGAGCGCTTATGTCATTGTAGTTATAATCATATGTATCATTTGTGTTTTGTGTCAAATAAAGTGGCAACTGAGCCCAAGTCTAATACAATGGTCTTAGTCGCTTATTAAGTATAATTTACTCATGTAAATTGATTTAGTAACAGAAGCCATTTTATCGCCGTCTTCTCCACGTTGGGTTCCCGCCAAAACAGTCACGTGACTCAGGCGGCCAATCAGAGCGTCCCTACGGCGCTCCACTATATAAACGGCCGTACGTTTTTCATAAATTCATTCGCTTCATTCTTCACCCACCACCCCATCCCTATGGCAATTATAGCCTCTTAGAATATGCTACCATTTTAAGATTCATGTTCTATCGACTATACACTCAAAATTTTGCATGTGATATATGTCAAATGTATGTCATTATATCAAGATATATCAAAATTTCAGTTATTTCTCAATTAAATTGATGCAATCTGTATGCATACATAGCAATTTATATTGGGGTGTCTACAAAGAGCGCTTATGTCATTGTAGTTATAATCATATGTATCATTTGTGTTTTGTGCCAAATAAAGTGGCAACTGAGCCCAAGTCTAATACAATGGTCTTAGTCGCTTATTAAAGATAAAGCTGTTAGACGACTGGTCTGGTCTTGTGTGTGATTGCCCAGCCCTATTTAGGGATTTTATGAAGTCATTTTGAGGTTGCTTCTGTCAACACATTTAGGTTTAAGGCTATTTCTGGCCACAGCTGTACATCTGCCAGTTGGCTATATTTGAAAATCTACCAGAATAAGAAATTTAAGCAGGAAGGACAGGTAATCATATTTCTCAGGCTGAAGAGATAAGGATTTAAAATAGTAACCTAACAGCAATGTCAGACTTGATATGCATTTATATAATTCAACAAGTGTATATAATTGAAAAGCTTTTATTGAGGCTAAATTTTAATATGGTACACATTTGATAGCTTCTACACAATGGGACCTAATTCAATTTGGGGCAAAAACTAATTTAGGGATATAATAGCAAAACATCACATCGGCATTTACATCAATCTCATGTGTGCAAACTTTAGCCAATTTAAGAGAATAATGGTGAGATTTGTAAAATTTGGTTTTCGGAGAAACCTACAACTAACAAGCTAGTCCTGACTGCTAGGCCACTCAAGTACTAAAGAAACAAAAGTCCTAACATGTAATACGTTTATTTTTTAAAGTCACTTACACAAATATGTCACTTATTGCTCTGCATGTCTGTTGTGAAGGATCTAATTCAGCCTTTTGTGTTGTTCCCAGTTTAATCATTCTGACATGGGAAAGACTTTGGCCAACATTGATGCTTCATCAAAGTTGAAACAATGTTGACCTGATTTGCAATCAGGGATAGATATGTCCACAGCGGTCTTAATAATATATATATATATATTAAATGTCTACATTTCCTCATTAGATAAACAGGGACAGATATTTCGATATAACTGTCTATAATGCTGTATTTCACAGCAGATATGCTAGGGAAAATATGTGAGCAGCATGTTTGGCACTCTATTTTTGCTTTTACTTACTGGTGAGTTGATTTTCTGAGTGATTTTTTCACTTTTTTCAACAGCAGCGTAGCTACATCGGTAGAGGCATGTTTTGTTAATCCTGTTTTAGTCCTTTTTTTTATCCTTTTTCTTTCATTTTTTATCCTTTTTATTTCTTACTTTTTTTTTCTTCAGCACACAGCTTGATAGGCATGAAGAAATATTCGACATGTGATGATGCAATTGATATGAATTGCGAGTCTAACCTGATTGTTATTATGGACTTGAACACTACGTCGAGTAGAGCCAATGATCTGCTAAAGCAATGCAATGCACATCATCAATGTTATTTGGCCATCAACAATGATGAATGCATGCAAGTAACTTACTTTTGCATACCAGGTAAGAATATGGTCAACCTAATTAATTCAATTCAGTATGTACATGCAATTAAGGGAAATTTCAATCTTCAGAGTCTGAAAAATTAACCATCATTTTTCTTTTTATTCTAATCCATATTAATAATCTTGTTTTAGGTGTTGGAGCTTTGGAAATAACAAAATCATCTACAGTCCATCTTAAATCTAAATCATCTTTGATGAGAGTGATGAATGAAGGTTTCAAATTTGGAAGATATTCTAATCTTCAGAAGGTGGACTGTCGCCTAAAGCTCACTGGAGAAACCACATACAATGATATGTATATGACTGTCAGAATATATGAGTTTTCCTCATCAGCAAATGGGACACAATTTACCTTGGGAGTAAACAAATCAAGCAATCCAAAATTTTTCGCAGATTCAATGACATTTTATACTCCATATGCTTCTGTCAATGGAAAAGGTGATTGGAACATAAGCATTGCCGTCTCTCATCCAAAGAGTAACATGACCAGCAAAATTCGGTTCTGGGCTGAATTGGAGGGTGAGTTGAATATGATGTTTTATTCTATATTTACATTTATTGGTCTTCCTACTTTTTTCATCAGTTATGATGAGTTACTCTCAGTTATGTTCTGTTTATTTATTTTCTTATTCTTCATATTTCTTGGTATAATACTTATATACATGTTTACCAGAGAGATTCATCTTCAGATTTTTTCTAGACAGTTATCTTAATTTATATATATTTTTTATTTTTTTCCTGTGGCTCTTAGTGTACCCTAAAGCTTGGGGTTTACTTCACCTGTCTTGTACATCTGACTCAGGTAAATGTTTGTATACCATTTAGTGATTTGGTTTCTCACACTAAGTAAGAGTGGGTTATCAATTTAATATGATTATTTACTACAATTGCAGGACCGAGTCCAACAACTTTGACTAAGCAACCAATGACAACTCTTTCTACTCAACCAGGTATTGTACATAAATCACATTTGATTCAAAAGCATTCATTAGTCAAGTAATATTTTTCCACTATTGCTAACACTGGTCTGAATAAGTCAAATGTATGTAAATTTATTTCTAAAATTATTTTAAATTTCTGATTGGGTTCTTGTCCATCTCATTTGAATTATTGTTTTGTTTTATTCCAATTGAATTTAAACCTCAGCATGACAGTAAAAATATTTTTATATGTTGGTTTAGTTTCAAGTACAAATTTGTTTGCCTGACAGCCTTATTACTGGATAAACTAAGAGGTGTCATTTAATGTTATTTTAAAAAGCACCAACTTTTTGTATTTTATTATCATTTGTCTTATTCATTTTTTTGAAAATAACAATAAAAACTCTTTGGTAAATAACTCAAAATCCTGAAGCCTGACACCTCAACTATGTACTGGAAGCAATTAGGAAAGTGGGTATTCCGCAAATTTTGACTAACAGTTGTGGAAATATGGCATTTAAAAAAATATCCCATGACAGCTAAGCTGCAAAATAAGAACCCCTCAGAAGTGGCTGTTCCCATCAGAATTTTTAGCCAACATGTTTTGAACATGATTAGGGGCCCCAAGCCTCCTAAAATATCACATAGACATCAAATTATGCGAACGTTGGGTTAACTGATGCACTATGATCTATATAGTTAATAATAAAAGTAAAACTATGAAAAAAAATAGTTTTTTGCAGATATCTTCAAAAATATCCACCCTGGAGGTTTAAAGTATATTTGTTGACCAAACCAAATATGGCTATTCTGCACATTTTGAGTGCTGCTACAACCTTCTCAAGATAAAGCCAAGTTAGATACAGAGTTACCATCAATAAAGGCCAAAATCATATACTTGGGGTGAACCGGTTGTAAAAGTCCATGTCATTAGAGACTCCAATATGATGACATTTCCAAGTCCAAGCTGCTCATCTCCAAGTAAACAGCATAAAGTCAGAGTGACTTGAAAATGCAGACTTTCAACTGAGTCTCATCTCAGCTTGAAGGAAGTCAAGTTCTCCCAGTTCCAAAGTGGGCAGAGTCCAAAGTGCAGTAAGCACAAAATATTCAGAGTCCAAAGTGTACAAGTAAATAACACAAGAGTGGATTTGCTTCCTCAGCTGGCAAAATGAAAACTGATCTTTTTAATGTGCACAGGGTATATGTATTAAAGTACAATTCATGAAGTTTTCCCCCCAGCAGGGCTGAGAGGGAATTATCAACCAATCACAACACAGTAAACTCCACATTCCATGGGGTGATACCTCCCCCAAACAGGGCTGCTACCAGCATCTTTCTGCCAATTCTGGCAGGGATTAGTGAAGCTAAGACAATGGAGCAAAAGTGGACCCCCTGCAGTGCTCTGCATTGTGCTGAGGCTATTTATAGCTCAAGTCACAATGGGCTATTGTACTGAGTGTCAACTTTGGCTTGGTCAGCAGTTTTGGAGGGAAAGTTTTGGAGGGAAAATTAGCAAGCTCCTCCCACAATTCAGGACTTAACAGTGAGGCATCTTAACAGGGCAATGCACTCACATAACACTGACAAGAAATCAATATGAAGCAAAAGGAATGATACTTGTTATCAATTGACAATTGATTGATAATACAGTCAATCAATTAATAATATAATCAAGGTGTCATCAATTGACAATTGATTGATAATACAGTCAATCAATTAATAATATAATCAATGTTAACAATATAATCAATGTTGATAATAAAATCAATGTTAATAATATAATCATTGCTAACAATATAATCAGTATTAATAATCAACATTCCTTGCAGCAGGCTAAACTAGCTAAGACTAAGCATAATTAACAAGCAACTGCTGGCACATGTGAGTAGAGCAGTGACCAGCTAAAATGTAGTGATGAGCACACACTACTACTGCATAGAGTCACACATGAGCAGAGGGCAAGTGTAATGATGTGTACATATAATAACTTGTACCTAACACATCCATTCAATCCGACAGGTATCTGCTTAAGGCAAGTGTAATGCAGAGCATGACACAATCTGACCTGCCTGTACAACCTTGCTTAAGGCAAGTGTAATGCAGAGTGCACACAATCAATGCACCTGTCATATAACTCTAACTGACATATATCCTTTGCCTAAGGCAAGTGTAATGAGGAGCATGCAATCAATGCACCTTTCATATTGCTCCAACTGACATATATCTTTTGCCTAGGGCAAGTGTAATGAGGAGCATGCAATCAATGCACCTTTCATATTGCTCTAACTGACATATATCTTTTGCCTAGGGCAAGTGTAATGAGGAGCATGCAATCAATGCACCTTTCATATTACTATAACTGACATAATATAAGTGCTTGCCAGGGGCTGCACTTTACATCACTCCCCCCCTTATTCTAGCTCATTGATGGCAATCAGCAAGGAGCGTGCTTGGGGATGATCAAGAATTCATCAGCCTGGCAATATAAACAATTCTGACATGCTAGATAATTCTGACATGCTAAACAACTCTAAACGTTTAGATAATTCTAACATGCTAAGCATTTCTCAGTGACATCTGTATCTGAAGCACAGTGAGTGAAAAAAAAAAAATGGCTACAACAATGCTGCAAGGTTAAGACAAATGGTGACAAGTCTGAGGAAACAAGGGTATTTCTTATTTTGTCTAAGCTAAGTACAGTTCTACATTGTGGGGATCTCATGACTACAAGTCGTCCTGACCATGTCTCCCCCTTGAGGTAAGATCCAAGGAATCCAGCAGTGCGATGCATGCATGCTTGAGTGCATGATATGGCAGCGTCAATCAACTTGGTTGTAGTCTGGGCTCAGCTCAGCATGCTGTCGCCGTCGTGCCTTGAGACAGTTCGTTCTGGAGGACATCGAATTCTGGCAGTGAAATGGTTAAATCCAGTAGAGTGAATTTCAGCTCCTGGATTGTAAAATCCAGTAGGCAATCCATTTCATCCCTGGCAACAAGGTGGGGTGCGGTAATTCTGCCGGGCCCCACATCCATGAGCACCAGGAGATTGCCCTGCGGAAAGGCGAAATCGGCATTCCTATCTTCCACGGCCGTAGAAGGTAAAAGAGGGCTGCGTCCAGCACACTCCCGAGTATATCGCCTGACCACTCACAATCCATCAGTGCACCTGGCGAGCTTGGTCGACAGGCAGAACCAACATTCTCCACTTCGTACCAGGTTAAGAGTGTGTTTATCACTTCCAGGCGGGCATGCTTCTGCTGCTCCAGGGGACAGTAAATTCCAGCCGATAGTTAATTTCATGAGATAGCCAATTCCAGTAGCTAGTGAACTCCAGTGGACAGTGAATTCCGCACCGTGAATTCTATCAGCCTGTGAATTCTAATGGGCCGTGAATTTCATATCATGAATTCCATCCGCCAGTGAATTCTAGCAGAGTGTAGTGGTGATGAACAACTCAGAGGCAACAAGCAATCAGTGTTCCAGTCCGACATCCTGATGAGGTGATCCTTGCCCCAGTAGTCCGGGAAGTTCCTGCAGTAAATTGATGCGGGCTCGCTTCTGCTGCTCCAGTGTGGGTGCTGCGATGTCCAGACATAAGGGGCGCTTCGTGCCACGCTGAATGTATGGGCGTGAGCGTTTGGGATTGGTAGCAGGGTCCTGTTGGTGGGGCCGACGGGGGGCGAAGCGATGCATGCGCTTGGCGTCCTGGAGGCGCTCTGGGGCTGGACGTGCGGTAGCCAGGTGTCTGGGGGCTGTCAGGGCTGTTGGTGGATCTGCGGGCGCTGGAGCCGGACGTTTTGCGTCAGTGATCGAGTCGGGATCGTGCGGGCGTCTCTGTGCAGATCTGTGCAGTCTCTTGGCGTCTCCAAGTTTCTGCTGAGCTGTGCGGGTCATGGCAGAGGTGCGAGCGTCGGTGGGGTCTGGCTGCGATTGACTGACAGGGGTTTTAGGCGGTGCCCTGCTCTTGCTTGCAGTTGCAGTCTGGTCTTGCGTGACACTGCTGTCTGCACTAGAATGGCTATCCTGCCTGTTGCGCTTCTTGGCTTTGATCTTTGGGCCCGCCGGGGCGGGGCGATGTGTCACTCGAGGGGGCCGAAGGGCGACTGTCTTCGGATGAGCTGGAGGCGAGTATGTCCTGAGGAGGCCGGTGGTCCTAGTGCTTTGTCGGGGGTTGCGGATTGGGCGTGGATTGACCTCATCCCAGACAATGTTGGGGTCCACCAACTTGACCTTGTTGATGTTCAAGGTCTTCTGCTTGCCTGTCTGTTGATGGGTGAGCCACAGCACCTTGTTTCTGACCCTGGTCACTGTCCACTGGGGATCCCACTTGCTGGTGAGTGACATGGGCTCTGGGGCTTTAATGACAACCGTGTCCCCCACTTCTACTTTCCCTGTGTTGGCCTGTCGCTCCAATCTGGCTCTGTTGTGCCGCCTAGACTGCTCCGTGGCTGTAGCTGCTGTGCGGAGGGCGTCTGCTAAGTTCTGCAATCGCTCATCCTGCTGGTCATCTTCCTTGAGCAGACGATTTATAGGTAGTCGTGCTCTGCGGCCATGGTGCAAGAAGAATGGCGTGTGTCCTGTTGTGTCCGAGACTGAGTTATTGTAGGCCAGCAGAGCTGGGCCCAGCTGATCCTCCCAAGTGTCTCTCGTGTTGTTGATGAGTCTGGACACAATCTGCTTCAGGGTGCCATTGAACCTTTCACATTTTCCATTGGCTTGCGGGTTGTAGCTCGTCGTGCGTCTGTGGTCTATTGCGAGCGCAGTGATGTAGTCCCTGAGCGCAGCTGCACCGAACTCCAATCCTTGGTCAGTGATTATGACGTCCGGATAGCCATGGCGTGGAAAGTAGTGCCTCGAGAATTGCTTCCATACCTCGTAGCTAGTTTTCGAGGGTATTGCGAAGGCCTCCGCCCAGCCAGTACAGTGGTCTATGATGGTGAGGATGTACTGGTTACCTGAAGGAGACTTGACCAGAGGGCCGATGAGGTCAGCTGCCACAATCTGCACTGGGGCCGCTGCTATTGGCATTTCTCCCATAGGGGCTTTGGGTCGGCTCTTGGAGTGCACAATGCATGTGGGACACTGCAAAATGAAGGCTCTGACGTCTCTCTTCATGTGGGCCCACGCAAACGCCTCTTGCAGCTTCCGCATCGTCTTTAGGACAGACATGTGACCCACGTCAGCATGCGCACTCGCTATCATCTTGTTGCGCTGTTGCGGGGGAATTATGAGCCTGGGGTGATCCGGCGCATACTTGTGTGGCCTCAGGGTGGAGTATAGCAGATCATTTATGACTTCGTAATCACTGTCGTCATCGTGATGCTCTGACCACTCCGTCATGTCCCGCTGCTGTTGGGCTAGTCTAGGAAGGTCCAGACCGTAAATGTCAGGGACCGCGTCATCAGGGGGCAAGGCTGGCAAGGCGTCTCCGAGGTGCCAATAGTCTGCATCAAAGGTTGCCACTTCCTCAGACTGCCTGATCCTGGAGAGCATGTCAGCCCTGACGTTCAACTTCCCCTTGTGATACTCCACTTGGCAATTGTACTCCGCCAACAGGACCGCCCGACGTTGTATCTTGGTATTGTTCATGTCCTTGGTGAACAAGGAAGTCAGGGGCTTGTGGTCCGTGTAGGTTTTGTAGTCCGCTCCCCAGAGATAGGGACGCAATTGTTTGAGGGCATACACAACGGCGTATGCCTCCTTTTCGATCGTTGCCCAACGCCTCTGGGTATCAGACAATTGTTTGGAGAGGTAGACAATGGGACGTTCTACACCATCCTCGTCTTTCTGGCACAGTATTGCACCTATGGCGTAATCACATGCGTCTGTGTATAGTTGATATGGCTGGTCGGTGCGTGGGTGTGCCATGACCTTGTCGCTGGTCAGGGCATGCTTCAGAGTGTCAAAGGCTAATTGCAGGCGACCAGACCACTCAAATCTAACGTTCTTGCGTGTGAGGTTGACAAGGGGCTCGGAGATGCGGGCGTAATCCTGGATGCAAGAGCGGTAGTATCCTGACATCCCCAGGAAACTTCGTGTCTCAGCCAGGTTCTGGGGGGCTTTCATGCGGACGATAGCAGACACCTTGGCTGGGTCCGCCCGCAGGCCTGCCTCACTGACGACGTAGCCCAGCAGCTTCACCTCCTTGAGTCCAAATACGCACTTTGTGGGGTTCAAGCGCAGGTTGAACTGCTGCAATCGTTCAAACATCAATTCCAAGTGGGCCACGTGCTGCTCCTGATTCCTGCTGTACACCACAATGTCATCTATGTATAGCATACATATATTGCCGATCAGGCCCTTGAACACGACTTCCATGGCCCTTTGGAAAAGCTGGCTGGCGTTACACAAGCCCATGGGGAGCCGTGTCCAGTGAAATAGGCCCCGGTGGCACACAAAAGCCGTTTTCTCTTGGTCATCCGGGTGAAGGGGGAGCTGATGGAAGCCCGACTTGAGATCGAGCGTGGAGAATATCGTCGCCCCCTGCAGCTGATCGAATATGTCGCGGATCAGCGGTATTGGGTAGGCATCCTTCTTGGTCACTCTGTTAAGTGACGTATAGTCCACGCAGAACCGAGGTCCATCCGAGGAGTCCTTCTTTTCCACGAGGACTACTGGGGACGCCCAGGGAGATGCTGAAGGGAGTATGATTCCTTGTTCCAGGAGGTCGTCCATCTTCCTGTCCAGGGCCTCCCTTTTGCTCAGAGGCAGGCGGTAGGGGCGTCGTTTGATTGGGCAGCCCTCGGTCTCAATCCTGACCAGGATGTCCGGATGACACCCAAGGTACTCCCCTTTGGCGGCAAACAGGTCTTCATGCCCTGCCACGCACTGTGCCACCTGAGTGTCTGTGATGACTGGTGGCCGGTCCCCCAGTGAGTCTATGGCATAGTTGAAGCGAGCAGGGACCAGAGGCAAGAATTTGCCCTTCCACTTCAGTATGCCCTCCTCGTAATTCACGCTCGCCTGCTCCTTGCTTAGCAGGTCACGGCCGATTATCATAGGGTGAGCGATTCGCTCCACAACAATCACACTGAAGGTCCCCAATAAGGTCTCATGTATTTCAGTGCTGCCCCAGACCTTGATGCCATGTCCAGTGACGCCACACAATTGCACTGAATTTTCCAAAAGTGGTTGGCGTCCAGTCTTTCTACATAAAGATTCGAATTCTTGGCGCCGCAGCACGCTGCGGGATGCTCCCGTGTCGACGAGTGCTGGTATTATCCATCCGTAAATGTCCAGTTCTACATACTTCAGCTCGTCGACCGCCGCGGCGCCTACTGGCCCCCCTGTAGCGGTGAGTTGGGGGCCGGCTGTGGGCGTTGCAAGGCTGCTCTTCGGCTGCGGCAATTCCTCTGCACATGTCCTGGCCTGTGGCAGAATCCGCAGATTGGGAGACCGTCGCTTGTGTAGGCAAAGGTGGTCTCTGCAGGCTGACCCGTCGCAGAGCGTGGCCTGCCCTTGTCCTGGGGCTGAGTGGTGCCATCACTCTGAGGCTTGAGGCTGGCTATCAATTTGGTGAATTGACTCGTGAGTCCACCCATTTGTCTACGCAGTTCCGCCACGTCCTTGGCGAGGCCCTCGGTGAGTGGGACCTGTGGTGAGACGGCATTGACCTCCATGGGCTCTTCCTGTCGTACTACAACGCCCTCGTCCAGGGCCATGCGCAGCCTGTATTCGTCCGCCTCGTAGCCTGTCACCAGTCTCATGGCCATGCTGTAATCCTCAGGCCGGCCATCTTTGATTAGTCTTTCGACCACGTGCCGGTCTCGCAACCCACGCAAGTAGGCTTTCAGCAGGAGACAAATCTGGTCTGCATTCCTGGTGGGAGCCTGCTCTCCGAGCTGTGTGGTCTTGGGGTAAGCGAGGTCTGCCTTCTCACGGAAGCGTCTGCCAAATGAAGCAGAGGTCTCGTACGCGCCCTGCTTCAGCTTCTCTACCTCATGCCTGAGGCGGTCATCCTCATGGGGTGATAGGAAAGCCTGCTGCAGGTGCAATCTCAGTGTGGCCCATGCAGTCTCATAGCGACTGGGCTGTTGGCTGAGGAAGTGCTCCAACTCCCTTCGCAGTGGGCCTTGTGCTGTCTGCGCGGCTATGTAGACAGTGAAGCGAGAGTATGGAACCCTCAAATCCACCTCCTGCAGCCAATCTCGCACCGTTCCTGGACTCGCGCCGTCGCACGGGGGCACACGTTTTGACAGATTGTCAGCGGCGATGCGTTCAGTCGTGTCCCTCTGACGTCGTTCTCGGGCCCGACTTTCTTCCTGATTTATCGCTCGTGTCGTGGCTCCTTCTTCACGCAAATGATGCATTATCTCCGCGAATTGCTGGTAGGTCGGGAAGGCAGCTGCTTCTCCCTGAGCTTGCTCTTCAGCCTCGACAGGCAAGTCCGGAGCTTCGTCTGGTTGCACTGGCATCTTTCCAAGGCAGCTTGCGTGGGCGGGTCGGTTAAGTGAGAACGGCGGAATCCAACAGTGTTAGCAGAGCATTAGTCTCCTGCTAATTACACATTAATTCACGTACAAGCATGAACACTTTCCAGCATGCTGCTTCAGCCAGTCTTGCCTATCCTCAGAGGCAGTTAAGAGCATGCATGTCTTCAATTCAGATCACGTCGGGGTCACCAATGTAAAAGTCCATGTCATTAAAGACTCCAATATGATGACATTTCCAAGTCCAAGCTGCTCATCTCCAAGTAAACAGCATAAAGTCAGAGTGACTTGAAAATGCAGACTTTCAACTGAGTCTCATCTCAGCTTGAAGGAAGTCAAGTTCTCCCAGTTCCAAAGTGGGCAGAGTCCAAAGTGCAGTAAGCACAAAATATTCAGAGTCCAAAGTGTACAAGTAAATAACACAAGAGTGGATTTGCTTCCTCAGCGGGCAAAATGAAAACTGATCTTTTTAATGTGCACAGGGTATATGTATTAAAGTACAATTCATGAAGTTTTTCCCCCCAGCAGGGCTGAGAGGGAATTATCAACCAATCACAACACAGTAAACTCCACATTCCATGGGGTGATACCTCCCCCAAACAGGGCTGCTACCAGCATCTTTCTGCCAATTCTGGCAGGGATTAGTGAAGCTAAGACAATGGAGCAAAAGTGGACCCCCTGCAGTGCTCTGCATTGTGCTGAGGCTATTTATAGCTCAAGTCACAATGTACTGAGAGTCAACTTTGGCTTGGTCAGCAGTTTTGGAGGGAAAGTTTTGGAGGGAAAATTAGCAAGCTCCTCCCACAATTCAGGACTTAACAGTGAGGCATCTTAACAGGGCAATGCACTCACATAACACTGACAAGAAATCAATATGAAGCAAAAGGAATGATACTTGTTATCAATTGACAATTGATTGATAATACAGTCAATCAATTAATAATATAATCAAGGTGTCATCAATTGACAATTGATTGATAATACAGTCAATCAATTAATAATATAATCAATGTTAACAATATAATCAATGTTGATAATAAAATCAATGTTAATAATATAATCATTGCTAACAATATAATCAGTATTAATAATCAACATTCCTTGCAGCAGGCTAAACTAGCTAAGACTAAGCATAATTAACAAGCAACTGCTGGCACATGTGAGTAGAGCAGTGACCAGCTAAAATGTAGTGATGAGCACACACTACTACTGCATAGAGTCACACATGAGCAGAGGGCAAGTGTAATGATGTGTACATATAATAACTTGTACCTAACACATCCATTCAATCCGACAGGTATCTGCTTAAGGCAAGTGTAATGCAGAGCATGACACAATCTGACCTGCCTGTACAACCTTGCTTAAGGCAAGTGTAATGCAGAGTGCACACAATCAATGCACCTGTCATATAACTCTAACTGACATATATCTTTTGCCTAGGGCAAGTGTAATGAGGAGCATGCAATCAATGCACCTTTCATATTGCTCTAACTGACATATATCTTTTGCCTAGGGCAAGTGTAATGAGGAGCATGCAATCAATGCACCTTTCATATTACTATAACTGACATAATATAAGTGCTTGCCAGGGGCTGCACTTTACACGGTGTTAGGAGTTCTTCAGTTGCTCTGATATTTCAGTGTTTTTTTTAGACCCCATCCACAACTTTTGGATAGGTTTCAGCTCAGATCTGAGAACTTTGTAGAAAGTTGGTACGGCCTAATATTGGGCATGTGCTTTATTCTTTAATATATTTGGAATTAGCACATTTTCTGTCCAATACCTAAAATCACTACAGTAAATACACCAACAGAAAGCTTTAATCTTTATCATGCCTAAATGCGCAAGTTAAATCTGATGAGAACAATTATTTGACTTTTTAGACGCCCACAGCCATACATTATCTACTGAAGCTCCATCAACATCTACTGTACCTGCTGCTATCCCAGGTGGGCATTCTTCCATCACTAATCAAGTAATACATATTAAACCTGGCATATTTAATGATGTTTATCATTTTCTTTAATGGTGCATCGCTGGCTGTTATTGTTCCAGTTTCTACAGTGGTTATAACCATCCTTGGCATATCACTGTCAATAGCTGTAGTCACTTTTACTATAGCCTGGATTTTCAGGTATGACACATTCACCACATAAATAACCTCTGTAAAATACCTTCTTTGAGATATTTAGATTAAAAGCTGTCATTCTGTGTAGATGTATTAGAACAGTAATAATTACAATATATTCAATCAGAAACCAGACATTGAGTTGCACATTGAAAAATTCCCACACCCTGAGAGATGGGTATGATTACACCTACATTGACCTTGGAGACTTTGCCTTGAGCCGAAGTCAAAGGTTAGTATTGCATACCTAAATGACATCACATTTGCCCTCAACATACCACCCTTCATGTAAAATTGTCTGAACAAATGTATCTGATCAGATGGCATTTTCTGTGCTCACTTTAGATGTATTATCGTTCTTTTTTTTTTTGGCAGAGGGGGAAATACAACAAGAGACAATGACAGTATTTCAGGAGAAATATGTCCAGTAAGTCAATCGATGGGAAATCTCACGGAGTCCAGAAACATAGGACGTGAATTACCTCCCATTCCCAGGTAAAACTGCACGATGATGTACATATTTAGTAAACAATCCTGGTTGTATTCCATTAAAGGTATGTTGCCTTATATTTTAACAATATATGTTTGTACAGTATTATTGTTATATTACTATTTCGTTTTGCTTGTACTTTTGGAGGGCACACAGTATTGAAGGTCTCCCAGCTGCTTTGGGAGAAATAATTCCTCTAAGTCAATCATTGCCCCACTTGATAGGATCAATCTTACCACCTATTCCCAGGTGAGCTTTAACAGCTGCAACAAATTAACCAGCAAGATCAATTTAAACCTTTGCTCCTAAATCTATTTATTCCTTTAAAAAAAATGGCATATTCTTCAAATTGTAGAGAAATAGAATATGAGGGAGGTGCCATCAATTCACCTTGCATACTTCATTCTGCTGTAGTCCATAGACCACTTGACGATAATGAGCAAAGTCACCCAGGACAAGAATCAGACAATGAAAATGAATATCTCCCTTCCATGTATGTTTATTATTTCATCTTTGATTATGGATGCTGCAAATAATTATTGTGTATAATTAAGGTTTCCATGAAAGGTATGTTATTTTTTGCGTAAAGCTGATTATGGTCATGATTTAAATATTGTTCTTCTACCATTACAAAGGGACTCAGTAGAAATTTTGAGCACAGGGATCACAGAATTCCCAACAGAGAACAATGATAAAGTATGTCCTGAGGAAAGTGACATCGAAAGCAATTCAAACAATGCTGACCAGGATGTTGAGGACCAAGAGTATGATGATGCAAGCTGCAGCGGATTAATTGAAAATGAATATGTAGGTTTGGAACAAGATAATTTCAGTGACACCAGCTCAAGAAGCTCCACTGGGATTCTTTACACCTTACTGCATGGTGTGCAAAGGTATTTTTAAAGATTTTATACTTACACATTCTGTATACAGAAGCTATCAATTTCATCTTAAGTTAAACTAAATAAAGGTGGATGATTGAAAGACTATCATGATCTACCGTTAAATTTTCATCTAATGGGTTCCCTTGCAGAGCTGCAGCCACAAGCCCTGACCCAGACTTAACTAAGGTTGAAATGAACGATGATGACGGACAAAAGGATGTTGATCCTGAAATGACAACTGACAAAACCCCAGCCCAAGATGAAGATGAAGAAGATGATAAAGATGAACATGGTTACTTAGTGCTCCTTTCAGATGATGCACTATCTGTTCAAGGTAAGAGCAATACTAAGAACCATGAAAGTGATGCCATGGACCAAGGGGGTAAAGCTGAGAATGAAGAAAAACGTAGTGTATCTGAGAAACTGATATATTCTGAAGTTCCTTGTGAATATGAAAAGAAAGGTAAAGATGTAGTTGACCATGAAAATAGATCAGAAAGGAACAAGGTCGATGCAATGCCTGTGTTGAGTGACAACGATGAACATGGTTACTTAGTGGTCCTCCCTCCACTTCCTTCCCTATGTTCTCCTCAAAATCAAGCTGATGCTAAAATACATGGAATTGAAAGAAATGACCAGGGAATGAAAACTAACATTGTGGAAAAAAGCTGTGAAAACGAGAATTTAATCTATTCTGAAGTGTCCCCTGAATATGAAAAGGAGAATGATGGAAATGAAGATGGTCAAAAGAAAGCACAATGACATGGCCAAGGAAACGTCATTTCTGTTAAGTGATAAAGATGAACATGGCTATTTGGTGATTCTTCCAAATTAGAACAAAGCAGGTATGAGAACAAAACTGCTTTTCATTGTGTTATGTTTCACTTTTTGTATACAAAACAAGGAAATGTATTGACAATAGGAAAACAAAAGTTTTAACTTATACACTAAGAATGCATTGCTTCAGTTAAATAAGTAAGCGGTGTACCAATATTGTAACAGTGCTTTCAGGAAGGCTTGGGAATGTTTTATCAGTGAATTGTGTCAATTATTTTGTTTTTTGTGTATTTTTGGAAAGTGGATGGTTTTCTAAAATATCAAAACATGTTAGGAATATTTGTACTTCTGATTTGGAGTGTGTTCAACAGCATGTACTGCTAGTTGCTATCTTTATCATTTTGTATGATAATATCAATAAATGTAATGTAAATATAAGGAAATTAAGTAAAAAAAAAAAAAAACTTTTGGTGGGCAATTGCATGACCATGAAGTGTCACAAGTTTATTAGACAAATAATTTAATTGAAATTTTGTTGTGAAAAGTAAAAACAAAATGAAACAGGCAAATAAATAATTTACGGTTTACAACAACTTTACAAGAATATATTTTGATGCACTAAATATAAAAAACAAAAGTTAAAATTGTGAAAATTTGCACCGCATACCATATAGGTTCCTTATTATTTGTTGTTTTCCCATGATTATGCTGTAAATCCAGGATACAACACATGTAAAACAAGCAAGTGATATGTTTGGTCAAGGAAGAAATGTAGATTGAGAACCATGAAACAAGTACAATGGTTTTCTGGAAAGCCCATTCACTGATCATTTGCCCACCAAAGTCTCCATGTATCTGACTAATTAAATTTCCTTATTTAGATTAACTTTAGATAATGCTTTATATTATATCATTTCCATGCAAAATGTTATATTTTATAGATGGTACAATTTTATTTATGTCTAAAATGTATCTATGCATTGTTTTTTTTGTATTTGATTATTTGTTGCAATTATTAGACAATTTTGTATGTGTTATCACATGATATATATAAATTTGTAAAATAATTTATTTGAAATGTTGATGTGAAAAGTAAAAAAATGAATAACCAGGCAAAGGAATAATTTACTGTTTACCATTAGACAACTTTACAAGAACATAAGTGGATGCACTAAATATAAAAAAAAAACACTTAAAATTGTTAAAATCTGCAGTGCATACCATATAGGTTCCTTATAATTTGTAGTATTTCCCTAATAATGCTGTAAATCAAGGATATAACGCATGTAAAACATGCAAGTGACATGTTTGGTCAAGGAAGAAATGTGGATTAACAACCATGAAACTTAAGCAATATACAATTATAATGGTTTACTGGAAAACCTGTTCACTGAATGTTTACCCACCAAAGTCCTGATGTATCTGACTAATTGAATTTCCTTATTTAGTTTGTAGTTGATGTTTCTTATCATGTCTTTTACAAGACGATATATATTTCAGAGATGCCACAATTTTATTTATATCTAAAATGTATCTATGCATTGTGATGTTTGTATTTGATAAATTTTAGCTATTTTTAGTAAGAGAGAATGTTGTATAATATATTATGTTATCACATTAAGCACAATATTATCCTATTATATATCACAATAATTATTTTAGTATAGCTGTATGTATAAAGGCTTGTTATGTTTCATTGGAAGAAGAATAACCACAAATTGCTACTATATTATGCAAAGTTTTTTATCAAGTGAAATGCAGGTCAAATTTATATATATAGTCTTCAGATTTAAGATTCAACTTTAATCCTGGGTACTCTAATTCAGCTTCAAATGAATCTATATTGAGGGCATTATATTAATTTATGAGGACAATTGATATATAATTGTAATATTATATTATGTGCCATTATATTATTGTAATATGAAGAATTTTGCAATTTGTTGTGATATGTATGTAAGTAAATACATGTTTTCATATCTGAGAGACAATTATTTGTATTGTGAGAACATGCCTAATACCGAAAAACTTTGTTTATAGCTATTATGGAAAAACTGATAAGATACAATTATGAAAAAAAGTGAGTGACCTTGTGTATATATTTTTTAATAGTTTAACCATGTAAAAAAAAAAAGTATAATATCAATCTAATGCTTAATATGCTATACATTTTGCCAGTCTGGTAATTATTCATTTGTGTGACTGCTGATTCATATTTTAAATCTAAAAAAAAATCAGTAACAAATATTTCTGGTTTAAATTTACATGGAGAATGAAAATTACATTTCAATTTATCATATTAGAATGCAAATAACAATGAAATTTATCATATTATATGAACAAGTCCTGTCATGGACATACATGGTACTATAAAGTGTATATATAAAAATATATATAATTCATTTTAGTTAAGTATATTTATGGTTAGTTAAATTATGTCAATAAAAGTACACATTCAATTTGGGCTTTTGTTTTCATTACTCAAATCATTAACTACAGATCAGAAAAGGTTCAATCTCATCAAATGAATTGTAAGCATGGGCATCAGGCCTCAAATTGTGCATTTGTTCTGATGAGGTCTACTGAGTAATGTTCTAAGTTTTAGATGCAACCTTACATTTGTAAGCCACTACACTAGAGGGCGACTCAGGTACCTGATGGAACCTGGTGGAAAAATGATAAACCTGTTGCCATGATGACATAAAGTTTCATTGTAGTAATGTATGCAAAGCACTGGACTGACAACATAAAGATAACCCTTGAATGATACCAGCTGACAAGTATTGAAGAAGATAAATGCTACTGCACAATGACATTTATTTAATACATTTTTGCAGAAAGCCAATCCTTAAGTTAGGAGAAGGGCAGTAAGACAGTTGACATTTTAAAATAGAATACAAACTTTTCAAGCTAACATCAGAAATTGAAAATGTCAATTATCAGTTTTCATCTATATGGCATTTAAGGTTAAGGGACTAGATTATTAATAAAGTGATTCCACTAACCTTTCATTCTGATGGTAGTTCTGGAGAAGAAGCCGGTCTGATCAATGTCTTAGCTCACGTATGGCATATCAACTGCAAAAGAAATAAAAAGGTCTAAATTGTCTATCTCAATATTTTATATTTATCAGCACCAATCTTACACCAACAAAACACCCAATGTTACTATTGCTTAATATAATGGATACGCTATCTAGCAGCAATAAATCATTTAAAATAGTCTTGTATTGCACTTTACATGTTATTATTACTTCATAAATGAAATTAAAAATTAACTAACAAAAAACCCTATGGATATTTAACTAGACTATCCATTGTGAGACATAAATTTGCAAAACATTGCATATCAAACAAATATCAACTTATCTTCATATGGATATTAAAGAAAAAAATATACACAGAGTTTCAATGGATACAAATCCTATATCAAAGTGATGACAGTGCGGACATACATAGATTAATTTAATTTACCAAATTGCTATTCATGCTCACCTTCATGGTAACATCAACAATTTTCAAAACTATGCTGACTTTCTTTATAGATATATCATATTTATACTTGATTTGTGCTGTAATTACCCTCATCCCTACATTAGCATAAATTATGACTTTGGGATGAGTTGTCTACTCAATAAACAATAAAAAAAAATTGTTCTCTTTTGTTATGAATAAACCATACATATTAAGATATACACTGCCAAGAAAAAGTTTGGAAAAAAAATATTTTCGTAATTTTTTTTGGAATTTCATGGTTTTATTAACAAATGTAACACTGACTGGGTAATCAAACACAAGAGAAAGGAATGTGATATGTACAAAAACCAATAATTAGCAAAAACAAACTTATTATAGTTCAAACTTTTGATTCATCAAAAAAACCACCCTTTGCAGCTATGAGCGCTTTACAAATCCTGGGCATTCTGGCAGTGAGTTTGGTGAGATATTCAGGTGTGATTTCATTCCAAGCCTGTTGCAAAAGGTTCCACATGTCAGATTGGATTGTGGGACACTTTTCCCGGACTTTCCGATCAAGCTGCTCCCATAAAAGCTCTATTGGATTTAGGTCGGGCGATTGTGCTGGCCATTTCATAACTGATAGTATCCCAGCTGCTTCTTTCTTTTCCAAATATGTTGTGCAGAGCTTTGACGTATGTTTGGGGTCATTATCTTGTTGCATAATGAAGTTGCGCCCAATCACTCGCTGTCCAGATGGGATTGCTTGTCGCTGCAGGATGGAATGATAGCCTCTCTGGTCCAGTATTCCTTTGATTTGGAACAGGTTGCCAACTCTACCATTCCCAAAACAACCCCATATCATCACATTTCCACCACCGTGTTTGACGGAAGGTGTTAAACAGGCATCCAGCATCTTCTTATTGCTCCTGCATCTGACAAACGTTCTCCTCTTGGATCCAAACAGTTCAAATTTTGATTCATCTGTCCTGAGTACCCGATTCTAATTATCAATGCTCCAACTTTTGTGGTCTCTGGCCCACTGTAACCTCTTTTTTCGATTTGCAGACCTCAGGAGGGGTTTTTTCTTCGCGACTCTTCCCATAAGACCCACACTCCTGAGTCGTCTCCTCACAGTATCTGTGCATCTCCTTCTGGAGAAGGTTTAAACAAAATGAACTGGAAAAATGACCAGTTAAGAATTAAGGTTTAGACAAAATTAATAAGGCCGTTTGGATACTTAAGAAAATTGTTTAGTCTACAAGGTGTTTTAAGTGCACAATGGAAGAATTGGATGACCAGTCACGCATATTTCGACCTAAGTTGTGCACTATACTGTGAAAAAAAAATCTACCTTTGACAGCTGCAAAAGGTGTTTTTTATTGATGGGTTAAAAGTTTGAACTGTAACAAGTTTGTTTTTGCTAATAAATGGTTTTGTACATATCACATTCTTTTCTCTTGTGTTTGTTTACCCAGTCAGTGTTACATTTGTTAATAAAAACATGAAATTAAAAAAAAAATTACGAAAAAAATTGTTTTCCCAAACTTTTTCTTGGCAGTGTATAATCATGTGCTAGAAATTAAAAATCATCAAACAGGACAATATTAATTTCCTCAATGGTTTATCCTCATAAAACAATTTTTGTGTATCTAAATTTAAATGTTGACTGCGGTGTAATTTTTGTTGACAACATGATAGCTTTCTCCGGAGAAATGACTTGAAGTGCTAATTATCAACAAAAATTTTTTTTTGATAGATTTGAGTAAAATATATTGGATAAGAATAACTTATTGATTATTGACTTCTACAATGCAGGACACCTGGTTTTTCTCTAATATCTCAACTTTATTATTATTATTTTTTTTTCGTAAGGCACTGAATTAGAATGACCCTCTTATGTTCTATCGCTCATAGGTTGTCATTCTAGTAGATAGATACAATGTAATGATTTCCGTTTAATTTTATTCACCAACTGAAACAAAATTACTCCTATCTGATTGTACCATACTAAACACTGATCTCAGATTGATCAATAGTAAAAAAATAAGCGCAAAGAATGAATCAATTAGTGTAAGACACATCACAAATGGTAGCATTAATGTAATTCACCTTGATACTCTTTCTGTTTTTCTTATGAGGGGTGTGACTAATAAAATTGTTTCTTTGCACAATAAGAGCAAATAAACAAATCAAATCATCAAACTAAATAGTAAAAAGGCCTAAACTGTAGTGCAACATTGAAGAAAACAACTTGTTACATGACCCAAGCGTTACTTTATGACATTTTCTGCAGGTAGTCTTTTTAAAAACTCCCAACCTCTTTAATAACTGAAGGTACATGATTCTCCTGAACCTGTTGTATTTTGTTAAAGTTAACACAATTCAACAATCACATAATGTGCCCCTTTTAGAAGCCACAAATTTATGTCATTATCCTTCCGATTGGGCAGATAACACAAGTAAACGTGTGGCTCAGAAATTTAATTGCCTTATTTTGGGCTGAGAATTTTGATTATTTAAAGTTGATCATAGTGATCGGGAAATCCATTTCATGTCTTGCTCAGCTCTTACTACCTGCAAACATAAGGAACCCCAATAGTCTGAAATTATGTGAAAAATGTAAAATTTCATGATTTATGCTGTTATATTTTTTCTAACAGATCAATGAACTTTTAAAACCTGAATAACAAAAAACATAACGCTCGGGACAAAATAAGCTTCTCACTGATTGATGAATATCAATGGCTCAGGTTAAAAGCTAAATCAAAATTTGAGCTATGTATATTACTATGATCGCTATATTTCAGCAAAATTTTAGCAATCTATATGCTAGATTACTTGCACAATTTTTTCATTAATGCATTAAATGTAGAAATATCCACTTTTTTAAATATGGAGGGTTTCTTTTGTATGATGAACAGTGAACATGCAGAGCAAAGAATTTGAAGAGAATACTCCCAGCATCTGCCAAATTTAAGATAAAAATAAATAACAATTGGAATATTTACTATTGGTGGTCCCACAAGGCCACCATAAAAGCAAAAAAAAAAATTAATTGGAATAACTTAGAAGAAAATATATATGAATGAGTAAGTCAGAATTTTGTGATAGATAAAATTAAAAATTTCTTCCACAAACATAACAACACGGTGCTAAAAAAATTTGTTTAAAATGTGAAGTTTTGCCTGGTTGATTAAATTGGATCAGTAGCTCTTAGAGGTTGTATGAGTTTCAGAATGAACTGTTACACAGGAAGGTTTCTATTTTCAGCTCGGTAGCAAAACTTCATGTGAGACTGAACATGATCCCAACGCCTTCATTATTTTTGTAATAGGCCCAATACGAGTTCAAAATTGTGTCAAGATTTACCCGCAAAAAAAGTTACATCCTGACTAGGAGAGATACAACTATCACTTAAGCTTTAAAGCTAATTAGTATGAACTTTACAAAAAAGTTTGTGAAAAGGCATGCACAATAGGCATTTGATGTATAACAAATAATTCATAATAAATATTGACCCGGGTAATATTGCTTATTTAAGTGTCGTTTGTCGGAACTTACCTTCAACCATGGAAGAGCCTACATTTTTCTGGTTGAATAAAGCTCGCAAGTGAAGAACAGTCCAGAATTCTCCCTCTGACGTCATGCCCCAATCTCAATACCTTATTCCAAATACTATTTTCCCTTTCTACCCTGATGGGCATTGCTCATCTCAACCTCCTTGCCTGAGTGCATCTTAGCCCCAATTGTATATACCCCTATTGTATTTTACCCTCATTGTACTAGCACCCACCTGTTCACCCCCTTGGAGGGCAATAGCAAAGCTTGCCAGACAACCATTGTTCATTGCATATTTAAATCTAACTAAATTTTACCGAATTTTACTAAATTCCTCAAATTCCACATTTCATAAACATGTTGTTCAATGTAAATACACAAATATGTCAACTCATATCCAATGTAACCTGTCCAAACATTACAAAATTCATATTTTTTGCAGTTACTCATTAATTCAATTATAAACTTAACCTTCATTACTCATTATCATTTCAAACCAGTGATTCATGTAAAGTGCTCGCTTTTGCAAGTTGATATAATGAAATGCCCATGATAACTCATGATTCCATACAATAATGGCTCCGCTTAGGGACCTTAATTGCAAGCTGGTCAACATGGTAACTCTCTTCTGAGCACCAATGATGGCAGAAGTTGCCATTGCAATGGACATAGGGATATGGTTCACTGAATCTAGGACTTGCTTTACATGTAGTCATGTCTGCAAGCGGCCAAATCCTCATGGCTAGCAGCTGGAGGTTGAGCTTTGAGACAAAACTGTGATAATGACTCACCAAATGCAAGTGACAAGCAGTTGTAAAAGCACCATGTCACTTGCTCATCTATAATGTCAAAACCAGAAGGGTAAAATTAATGCTGACTTTAATCATAGTTACTTATAGTAAAATGCATGACTATCAAACATTTTTAATAATTTATTCGTATCAAAAGGTACTTTGATTTAAAAAGTCAATATATAATAATTAACAATACATTGTGCCATTTGATATGACAAGTGCACACAATGTTAAAATATTACAAAATGTTATTCAGTTTAAATGTTTCATAAATATCATATACCACCACCACGCTAAATAAAATGATATTAATTTCATTTATATCAACAAATAAAACATTATAACTGACTCAGCAAGCAACAACCTTTCAAGGAATTCCATGCCAAGAAACAGTTTCCATCATTATGATATCAAAGCCTTAATATACATCCCAATCCAATACATGCAGTTGCAACAAGAATATCAATTCAAAATGTATAATAATACAAATTAATACCTCCACATGACATCATACAGGTCCCAGAATCAAAATAACAAGAGGTCATATTACAGACAATGTTTGGAAAAATAAATAGCTAAAAATGTGCACAAACAACGTCACAATACCACCACAGTATAAACATCTAAAGCCCAGTGATAATAATCAGTCTCAATGAAAAAAATAATAATGACAAAATAAAATGGTAAAAATTCTATTACCATTCATAGTGCAAACCATAAGAAAATACTTGTACCTTTTACTTTCAAACACAATGCAATACAAAAAGTATTTGTTCCAATATATCAAGTACAATATAATAAATAGTAAGTAAAATATTATAGTATGATACCATAAGACAAGTCACTCAACAGACATATTATTGCTGACCAAATCTGCTTCATAAAATGCACCAATGTTAATTTCTTTCATCAATGTAAATATAATTCAATCAGATATATACAAAACCCGAATTCACCTATATCTTGTGCAGAAAAGCAATTGGCATCACACTTTCGATAATGACAAACCAAAAGAAAAAGCATATCATAATACAAACTGGGTAATAACATATATTTGTCTCCAGTTCCAATGCAGTTCCAATGTAAATATTTTGTACACAGCAACAATAAACAGTAACAGTAACAAAAGCAAAAGACAATCAGTCGTTTGATTCGCTATTGCAGAGCAATGGTTTAAGTTTATGGCATTGAACATGTCACATCTCTTATGCAATGCAACCTACAATGGTTAAAAAAGCATGAAGTACATAGTAAGCAATAGCAAACTGTTTTTTTTTTTACATTCTAGCCTCAATACATGAATTCGATAAAATATACATTTTCTACTTTAATCTCACAGGGCAATGCAATGAAGTAATTTCCAACTTTGAAGGTTCAGGACAATAAATAATATAATGTTCAGAAGCAGTTTACACTGACAAATGCAAATAATAGGGGTACAAATAACAGTTTTAGATTCTTATACCACAATAGTTTTTCTCCATAACATCGCCCATGGTACAAAATGACATACACTACTTAATAAACCAGCGATTTGCATGTTGTTATTTTGTAAACACAAATGTGCTATACAAAAGTGTATCTATATCTTCAACTTACTTTATCATGTTCCTTCTTTACATACATAGTCTTAATGAGCTACTATTATGTAAAAAGCTCTGTTTCTTTACAAATAACTGCAAATAAGGATTGTCCTGTTCCGTTTGCAAGTCTGCTTGTAAAGTCACAATGTCACAATGTGAACTAATTTCATTAAGGCAAGGTAAATTGTGATGTTCTTAAATTTGCTTATAAAAAATTCACTAAGGTAATGTAAATTGTGATGTCAGCAATGTTCAAACTGGATTTGCTTGGCTATCTTCTATTCAATAGTTATGGACCAACTTGAAAACAATGATCATGTAGAATAAAGAAGCAATAAACAGAGCAACAAATGACTTAAAATACAAAATTACACTTATTCTTCATTATCTGTCATTAGTTAAAGAGCCCAAACATCACAATAACAGGGAAGCCCAAACTAATGTAACAACCATACGTAATACATCACAAGTTGCATTTTGTCAAAATTATATGAAACAATAATTCCACTATATCACATCATATATACTGTTGCAAGTTTTCTTTGTGTACTCTAGTTTCTCAATCATGCAAAACAAGTAAATATGTCACAGCTAAAGTAATAATATAATATATCAATAGCATTATTCATCACTTGTTCATGTATCAAATCCATATTTTCATCAATACACAATTGTACACCAATCCATAATTACTTCAACATACAAGTGTACAAGCTTTCTTAAGAAATAACATATGGAAGAAAGTAGCATGTGGTTCACCAGTTAAAGAGCACAGACGTAGCAACAACAGCAATGACTTGCCAGCTGGTATTTGTGACCATATGCAACATGGTAAATTTCAGTTTTACTCTGTTTGATAGAAACATTGTGAAACTAAGAAACTGTTCAACAGCTGATTTAGGTTAGAACAATTCTTACTATACATGCAAATTTTCTGTTTTCTTGCTTACCGTCATCAAACTAAATATACTATTCTTTCCAATTGACAAATATACTTATCTTGTCATTCAGTAATGACTTAGAATACGTTTTTCTTCAAGCGATCTAATGCACAGTCACAGACATCACAGATATACTCAGCCTCTCCAAACCCTCTTCTGTACTTGTCCATTATTTGAACAACAGGCTCCTCTCTGTCCCAGTAGTTGTTCAGTTTCCACCCTTGTCCTGCAAGATGTTTGATCATTGAGAATATCTTGCAGGCCCAAACTCTGGCTTCCTCTCCATGTTGATGCAAATCTTCATCACTTGTCCATTTGGGATGTGGAATGAATTTCAACTTGTTCCTTCTGCCTTCAACTTGGCCTTCTGCATGATGCAATGCATTCCTCAATGCCTTTATGCTGGCCTCAGATAACTTCTTGGATTTATCATCATAGCCACCCACTCTCAGTTCAAGTTCACTTGCCTGGTTAACCAGTAAGTAGAATAGGGCAGTCTTTATGGTGTACGATGTGATGGGCATTTTGACATACCCCTTCCCCCTGCACATGTCATAGGCCTGCAAATACAAAAATATACATGTATATATTATATAATACAGGATGACATGTCAGAAATAAAGCTAATGCAAATAGATCAAATATACCAAAGTACATTTAACAAAAATACAATAATATTTGCTGTACATGAGATTGTTATGAATTATTCAGTATTTTTAGTGTGTGATTCTAAAGACCTATTTGCTATTTAATAGTTGTTTATTTTCTAATGGTTAGAATAACATTAAATATTAAAACATTATTAGAACCTTAAGCTTTGACATTATTTGATATCATAATGGAATCTTATTATTTCACCCATGTCCAATTATTTTTCCTCTTAGAGCATTCTTAATTCAGATTAAGATAATTCATTTGCAATTTAACAATGTTTAACATGAAAATGAACATTATAATACCAACAATTTCACATGGCGGGAGGTGTCTTTAAAAGTGAGGTAGCCCTAAAGTGAGGTTCTTTATATTGAAGTGGAATTATACATTATTTATTAACATTATGGAATTATTCATGGTATGGCTTTAATAGCAAGGCTGTGGTTAGGTGAAGTTTCAATTCAATGACATTCTATACTCACACATAATGAGCTAAACTGTTATGACATGGCTTTAATTAAAAAGGTAGATTATATTATCATATGTAAAATATCCTAGTATTTAGCTCTACTGCATCGTCATGTTCATTCAGTTTAAGAAAATCCTTGAATAGAATCACTAATACTCCATTAAAAATGTTGATTGAAACAATGTAATATACCCTTTGTATTAATTGCACAAAATATTAATAACGTCAGCAATATGTCTGACGAATCATTTCACAGGCTCACTACCCTAATTGTTATAAGTTACTGCAGGATAAAATAAAATCAAAAAGTAGTTTCTTTAAAAATTTTTATTTTGTGCTAATTAAAAAGAAGTGCAAGACAACAAACTACAGCAAAACCAATGATACTTTTGCAAAATGGTCACTGGTCAGCATCCCAGTATTATATTTGCCATAATTTGGTCTGTTTAAAATGAATGTCATTGTCAATGTTATCAATTTAAGTGTAACCATGGCAACAAGGTCACTATGTTCACAAATATCAGGACTGTCAATGTCAACAGCTTAACTACAAACAGGTTATTTTACTTTTTTTCATTTTAGATGAAAGTTATTCAAATAGTTAATTTGTTTGTTTACCCATGGTAACTATTACAATGGCCAAAAATTTTAATAAAAGTTTCAAACAAAACAAAAAGGATTCAAATTGTAATTTCAGGTCAGATTACAATACATTCGACCAGTTCAAAATATATTGGCAGCCATCAAGGAATTTGGCAGCATTTTTCAAATTCAATTTGTAAAACCTGCCATTTTATAGAATGTAATGAAGTTAGTAAGAATCACATTTTAACAAATTCTTTGGTTTGGTTTCCTTACACTACAGCAGTTGTGCACAACAATTTCAAGGCCTGTTACTTCATGGATAGTGTCAAAAATAGTGACTGGCATCCATCTTGGATTTGGCAGTCAAAAATATAAGCATTTAGAAATGTTATACATTTGAACCCCTGACAGCCCATTCCACAGAATGTAAACTTGACAATTAAAAACAATACATTGCTAATTGCACAACAACTCATGGGCGCTTGGGGGGGGGGGGATGCTGCCGCCCCCTAGAAATGTTTATGCTTTTCATATTTTAATATAAAGTTTTACACAATTTTATGTGCCAGAGGCAAACGTGATGATGAGATAAGGCTTGGAGGCCACACCATATTCCACGTTTATGCCATTGGTGGGGTCTTTACTTGCCCCAGCATAGACACGACTTCAGAGGAGCTGGCAAATGGGGTCCTACAGAAATTGTTTGGTAACTTAATGAACTAAAATCAATACTTTGAACCTTTAGCATACAGCTGTGGATCTTGGAATTGCTTGATATTTATCCTGGTCTCTTATGCAGAACATAGTTTTCTCTAGGACCGCATATTATTTGTAGGGATTGACATAATAATATAAGAAATTGACATCACTGTCACAAAAGCAATTGCAGTTGTGTCTCTTGCTAAATAGCAAATATCATAGATGAATATAGTTCTTGAAAAAGACTCAAAACATCACTTTTGAATGATTTTTTCCGAATTTTAAACTATCAAAACGTCAGAAATCTTATTAGTTACAGACTTTTCAAATTTTGCATAGATTATCTTATATGATGAGGTTTAAATATATAAAATATAGATAAAATCAAAAATCTCAGAGGGTTATGTGGGGCACTTCCTGAAATTTGGTTGACCTGACATGGAGTGACCCTTGTCATTGTCAAAATACAAATTACACATTACAATGCATTGTTTCCAATATGAATACAAACATTTGCTGAGGGAATGCAGCATTGACAGCATATAATTATAAAAGCATTATAAATAATATTTTTTAAATTTTTGATCTGACAAAATTAATTTTTTCATTTAGTTATTTGTGTAACAGACTAATCTGCAGCGAACAGAAGAGGTTGCCTAGCAACCACAACCAGAACGAGACTGAAAGACTGGTTGCTAAGTAACGTCACCATTTCCCGCCAAAAATGTTTTTGTCAAGTTTAATCAGAACTCCCTCATTGCTTCAATATCTCTCTGTTACTTTGCAACTCTAATTAAGTCAGGCTAACACTACGCGATTTTGTCAGGCGACACGGGGCTGGCGATCTTTGCACCGATCTGTCGCACAGTTGCTTGACCCTTTCACACTGCGCGATTTTCCGCCAATTTTGCAACGTTGCGATAGATAGATAGATAGGTAGATAGATATCCATTCTATACATTGCCGCAAAATGTTTGCATATGCCTTCACTTTTTTTGTCATTGTGCCAGCTTAATAATACAGTTGGATCTCTAGCTTAGAGACCACACTACATCTAATAACACTGGTAAAAAAAAAAAATTGTTAAGTGGAATATTATGTTCGTGATTGACAGGTTTTGTAACACTATTTTATTTTAAATCTACATAGTAACAAAATTGAGTGTTACTGAACAAAGTAGCAACGAAATTATGGCCTAGACATAAACAATGTCTGGAAAGTTTTGCAGGCGTTTGCATTTGACAGATAACATGCCATTCTCATATTTATTAATAATAACCACACATTTACGGAAGGATATCAGTTCAGTCATATAGTGGATTTCATTTAGAAATGATAGCAACCACAAAAAACGTTATACCAAAACAGCATGGACGATAATTACCTACAAAATAGACATGTTTTGATATTATAATATATTAGGCCTATGATCAGAAAAGGGAGTGACCATGTGCAGTGAAATATAGAAACAATCACTACAGGGGGGGGGGGGGGGCAGCAATGTGTCTTTCAGCCAAGTACTATACACTCATGTTAAGGGTGTTTGGAAGTTAAATGGGGGGGGGGCATATAAGCTGTGCCCTTGTCACTACAGCCAGCTGATTGCATATAAAGACTTTTGCAGAAATGATCATATTTGATTGACAGGTGGGGGCGTGGCCGCCAGGTTCACCATTTCACATCATTGAAAATGAGTAATTAGGTTTTTATTAGCGATGACCAAGTCATTCAGTAATAACATTAAAAATTTTAGAAATTATGATTTTGGTAGAATAGCAGCATGTCAAGGTTAGCAATAGTGTGCACACACATTATTTGTCCGTAAAAAAAAGTATATATTTAGGTAGGAAGGAAGGCTGTAAAACCGTGTGCACAAATAATCCCACGAAAAAATATGATGACTGCTGCATGGCCCTCAATAGTCAGACAGTGTCAGACACAAAATCCTTTCATGTTTTATAATATTATTCGCACTCAGGTTAATATACTTGACATCAAAAATCTGCTGTGGCAGGTAAAAAAAAACCCCACCTATGGTGTGAATGTTTGGGAATACAAGTCATATCATTTCATCATTATGCCTGCCTCTGGCAGATGGTCATATAGGCCGAGTAAACTTCAGGGTTTAGTGGAAAGATTAGAATAGTATGCAGGAAACATTTCAAAGGTTAAGCAGAAAACTTAAAATTATTTATAAATATACTGGATTTCAATTAGACTATTTTCCTTGGTGAATACATAAGAAATGCAAACCTCACAATTAAGACCTTGGTTAGAATAGACATACTAATAGTGAGGTCTTAATAGTGTGGTTTTTAAGGCTAGGCCACTGAATAGCCTTTGAATACTGTGAATTAATATTTTGGTAGTGTATATGCCATAAATATTCATTCACAGTATAAAGGCTATTCATGTTTATTAGACAACAATGGCAGCTAAAGATAGGGAAATTGTAAATATAAAACCAATACAAATCAGGAATATGCTGTATTTCTATAATTAACACTATTTAACAATAATTTAATGTCTTCCTTCTAGACACCTGGAATTCATCATTATTTTACTATTTAGCCGATAACATGACATTTAGTTAGCACTTCAGTGAGAAACACTTTTTGCCTTTGCCTAAATCTTTGGCCTTGGCCTATATTCAGAAACTGCTCACTTTTTGCCTTCAGTTGGCCTTCTCACCTGACTTTCTTTAACTAAAGACATTCATCTTTAACTTCAACTGGCAATTACTTGGCTTCTATACATGATAGAACAATGCGGTTTTTTTTCTAAATAGTTCATTTGTATCTTATCATCCCTTCAAAGCAACACAATGAAAAAAATACTAATACCTAATTTATTGAGAAAGAAATACGTTTACGACATCACTGAATCTACAATTTGTAAGTGATATTTAAGGTACAAGAATAAAAACACTGTCTGGCTGCCTAAATGACTGACTAGTTGTCAGCTGGCATGTTCTGTTGTGCTGACTGACTTGACTGAACTGACTGACTGAACGGATGAGCTCAACTGACAGACAGACAGAATTGACTGAGTTCAACTGACTGATTTAACTGACTGAACTGAATGAATATAAGACTGAATTAACTTGACTGAACCTGACTTGGCTGTACTGACTGATTTGGCTGAACTGACTGACTTTGCTGAACTGACAGACTACTGTAGAAGGGTTGAGCCACCGGTATACTTGTATGATTATGATTTTGATTTTTAAATAAGTTTATAACTTTATTATTTGAATTTCACTGGGGTTTTAAGGATGTGAATGGCCATGCAGGAACTTACGGTTTGGATGGACTTTTTTGTTGTTGCTTGCATTATAGTGGGATTCAAAATAAATGTCAAACTGTATATTTTTTCCTTTTCCTTGATCATGATGGATCAGCACAAAATAGACAGAATCAAATATAATCAAACCCCAACTTGCTAGGTGATGAAAATAGGCTATTATTATAATTTTAGTAAGTTGGATTGTTTGTATATTGGTATCCAAAGTACTAAATAATCTACAAATCAACAACTGTCAAAAGTTCATTGAACCAAACAAAACTGCTTGGTAAACAATTACACTTGACTGGCTATTCAGTTAACAGTTGTTATAATTAGTTGGTGTTTTGACTGTGCCCGGTCACATTGCGTCACATTGCGTCACATTGCGTAAACATTTCAATGTCGTTACGTCACTGTTGCCATGTCATGGGGCATGCCCAGACCAGTTTATTAGATATTAGCTATATAAGATATCGACTTCTGACTCTTTTTCTTTTATCTGTTCATAAAAAAAAATTAAATACCCAAGCCATGCTAGAGAAAGATCCATACATGACAAACTTGCTCACTTACTGAATCATAATTATTTATTTTATAAGAACCATTTCCTTACTTCGTTGCTTACTTTTTTGCTTCCTTTACTTACATCTTTAACTTCTTTAACACTTTTACTTACTTACTTATTAACTGTAATTGCTGAATTACATCAGAGTACAAGTCCTTGCAGTGGTGTGGGTTGATACACGCCATTGTTCAAAATTGAAAATGACCTTTTTTTGCAGGAATTGCACTTGGCTTGACCTTTAACCTTGACTTCTTATAATTATTAATAATAATCAGAGAATTGCCTGAAATACATAAAAAAAGAAGTGGGTACACAACATAACATAAAAATTATGACCCAGACGTTGTGTGCACTGATATTTGAGGCCTATAACTTGCCTTTCTCATGGGCCTATATTATCAGTGATTTGTAAAACTGGAAGATATCAGTTCAGTCAAAAAGTGAGAAATTGCAAAACTCCACTTCTAGAAATGATAAAAATATGCAGTTTAAATTTCTGCTGAAAGCAAAATCAGATAGATCTATGACGTATTTTCTGTGTGGACTTCAATCTGGTTGTACTAAAGTGAACATCAGAACATTAGAAGCATGATCTTACCGAATTGCCCCCCCCCCCAATCAGATTTTTTCCCAGGCTACAATTGAGACATTAAAACAAAAAGTAATGCTGTAATGAATGGGTAAAAGGATTATATAATAATTATGCACAAATCATCATTTCAAAGGGTTTGCAAAAAACTGCATATTTTTATTATTGCAAGAAGTGGAGTTATGCTATTTCCACTTTTTCTCTGATTATTATTATAATATTAATAAATATAAGAAATGCTGGTGAGAGGTCAAGTCAAGTGCAGTTCCTGCAAAATGTTCAGACATTGTTTATGTCTGGGTCATTATTTCTCGCTACATTGTGTATTGTTGCTACTTTTTGGTTACATGGTAATTAAACTATCACGAAAACAATTGTTACATAATCTGTCAATCATTGACCTATTAACCAATCAAATTAAAGTAAAACTGTAATGCCCCTCCCACTCAACACATTGGCCAATTGAATAGGGGACATGTTTATATTGCAGACACTGGCTGGGACCCATGATAGTGTGGTCTTTAAGGTAGAGATTCAACTCTATAAGAGATTCAACTGTATATGGAGACAGTCAATTATACTTCTTTAGAATTGCACTTGACCCTAGCACAAAACAGTAAATAGTCAGTGGCAATTAAGTTGTCAACTAATTCCACTGCATAGATTGCAATTTATTAACAGGCCCCTGGATGGTAATTGTCGGCCGATTTTCTTTGACATGCCAGACTCCTTGCAACGCCGATTTTTCCGGGAAATCACTTCGGCGGGTCCATGCACACTGGCGCGATTTCATCCGACACCGAATCGGCCGACAAAATCGCATAGTGTGAGGCCGGCTTTAGGACATAAAAATTAATTGTAAACTTAGAAACTGATTATATCTCTTTTAATTGGTAAAGGCATATATAAATATGTATTTAGTCATACAAATTAATGCTGGCAGCATACAGTATATGGCTAATAAACCTGAACTTGAACTTATGCAATCTTTGATTAAAACAAGTTATTAATGCGAATAAAAGTGTATAAAAGTTTATTTCAATCAACTTTAAATTTGGTATTTACCCCAATTAAAGAAATGGTAGGCAAAATCTTTCATCACATGATGTGCATATTTAATAAAAATATTGAACCTAATTTCATGAGAACAATTGTTTCGGTTAAATTTAAAATAACTTCAATGTGTAGGCACCAGTAACCAAATATTTTTGTGATTGGAATTAGTAACATCGTGTGACTGCACGTAATTCTATTGTACTAACATTTTACAAATAAACCAGTGCCCCAGGTCAGCATCTTAGTAATGAAAATAATAATAATAAAATATAAAATGGTAGAATACCTGCCAGAAATTAATGTTATTCTACATATATGTCATTAATTAATGCATAACCATGGAATCTTCTTTATTAATGTGTAACCATGGCAACAGAGTACCTATCTACACAAATGTCATGCACTCTCAATGTCAACAGTCAACTTATTTTCTGTCTAGGGATTTTTGAATTTAATAAAATTTCAAATATTCTTTCAAATTGTTAATTGTTTGTTTACCATGGAAACAGTTGCTATGGCAAAAATCAACATTTGGGAAATTTATTTAAATATAAAAACTAAACATTCAAATTTTAACTTTTAGGCAGATTGTGTTATTACCAGTGACTGGCAATGGCAGTGTAAAAATATTGGCAGAGCTTGAAATCTTGCATCTTTTGAAAAAGTTTATATATATTTTTATTTGACTTGCCTTTTTCTAATTTAAAAGTTTGATGAATAAAATTAATTAATTAATTTTATCAAAATTGTTATATTTCAAAACACTAGTCACTACATCAGTTGTACATGCAATTTTTAGTGACTGGCATCCATCTTGGATTTGGCAGCCATCTTTGATTTTATCTTTATCCTATTTACAATTTAATGAAATAAATAAAGTAAGTTCACTCACCTGGACAAAGGCCTTGCTCACCACAATGGCCAACCGGGAACTGGGGGGGAGGCAGTCGATCATGTTCCACTCAAATTCAAAATAAGTAAATTTAAATCTTTTTCTCCTATTCCAAGTTTCCAGTGTTGAGAATTGCATTCGTTTGTGCAGAGGAAGACGATCACCCTCCAACATCTCTCCCCGATATATCGCTGCTTCTTTTGGGGTTATTTCATTTGAGTCATATTCACTCTCGTCTCTCTGATCAACGAGGACAGGGACTACATCTAGAGAGACTTCCATTCCTTTGCAAGAACCGTCTCCCTCTCTGATAACCTTCCAAGGCCCTTGGACACAAACTGGTCTCAGGGCAATGCCCTCCCAGCTGATCTTGCCCAGGGCCTTAATCAGACTCAAGTTCAGTTCTAAAAGGAATTCATTTACATCTCTCTTCACTCCTGCAATATATCCACTCAATCCACAGTCATAATATCCATTGAGACAGATACCGATGTTCATTTCATCCAGCCGACCGCTCTTCAATTTCTCCCTCATGCTCCCTCCAATTTGAATTTTAGCGTTTTCCTTGAATTCCGTCTTTTCTACCAAACGCCCAAAAAGTTCCACGAGTTGTTTACTTAAATCTTCCGCTTCTTTTTCCGATAAGACGAGCATCGGTTTCATTTTCTCAAGAACCCCTTCATTTGCTTCTATTACTCCGCGACAAAGTTCTTTATGTCTGAAGTCAGGTTCACTGGCGCGGCTTCCAAGATCTTGTGGGGTTAATCCAAATCGATCAACGACATTTTCATTATTCCTAAAACGTAATAGGAATTCAATTGCTCGTTCCTTGCGGTGCAACTTTGCCAGATGCAAAGGGGTGCACCCGTCCACGTCTCTTGCGTCGATGTATTTCTCGATTATTTTAGGAGGAAGAAATTTGAGAGAGTCGAGGAATATGACGGCCAGATGAAGGGGACTTCTTTTCATCCAGTTATAGCAATCAAATCTTCCATCAAATTCTCCATAGTGATCTCTGTATTTCCTTGGCAGGCACATGTCTTTGAATGATTCTTCTATTAATTCTTCACGGAATGTTTCTCGTTCATTTGTCATAAAAAGGAAGCAGTTTATCAGTTCTCCTGATTCCAAACATTCTTCCCATTCGTCGTACATCGAATGCACCAGTTTCCTTCCTAACTTAATCATTTCCTCAGAAACTAAATGAAGTTCTCCCAGGAAATTCAGATTAAATTCAGATTCTAAAATCATTTCTTGAGTGAAACGCTTTTTGCTGCTCAGTGAAACAAGAAACTTCAAGTAAGACAAAGTCCACTCTTCACTCCTTGTTAATTCTGTGGTCAATGATAGAATCAAAAACAGCTGACCATCTGTGGGTTGTGCTCCACCCTCTGCACACACACTCAGCATTTCCACAACAAACAATCCATCAATTCCAAATATCGTATCCCATACATGTTGTGCATTGTGACGGTTTTGCACAATAATCCTCACTATGTCCATCACAATGCCCATGAATCTTGGATTGCCCAGTCTCCACAAATTCTCCTTGGCTGTATCATTCAGTTTCACCTTGTACGAATGCGATTCCCAGTTTTTCACAGTTTTCGTCAAATTCAGCAATTTCTCAAGTTTCTCCTGTTTCCATTTCTCAGCTTCAAATTCTTGCTCAATCCGTCTCAGTCTGCAAAATAAATAATTATGCTTTAGAATGTATCAAATAAACTCATTTTTTAGTATCTGAAATATTAAAATTCATTGCCACAGCTTTTATCATGCAAAAATCAAATAAAACAAATTATATTCAGTCACTAAATATATGAATAGTTTACATGTTTATTTTATATTTAATATTTTAACTTAAACTAAGTTAAAGTTAAATTGACTCAAAAATTAAAATGATATAATTTTCAGTGACCAAATAATTCTTCTTAACAAGAATGATACAAAATTCATTGTCAATAACACTGTCAACATTGTCAATTTTTTCTGATGAGTGATGTATTGCTTTGCATGACAGCTTGTTGACACTTTCGCAAATAGCTAAATTATCTAGATCTTTTTGACACAGCACCTATGAAAGAACACGGTTGTAATAATTACGACCTGGGTCTTTTGACATAGACCTCCGTTCGCTACAAAGTGTCGATTGCATATGGATGGTCAGAGCACAGAGATGCAGTTCTGTGGTCAGAGCAGGCAAATATGGCGTCAACTAATAGTCTAAAACTTGTCAGAAACTTCCAACAGCTTAAACAAAGTCTAAACTAGGGAAAACACACAACAATTAGTATGAATTTAAGCCACAGAGATTTAAGAAACAGTTTTGTCCGTTTTAGCTATTTACACATACTCACAAGTTTCAGAGTGCTCTTTTATCGATTTTCTTTATCTTGCTACTTTCAAAATAGATCTCCAGCTCCAGTGTGCGCGGTTTGTTTACAAAGGAAGCAAAATCGCCAAGCAACTAGGTCAAGTGCATGACGCGGTGGCCAAATATTTACTTTTCAATTTCACTCGACGTACAGTTACCTCCGTAAACAGATGTGCATTTAAATTAACTGATACAAAGCTAGTAACACAAATATTGATATATAATTATAATATATATTATTAGCATTTAAGTTTCAACAAGAATACTGCAATGTTTTCGTTTTATTTAGCAAGGGGGAATATTTACAGAATGGCGATTTGTTCAAGAGGCTTCATGAAATGGCGGAAAGAGCCACGAGCGCTTGAATTTACTCATTGCCAGCATTGCCATATATATAATATATATATATAAGAGTAAGAAACTAGGCTGATCGTACTGGACAGGAATTCCCCCCAGCTTAAGCTGATCAGGCATGATAACTGTTTAATTGAATTCAATAAATGTCTAAAAGTAGTTTTTAGTAAAGCACATGCTATAACAATCCATGAAAGTGCCTTATTCTTTAATAAAAGACATGAAAAATGCCTATTTTGAGGAGGGGGATCAGTTACCGCGACAAAAATCTATTTTTAGAACGCCTCGCTCAGGCACAAGCACCTGATTGGTGGAAAACTCTTGCCTGTGTTACGTCATTTGAGCAGTGTTGACGTTCCCACTAAAATATTTACAACACAAAATCTATATTCATGGGCAATATTAGCAACAACAAAAATCCATCATGGACAAAATAACTTATTGGTAAGTGTTTTTGTATGTGTACTGTAACATCATTTTGCAAGCACAATGGCTTATATATACTAATTAGTGAAGTACCTATTATAGAGACAGCGCAAACCAAAATAATGTATAGCTAAAATAAAGCAATCATTCACTACTTATCCCTTTAAAACCTGTTGTATCTATATCATGTCACTAATTAAAAAAATTTTTGACTTTACCTACAAATTTGGAGGTATAATAAGTTTCATGTTATAATATAACTATACTTGTGTATGCCTTTTAATAAAGCCGTAACACCATTGTTTGTGTGCCAAATAACATAATTTATTAAGGTCAAATTAGCGGTTTATAAATCCCTTGGTGACTTTTTTCTTCACCAGGATACTTAACAATGTTAGAGAGCAAAAAGGTTCTCAAATCAACACAAATGAAGCCGTAAAGAAATGCGAGGAGAACTTGGGGAACGAGCAAATTCTGCATCGAAATGTAAGTTCTTTTTAAAAATGCAAATTACTGATTTACATGTTATAACGTATAAGACATATTGAAAGTATGACAAATAATAAAATTATGACCATACATTAATGTTTTAAATTATCTTCAAGCATGTATTATATCTTAAGGCAATTTGTATCTGTACCCCTATTTTCATGCTTGTTTTCAGATCTTTGGGAAGATGGTGAAAGGGTTGTTTCCTACAGTGAGAAAGCGAAAAGGACAAGACAGCTTACAACCACACTTCAAAAAGAAGTGGTACAATTTCAATGATCATTACTTAAAAACATAGGCTCGGCTGCGGCAAAACCCTCAGCGAATCCCACATTATACACAGTATCCGTCCGATGGCAGGTGGATGGTTGTGACACTTTCGTCTCCTGCGCAAACCTCTAACACTAATGCCTCATACCAATGAAATTTCATACAGTAATATCATATATGGACTGGTGGAGCCTTTTGATCATCACATGCCTAGTGGTGCCTTTTTATAGTAACATTGACATTTGAAAAAGAAAATCTGCATTAATGTATTTCCTTTGATAAATACACCCTGGGCAATTACCAACTTGCTTAATGTGACCAACTATCGCAACAAATAAATCAGAAACATACATTGTCACTTTTAAGTATTTCGGATTTATAAAGTTTTTTATCACTACATATATAAAATGAAGATGATTGATTGGTTGATCTGAATGCACATAAGTCAAATTGATAGAGATTTCTTAAAAACACAATAAAAAAGGAATAAGTGTGTATATTCTACAAATATACTATTTTATTTATTTATATGTGATAATATTTTAGTATCTTCAAAATTCAGAAATTTGGGATGGCTTGATTCTCGAAAGTCAGATATCGATGGAGGAAAACATCTTGCCAGTAAAACAAGCAGTGGAATTTTTATTCACACTCAATTTCATACAAGTCAAGAAGATGGATAACACATGCAAAATTCTTTCACCGAAGTACACCACCTACAAGGGCAGAACACCTTTTCATCTTTACATATTTAATGATTCAACTGTAATGCTCAAGTGCAACAATAATGAAATTGATCTGCAAAGATTTTGGATTTCCAGTTACAATCAAGGCCACTCAGTCCCATCTCAAAATGATTCATCATTTCATTCAAGCAATCAGACCATGCAATAATGTGTATGATAGGTGTGAAGTCGTATTACCCCTGTTTAAAAGTGCACATTCTGAATTGTGCGAACCCTGCCGCAAACACAAAGCAAGAGATAATTACAAAAAACGAAAACATCAGGTACCTATGTCAATGGATTTTCTGCTCTTTTTGTACTGTGGCATAGCTCCCAATCCCATAAAAATTTTATAATTTTTTGAAAAAGTTTATTATTGATGCATATTATATGTACTGCATGAAATAAAAGTATGAAACTTACATACAATGATAGCCCTGAGGAATAGAAACATTTTGATATATTGCAAAGCTTCATATCTCATATTAGTGAGGAACTGCAGCCACAATTGGTTAGTTATGCTGCTGCACTATTTCCTGCATCCTGCCCTGTTTAGTTATAAAGCTATGTAAATCTAAGCTCTACTGGGACCAGTTTACATGGTTAAAAAAACCTCTGGTTGTTCACATTTAGAGTAATATATTTTTGATCTTGTACTGGTTCCTCCTTTTAATGCTTCTGGGTTCAATGGGAGGGATTTGAACTCTTTAAATATATACAACTTACCTTTTTAAGTTATTGAGTTATAATCATTTTTAACTTGAGAAATCTGAGTTTGTAATGATCTTTCAACTTGAGAAATATTTCATCCAGTTTGACTACTGGGTCTTAATTATAGTCAGTTTATATTAACTCAATATTTAATGCCCTGAGCAGTATATCAAAATTGTCTGTTTGCAAAAAAGTATATAATATTAAATAACATTTCATCTTGGGATAACATAAGTTCAAGGTAAAATGCTTTAATCGATTTCAGGAAATTGATGAAGAAGAAAACCATGAATCCTCCTTAAGTGCCAAAGCAAGAAACGTTTTGATTTAACTAGCACCAAACATCCAACAATCAATGTTAGATTTGATAACATCATTTATTGTAAACAGCCAGAAAACACCAAATGGAAGAAAATGGGACAAAGCCATAATTAGCTTTGCAATAACACTGTGGTGCAATTCACCAAAAGCTTATGAAAACATGTTGACAAGTGGCTATTGTATCCTCCCATAATCAAGAACATTGCAACTTTACAAGAACGTAATCAACCATGAGCCTGGCTTCCACAACGACATCTTTCATTGGATGCACAGCACAGCCATACAGAGAGATTTGCAAGGCATTGATAGACATGGTGGAATAGTGTTTGATGAAATGTCAATTCAAAATGATCTTCAACTAACAAGTGCATCAGACAAAGCCAAACTCATTGGTGCCACTGACATGGGAGATGAGTGTGCGGCAATAGACACTGTGCTTCAGGGTCAAACTCTTCGGCCACTAGCAAGCCATGTGCTCCAGTTTGAATTCCTAGCATACTCAAAGTTGACATTCCCTTTTGCCCACTTTACCTCCCATGGTGCATCAGCATCACACTTGACAGCACTATTTTGGGAAGCTGTATACTTCCTGAAGCTATGGGATTTCGAAACAGATTTTGTCATGTGCGATGGAGCAGCAGCAAATCGCAAATTCATTAAATCGATGTTCAGAGAGTCAACCTCAATGTTGCAAAATGAAATGGCTTTCGAAAATTTGGAAAATTTTGATGACGAAATTGTTGCCATGGTTGATCCCAAGCATGTTATAAAGCGTATACATCAGAAACAATATTCTGTCAAGTTCAGGAGAGGAAGGTGCTGTCAGATGCCTCACATGGCAAACCAAATCAATTTTATGGAGGCACTGGCAAGAAGCTTTTGAATGGGATAAATCAAACAACCCAGAGATGAAAAGAATACACCACAAATTAACCAAGGACCACATGTATGTGGATTCGAGTGCAAAGCTAAGAAACCACCTGGCTGAGCAGGTTTTAGATAGCAACATGCTGTACCTGATGGAGGCTTATGCCAAGAGCCTACCACCAGAAAGTCGAAAAAGAAATGGATGGTTCTATTGATATTCTCAAAAATGCATCCATTATGGTCAGCATATTCAATGATGACAGACCAATCATGTCTGCAAGACGATCGTCTTACAGAGTTAAGCAAAGCACACACCTGGTTTAAGGACTGGGAACAGGACATTTTAAGTATGGAATCAGTGTCTTCAAAACAGAAGAGACAGATGTTGATGTCATGGAAAACCAGAGAAGATATCACATTCATGTGTGTAGGATTTCAAGCTATCTGCAAAAAGCGCACCAAGTTTTTGAGACCAGTATTGCCATCCCGCATCAACAGTGATGTAATTGAAAACTTTTTCTGCATTCAATGTGCCATGAACGGCCAGAACAACAATCCTACTCTTTTGCAGTACCAGAAGGGTATCAACAGTGTTCTCCTGTCAACAGGCTGCAAAGGAACTGCAAGGAAAAGTAATGCTGGTTCAAAGGGGATAGAGCCATACAGCTTCTCCACTCCCAAGCCCTTACGACAATAAAACGTGTGAGTGTTTTTGTATGTTTTATTGAACAATTTGATTTATATACTTACATAACATACAAAGTGTGGCATATCTGCAATGAATATCTTTACATATCATTAATTTTGCGTCCACTGTGTGTGACAGTCGATTTTCTTGGAGGATGACTGGTTGCTTTCATCTGTGTAGCAGAGTATTTAGATGGTACTTGATCATTGCTTTTACCTATCATTATTTCTAATCTGTGTGCTGCCTTTCGTTTCTTTCCTAAACTTTCTTGTAGTGTCTTACGAAACTGATTATTAGACACCATCAGAAACCTCTTTAACAGGGTTTTGAAACTTTCATTATTTTCTTCTCCCGCAATATTGTGCCATTTCGAAAGAATTTCCTCATTCTTGGCTAGTGAGTCATTTATTTTGATCAGACTTTCATTCCCAAAAAGATGGAATGCTTTGCTGCATGACAGGGCTTCTCTTCTTCGGTTAATTGATGTTATCCTGCTCTTTCTTTAAAAAGTAATACATTAGCTTTCTGGTAAAGTACATCATTTGACTGAAGTTATCTTTCAACATGCTTTTACCAAAAGATTCATACTGTGAACTTTGCAGGTAGTCATAACATCTCCCTAAGTAAATATGGACACCATGCTTTGCAACAATGTGTTCTTGGAAGAATTTGTAAAATTTGTTTGAAATGCCTTCCATGTACTTGATAAAAGCAGCTGGTTTCTCAAGCATGCATGATAAAACTTTGGCGTGTTCTTGTTGAGAATTTGTTACCATTGGATGATGTTCATTGGCATCTTTAAGCATTGATAAAAACTCCTCGTTAGTAATGATTGCTTCCTCATCATTTGTTGGTTCATCCATGATTGCTGAAATATCAGCATCAGGGTGGATCATAGAAATGTCTTCTAGAAAATATCTTTATATTCCTTTAAATATGTGACTATTTCAAACCAACCTTCATCTTCTTCAATCCAATCATCATCCTCTCCATCAAAGTCATCAAAACTTAAAGCTGTTTCAGATGAATCAGCCGATGCATGCTCATTATTTGAAATTGGATGATTGTACTTGTATTCTGGAATTTTAATTACTTGAAGGTTCTAGTTCATCATGAGTTGTGACAAAGTTACACAGCTAAATTTCTCAGAGATGGGAATGTTGCAGAAACGTACAATCAAGCATGGTCAGCTCACAGAAGACTCACACGGACCTCAACTCTGTGACCTCACTGTGAGACCACTGAGTGGTTACATTTTTAACTCACAGTGATATCACAATATGACTTCTCCATCAGGTTCCTGTGAGCTCACTGTGAGCTCACTGTGAGCCCACTGCGAGCCTTAATTCTTCACTGGGTACAATTTACCTACCATAGAGTACTTTGCAACAAGCCATATCATTCTCCACATAAAGCTTTTGTCTATTGTAGAAGTGATGAACCTCAGGAGGATGGCTTGGGCATCTTTTGGGTGAAAAGTCCATAACTTGCAGACATTCAGGAGAACTTACTCTACTCATCCCAACTGCAAGTTGGCCTGGGCTAAAAATGTTGCCTGCATGGACCACAGCATGTTTGTCCTAATAACGGACCAATGAAGAATTATATCAATTTAGAAGCCTTAGTTTTTTTATTCATAGCCGTATATGTGATAACTTTTAATATGTTTATGTCACAGTCACTAATAAGACTTTGATCATATGATAATGGGTAATTCAATAAAATGTCCGGAATATTTTATTCAATGCCAATAAATCATTCCAAAGGGAAGCAGCTGTTTATGTTTTATTTGCAGCATCTAAATTAGTTATATTAAATGTTTCTAACCTTGGCTTTTATGGAAAGTCATTCCATAGCACAGTCTTAGGGGAAACTGAAGTCTAAGTGCCACATCACGGCGTTCACTCTTGTCATAATGACTAAATTGACATCTTGTAATTTGCACAATTCTGCCATCCTTCAATGCCACATGAACTATGTCTTGCTCCAGCTTTTGGACTCGCCCTCTTGTTCCATTGACTAAGTCAATTGCTAAGTTTCTAGTTAACATCACAGGTGCACCAACCTTCAATACCAGATGCTTAGGGGCTCGCATGGTCTGAAGCCATTTAGTTGACCCTGCAAAGGGGGGGGGGGATGGTTAGAGACCATAATATTACATATCATAATGGTTTTATATGTTATTAACAAGCATTGCACATAAATAAAGTGAAACAGGGTTTGAGAGACCCATATAGCTTTTTAGCCTGATGTCTTAGTAGTAAGAATTTGCCCGTTGGATGGTATTTAACCTCAACAATGACGAGATATTGAAAATATGAGCAGTTTCTGAATATAGGCCAAGGCCAAAGGTCTAGGCCAAGACAAAAAGTGTTTCTCAAAGAAGTTTGACATTGAGCTGTATGTCATTTTCTATCATGACTAAATCTATTGTTAAGATGAGTTGCCCAATAAAGCACTACATTAATTAATATTGCTTATTTTGTCTTAAAAATGGGTCCTTATAAATGCTGTTATATGGTGATATGTTGATATCTTTTTCTATAACCTTGCATAAATCACAGCCACTTTTGAAATTATTGTTTAAAAAGTTTAATTAAAAAAGGTTTAAAATACAAATGAGCCAATCTGCTCCATAATTAAGATTATTAATTGATAATTATAAGCAATTGCTCCAAGAAGAACACCTGTATGCCTACTATATAATCTATCCCATCATTTTGACTGAGCATCTCTAATCACTGATTTACTAGTCTCACTATTTTGCTACAAATTAACAATATATTAAACAATAAATAATCAAGTAACAAAAAGTAACTACTGTTAAACAAAAAAAGTAACTTTGATCACAATACTTCAACTTTTTAATTAACCTTATATGACTTATTGATATTTTACAATAAGCCCCAAAGGGTCAATTAAGTCTCCACTGCGACACATTCCTGCTACTAGAGGCGCTGATTTAACCAAGGCTCAGGGCCCGGTTTCACGAAAGTGATGGGGCAAGCCCCGTGACTGGGACATGTCCCCGTTGCTGTCCCCAATCAAAAATTGCGTTTCACGAATGTGGGGCATGCCCCAATGTGTCCCCGATCTTGCCCCAAATGAGAGCTCCTCCCTAGCTGTCCCCGTTGCTGTCCCCAAAATGAAACTCAATGGGGCATTCCCCGTTGGGGACAGCAATCGTGAAACCGGGCCCAGGCTGATTATATGCTGGCCCACAGACCTCATTACGTCACAATATCACTTTGATGACGTCACAACCACATTACAATAAAAGTCCATTGTTATTTAAACCAAAGCTCATGATCTCAATGAATCCATGCCGGTATAAATTATTACTCTGTGGAATATATACCACAATAATAAAATAAATATTAGTAAAATCAATAAGACCAATTTTTTAAATAAAAAATCAACCTTCATGGAAGCCCAGCTGTGAAGAGTTGTTGCCCCGTGGGATGAAAGCAGCTGTGCTGCAATTCCAGTTGAAGCAGTCACAGCCACTACTTTTTTATAGTCGGGCCCTTTGAGTGTCCTGATGATTGTTTTGATAACCCACGTCTTCCCTGTGCCAGCCTGTCCTGTTTTATGACGTTGTGGCCCTTCCTTGCTAAATCTATGGCCGTCTCCATTACACTATCTATCCTGTGCCTGTGGTCACTCTTCCCGCCAAACAATTATCCTAAAAATATGTTGCAAGTGCCCCCCCCCCCCCCCCAGTTTGATTTGTTTATTTTGTAACAGCCAATCAGATTTCGCGGTGATGGACAAGACGTCATGACCTGTCGCGGTAACTGATCCCCTCCTGCTAGGTTAGTTAATTACCATTGTAATTAGGTGATTATTATGCTTCGATAATACGTAAAACTTTTTGTATCATGAAAAAACTATATTTGTGATCAGTTACTATGCTACATGTAATCAGCTGAGCCCTTTGTGTGTTGTTACAAGACATGGAAGTTGGGGAATCCCTCCCATGCAGAATTGCAGTTTCTTACTCTTTATTTTTATACATGACTGTATAGATACGTGGCGGCGCCACTGTGCAGAGTAGGCCAAGTTGGATCAGTGAATTCAAGCGCTCGTGGAAAGAACTGTCAAAATAATGTCAGGAAAGTGGTAAGCAGCTTATTTATACCTTTTAAGAGTATTCTTATTGACAAAAGTTCGTCTTTGATGTTTATGAAGTGTCTTGAGTCATGGGAATTGCTGACTTTTATTGTCACAGTCACGGAGCTAATTACTAGCAAACGGCCAACCCCCCAAACGATCACCTATGATGACGGCTTCTAGTCGATTCATCACTGCGCAATTCATTCCAGCGGAAAAGGGTCCGTTCGTCACAACAAATTAGTCCATTGGTCACCCGAAATAAGTCCGTTCATCAGTCCATTCGTCACCCGTTATTTGTTTTTTTTTCAACTACATTATATATAGAGTACTCACAATCGCGCAAGGCTGTGCTTACTTTTAAGTTAAAAGCCTTCCCCCCCCCCCTCCTGACGTCCGGCCGCCGTGGTATTGAAGCACAACCGCCAGGCTATTATTGGCAAGAACATGAAGTGAATAAGTGAAATGACACCATAAAACCCAAAAGAAATATTGACAAACCGGAATGCGAGGGAACTTTTTATTTATTCATGTACTCCCTGGGACATGATAACTGTCAGAACTAATCAATGGCATGATGAAGAAAAGTAGGACTTCATAACTTTCCTTTGCATTTCATAGACTATCATTTTTTGACATTTATTTGTAAAACAACATTGTAAAAAATAATACTAATATTTTATTGTCTTAGGTAATTACTAAATTACTAATTGGCAATATATATAATTAAAGCATTGTAAAACGAAAGAGAAAATAATATATCTTCACTAAACGTTAAAGAATTGTACATGAAAGGGAACATCAAAAAAATCAATTAATTAATTTAATATCATTAATTTCATATCAATTAATCAATTTGATATTTTTATCTAATACCAGCAAGCATATGCCGTTTCTGTAATTTGAGCTCACTGTATTTAATTAGCAATTAAAATGTAGAAGCCGTTCCTCTAATTACCCTGAAGCGTTATTATGTACGATTGTATTTAGGCAAAACGGCTTTATAAATACGCAATTACAACATGAATAAATAACGATAATCACACAACATGCATTCATTGCAGCTGTACCGAATCGAAAAATGTTGGGTGACGAACAGACTACTTTCTAGTGACGAACATACTTATTTACGGTGACGAATGGACCCATTTTCAGTGGGACGAAACGCGCAGTGATGAATCGACCTGCTACCCCTATGACCATGTTACTAGGCTTTCTAGTCGTTTTGTCACTGCACATTCGTCCCAGCCAAAACTGGTCCATTCGTCACTCGAAAAAAGTCTGTTCGTCACCCGAAACTGGCCGGTTCGTCACTCGTATTTTTTTTAATATTTTATAATTGCAGGCACAGGTCGTCTTCCCGCCGGCTAGCCTTACTGTACGGCTGCCCCCCCCCCCCCGGCCCAACTCAAATAAATATAATTATTATTTTTTTAATTATACTTGGATCATGCAATTGACGACAAGGAGACAACTGACATTTATAGATATAGAGCTATATAGCTTAGAGTCAATATTAACAATCTCATCGAATAGTGTAGCCTATAAGCATTAATTATGAATATTCGGATCGAAAATAAATGACATGTTAAGTGAGATAAGAATAGGAGAAGGCAAAAAGCAGATTCCTGTGTGACATGGCCAACTTCATGAAGAGCATTACCCGATTCACAACTGCACGAAAAATCTCATATTTCCATTTTTCAATGCAAATTGAATACTTATTTTACACTTATATTTTAAAAATTAATTTTTTCTTCACAGATTCCCTGGAGATGGTGGCAAATCATTCATAATATCCTGAAAATATGATCAGAAATAATGAAACCACATGAACAGAAGTGCACAGTCCAAGATATACATGGAGGTTTGCAGAACTATATACTGTTCAACTGTGTTACATTATTCCATTTCATTGTCCTACATCATCCCACCCTTGTTAGTGGCCACTTATTTCATTTTTTATCATCATTTTGATAATTTGGTAAATTTAGCGCAGCACAAATTTGGTATACTTTTGTGATATTGATGTGCATATATCGAAATTCAGCTTTTGCTTCCCCTAAACTATGTAAGGCACCACACTATTTGTCATTTTCTAAGACGCTATCAAATATTTGAAAATAACCCTAATTAATCAAACACACTAAATTTGTGTTAACTAATGATTTTATCAGACGTAAATTACTTAAAATAAATCATACATTGAGAGAAAATCCACACCAAAACATTGGAAACAATCGATATGACATCATCACCCATTGTTCAGTATTGTGAATTCATCACTGGGTTTGTTTACATATTGAGTTTTTGATGGCATCAAAAACTCTGTTTATGTACCTTAGTCAAATTCCTGTGCACAAATGAGCATGTAATGGCAAAAAATATCATGAAACAAGAAGGTAGTATTGATTTATATAATGATTGGAACTTTAAACATTCTAATATATATTGTATTATACTACAGGCCCAAATTACCGTTCGCCGACTTCGGCACTCGATCTATTATAATAACCTCAAGGTAAAAATCGTTCATGGCCCAAACCAAGGTCTCTGGCCCAAACCGGCACTGACGTCACAAATTTCCGCACTTCGGCCAATCAGAGAGCAATATGTTCTTCAGCCCTAACTGATGACGTCAGTGCCAAAGGGAGCCGCATTCAACAAAATGTGCAAGTTTAGTCAGGAATTTCCTCTCGTAGCAGCACAGGAACGCCTAAAACTACTTTTGGTATGTGAAGAACAGTGGTAAACCATAATATTGGGACAATTCTGTGCTTTAACAGTCTATTTCATGCTGTATTTATCACAGAAAAACATAGACGAAGTGTGGGCATAGGTTGTGGAGGCTGCATGGGCGATGGATACCTTTAGGATATATATAATACAGGCCGCTGGGTTTTCGTCATCTGAAGTTGTGAGATCGGTAATTTAGGCCTGTGATTATACCATATGTTACTTGTAAAAATGGCCGCTAGCCCCAGCCAATACTGTGCACCTCGTATATTTGAGTCGCTGTGCATGCTGGGGGACGTAGGCAGATTATTAACTAATTTGATGATGTAAAAAACAGAGAACAATAGGTGACAATTGAAATTACATCATCGATTATGACATCATTGGACATCGCAATGTTCAGATCTTTACTTTTTTGTAAATGGTTAATATGTTGCTCCATTAAAATTCATGTAGAAATTATATTTAAACATATTGTAACTGTCAAATTGACAATAGTACAGACTGGACAGAGCATTTCAGAATGAATTTTATTATCCACTTGGGGCACTGATGGTTGCGCTTATGCATGCATTGCATGTTCCCATTGCACACATGTACTAATTACAATAAACGTGTGCGGATTACAATAAATAACAATTCTTTAGCTGTTTGTTTTTCATATGTTTAAACTTGGCAAAATTAATGTATTCATGCTTTTCAGGTGGTGTAGAATTGCATGCATATCTTAAAAATTTGAAGCCCTGACCGTCTTCTCCAGATTACGCATCTTCCAGTGTATGCCAACCTCTTCCTGAACGCTACCAAATAGCTGTTTGAGCAAAACCTAGTCTTATCAATGGACTGTCAACACAAGAATACACGTACAGGTAATGTATCCCAAAGACATTTAAAGATATTAAAGCTGCATTGTCAGACGGTTTTGTACCAGCAAAAAAGCTATCCAAATGAAAGAAAATGCTTTTTACTGATGAGTTCGACAACCCAAACTGTCTAGATTGTACTTAATTAAAAATTATTGTCGGAATTTATTACATCGATTTTGTTTACATTTTAGCTAATTATTCATTGCAACGTGATGTAGAGCGTTACCGATTCGCAATTTCACTGTCATTTTATGAAAAATTTAGGTCAGAATTGTTTAAATTCCTGCAAAAAGCGAAACACCTACATATCTTTTTACATATTAAACTTGGAAATTTGAAAATTGGACGAAAATTGAAGCCCAGAATAATAAAATGCATTACAAGCCTAAAATGCTAATGACATTCGTTTATGCCTCGTTTTCAATTCATTGGCCATAAAGTACTTGCAATGTAAACAAATTGGCAATTTTTTTACGGGATGAAAAAAAATTAAATGATAGGGTATGTTTATTAATTTTATAGAGATTTTAGTGAACCCAGTAAGGCCCTGATAGCTTTTTGTGTACTATTTCTTTACTCCGCATTTAAAAGGTAATTTTTGAACCGCCTGGGAATGGAGTTCAATAAATGGCAGCACAGGTCTTCAAAAGTAATGTCTTTTACATTACATAAGCCTACATGAGTTAAGTATGTTTGAAATTACTAGAATTGTCTGTTATATGATAAATAGCATATTGTGATGAAATTGTGGAGTAAAACTATATAAATTCCCATTTAATACAATTGCCAATGGAAGTGAAATTCTAATATTTGCAGTAATGTTTAAAAAACCAGTAAGTCACATGATGTGAAGTGCACAGACCAAAATACATGTAGATATACAAGGTCATTAGCTCTGCCCCACAGGGTGGGGAGAGCTTTTGTTATTACATCGATCTCGCGAGATGAAGTCGCCTTCGCACAACAAACGTTCACAGGTGATAACACAACTTACATGGCGTCTTCCGCTACATCCCATGGTTTAACGCTACATATTCCCCTTGTACAGGCTGCTTTTGCTTTTCAGCGTGTTTCGTTGCTCCATTATCCTACAAACACGCATTTTCTGCCAACCTGTGGCCTTTCCACTTCTGCGTAGTCTCGCCATAGCGAGAGAGCGGTGTATGACATCATGGCGGGAATCCCCCAGTGGGGGTAGCCCACAGTCCTCAAAAATGGTTCTTGGCCCGGTATGCACCCCGCATTAATGGCGGGAAATGCCGTCGTTTTTTTATAGGGGTGGGGGACTAGCTCAGTGGTAGCGCACTGGGCTTCCAACCACTGGGTCCTGGGTTCATTTCCCGGTCGAGCCTATGTTGGATGGCTGTTTCGTCCTTCGTCTCATTGCCATTTAAGGCATTTAAATTCTAAAACTTAAACAAAGATAAGTGAACCAGAAAAAGGGGTAGTGACCACTGTCCACCCCAAGGCAGAAGCCAATAAGAACAGGCCATGTAGATGTGCACTGGAGTAGAGAGAACCAATAGCAAACTGACCCCCGGAAAAGGGGGCTTTGAAATATTTGTGTAACCTTAAGTTTAATCAGTTTACCAGCTGTAGCTGAACCTGATACTTGTATCTATACATTGCATATACCTTGTTTATATGTTGGATTAAAAGCCACCCTTTCTATGCCAAGCTATACTCTGTGTTAAGAGTTGTTCCTCATCTATAATACACAACACTATTTCATTTTAAAATGATTTTAGAAATATTACCATTGTCAATCAGAGCTGGACATGCATGAAAGAATGGATGCTGAGAATTCTTAGCTTTGTCAACAATAGGTTCAGGTACATGCTTCATTGAGAAAGTATGTTGTACATTAGCTACAAGTCCCCTGTCCATAGGACAGGGTTACAAGGTCCTGGATGAAAAAATATTGACTTTTTTGCTTGAGTGGGAACTAGCCTTTTAGTAAACGTTTGTCACACAACATACACCCACTGTAGCGTTAGACATACCTTTTTTCTATTGTGTCGCGCTCAGATATGGTTGATTTCTTCCAATATTAATCGATTTCTGTGCCATTTTCGAATTCACATTTCGGTAAACAAAGCTTGAAGCATGGCCGCCTAGTTCCGAAAAATTCACAAGAGGGCTCTGGCGATGTTTCAACGCCCCTAGTGGCACACAGAATAGCGCTGGAAAGTCCGTAGTTTTCTCAATTTCACAATTAAAATATTTTAATAAACTATTCCACACGATTCCACTGTTCTATGGGTCTAATGAAGCTAAATTATTAGATATTTATCTGCACCATTGCACCTAAGTGGAGCTGTGATGTCGCCGGTGCCCTCTAGTGAGTTTTAGTGTAAGTAGACATCAATAACATGGTCGATTCGTCACAGCACGATTCGTCTTCGTAAAAACTGGACGGTTCATCACTCAAAAAAAGATCGGTTCTTCACCGGCAGTTAACATATTTTATATAATAGCAGTGACCATACCCTGTGTACCGGCCAAATCAACCAATTTCGGATGACAAATAGACCAAATTCGGGTGACGAACGGACCAGTTTTCATTGGGTTCAATCAGACAATGACGAATCGACCTGCTACCTGTGAAAGCATGAACCATGCGAACGTGAATTTTGAAAATGCTCTTAAAAAGGATGTTTCCAGTGGCTTTTTCAGTAAAATCTGTGTGAAAGTATTAAACGGAGTAGTAATCCTGTACATAACAATAAAATAAGGTATGCTAACGTGTTTATTGAGAAAAATGTGTCGTAATTTTGAGCGTCCATGAATTCCTATAGCAGGCGTTCCGACCCTACATCGCATCTAATGCAATGTAGGTCGGTTCTGGCTAGTTGTACATGTGATTATTAAGTTCATGGGTGCGTAAACACTTGCTACATGCATTTTAGAAAATGGGTACGTATGTGAATTTTTTCATACTATGTCCAGTCACTTAGGGATGATTTTCGAAATCAATATTAAACCATCTATGGGCACAAATCCTATACCTTTTGAACCTAGTTCGCTGCTCAGCCAATCATAATCGCCATTTATATGACCTGATTTTGGGTAGCCGATCAGTTCATCTTCCTAGAGTGCAGTTACTGATTGTACCCTCTATTGATTATGTAAATGTTGATTTCTTAGAACTCTAACACAAATAAAATTAGGTATTGCATTTGAAATAGACTTCACTCTAAAGGGGCGTTCAAACTATCACGTATAATACCTACTTGTGACCACGTACGTCAAAAATTGGATATACGTGCTCACTCATGGCTCTGTAAATCAAGTATAAATTATTTCTAGATCATATGTGAGGCCAGTACCCCATAACCAGTACCATCCAAGCAGCTATGGCTCTTACACTGATACTGCTGCACTAAAATGACTCAATATATGTTTATTTGGCGTTATACTGACATTATTTTGCAATGCCTTGAATAACAACTTTATATACTATTTATACATAACACATTTACCCTACATTGACTTGTAACAGTAATTCTTTTGTGAGTTTTAAGTTGAAGTTATGCAGTAAATCTGCACAACATGGTAAGAAAAGCAACCCTTGACCAGTGCAGAGGGGCTGTGTGCTAAATATAGAGCAATTGCCTCATTTGGTCACCATAGCAACCATACCCTTGCCTGCTGCAACCCCACACCAAGAGGCACCAAGTAGGGTAACAAGAAGTTTGTCACAAAAGGTGTCAGACTTTATCATGTTTATGCATGGTTAGTTGAACCATGGAAGTAAATGACACACAAATGGAGGAGAAAACTTCTGTGAAGAATAAACTACGAGATTTTCTAGAAAGGCAAAGACAATGATGTAAGTTTTTAAACTATATTTTGCAAATTGTGTCTTTGGGTCACTGCTATGGCTAAATAGAATGAGCATGACTTCAGACTATGAAGAGAGTTTGTGAAAAGATTTCCATTTAACTTTAACAGTACACCATACTGATTTTAACTATGTATGTAGTCGATTATGGTGAATGACATATAAGTTGTTACATAATACATACATTACATGTTAATGTATATTAATATCAATACATTAATACATAGGTGAAAGGTACACAGCTATCACACAACCTAAATTTGGTGTCCTTGTGTATGATCACGCCAATTATCCTACTGTCATTGCAGCCTACTATGTAATGTTTACCATATTTGCTCGATTAGAAGCCGGGTATTTTACAGAAATGTATTAAATGAAGTGTAAGCATACTTTTTTTGCTTTCTTCTTAGAATCATCCTGTCACTAGTACACCAAAATACCAAGGCAGTACCACAGAAACAAGTGCAAAGAAAGGGGTGAAGCGTAGACTTGTTCCCCATGATGGCTCATATATTTTTGATCCTCTTATATCAAATTTACCCAACCATCTGACATACAAACCTTTTACAGAAAATGGGATAAACTTTCTGGAAATAAGTTGTAGGGAGACCGACATTCTAGAGGCCAATGGAGGACCTTTGGCAGGTGCTAGAGTTGTGATTTCTGATGATGGCACTGGCTACTTTCAATGTCATGGTACTCCTAAAGACCCACCGCTTCAGAACTGCTTGTTAGATAAAGATCTGTATGAGCAACTCATTGGCAAGCTAGGAAAGGGATACCATTATTGTTGTGGCATACCAAAAGATACTTATGTCAATAAGGCCACAAATGTGCGATACAAGCCAAAGCATTACACAGTGCAGTCTTTCCCTTTTCCAGCAGTGTATTCAGACAACTGCCAACGTTGGTTTTCCAGCAAGCAGCCAAACATCTTTAAAGAGAATGGTCAAAAGGTGTGTCCTAAATACACAGCATTTCTAAGATATGTCAGAAAAAGTAATAAAAGAAATGAAATTCCAAAAAGCACTCAGACGCAACGCCTTAAAGCTTCATCACATTTTCCTTAAAAATTTTTGTCTCCAAGAAGCGTACAGACAAGACTGAATAACAGTAGAAAAGAAAGGTGTAAATCTGCTAGGAAAGCTGCAATGCTGCACAAAAGAATTGCACATGCCAAGATGACTCTTGAGGATGACCAAAATAGAAATGTCCGACATTGTAAGTGTTATTAACAGCAAGTACCGAAAAGACTTGGAACAAATCTGGAGGGAGGCTGAAGACAAAAATGGAAAAGAAGCAAGATCCGTCCTTGAAGACATATGGAAACATGATACATAGGATCGGAAGGATTTTTTTGCAGACCAAACTCACAACATGACAGGTAATACAGGTAACGCATGGAGTACAGCTACTTATCGCATAGCTCTTGCTCTATATGTCAGAAATCCTGCAGCTTATGAAGCACTGAGAAGTTTCAAAGTCCTACAGCTTCCTGGAATATCCAGTTTAAAACAGTTCAAAGGTGCCAGACTTCATCCACCAGGGATCAATCAACAAATTCAAGAGTATGTGGTAGAGCAGTCAAACAATTACAGAAAATACAAAGATGAGGTGAGGAGAAAAGGCTCCATTGAACCCCTTGGGGGGGGGGGGAATTTTGATATTTGATGAAGTCAAAGTAACTTCAAGAGTGCAGTGGTCATCTGCAAGCCAAAAAATGATAGGCTTGGCACTAACCGATGAAGGATTTTATCTTTTGAATGATATTTATGATGAGTTTGATCCTCGACATGAACCAGTTCCAGCAGAATACAACTTGCAATTTTTGTGGAGGGACATCACCAGCAATTTTGATGTTGTAGGACCATATTTTGCGAGTGCAGTTGCATATGATCATAGATTTATTATTGCTACAATCAAAGAGACCATGCGACTCTTCCAAGGATGCCATTTCTCTGTCGTCGGCCTTGTTTGTGATGAAGCAAGTTCCAATCTGGCTGCCATCAAACTTTTGTGCAATGAAAAAAGAGGTGCTTTTCAGCTGAGCAGCCAAGAAGATGAATTTGCAGTAGAGCCTTGGTTCATAAATGATTATGAACCAGCACTTCGAGTTTATTGCTGCATATGTCCCTCTCATCAACCGAAGAATATGATAAATGCACTCTATCAGTCTCGAGTTTCAAAGGGAGGCACAAAATTATTCAAAGTTGAGGAAAACAAACCATTCTTCGGTTGGCAAACCATTCGAGATGTATTTAAAAGGGAAGAAGACTGCAGATCTGCAGGACAACTGAGTGAAGTACCTGGCCTAAAACAACATCATATCAACAGAGATCCTTGGACCAAGTTGGCAGTTTATCCAGCTAAGATTATGCAGGTCAGTAGATAGATATTTATGCATGCAGTTCATAATGTGCAATATAATTTAATATAAAATGACATTCATCCAATGTTTTCTCTAATTTAATAAAAATTTCTTTCTGCAGCAATCTGAGGTACTGCGTGAACTCTTCAAGTACCTAAATCCCCCATCGGGACCACCACCTTATGATCATGCTAGTGTGAGCCAGACCCGAGACTACCTGCAAGCTTGCAACCTTCTCTTTGAAAAAGGGTTCCTGTCCCATAACAAAATAACTGCAAGTGACTCAGAAGTCTTGACAAACATTTGGAATGGTTACAGCTTTTTCACCAATTGGCATCATGCTCTCAAAGGTAACTCATGATACCAGTATTCAAATAAAAATAGTATAACTGTATTTGGCTTGTATGACAACCCATTGTCAATAAAATGATATATTTATTGTATTTCACAATATATAATATATCATAATGTAAATGTATCATAGACAGTCTTGTGAAAAAGAATAACTAACAATTTACACATATATATATATATACTTACAGAATTGCAAGATTTCATTGTAATTCTTTCTTTTTCAGACTATGATTTCCATCCCATTTCTCCAAAGGAAAAACGTTTCTTGGCGTGGCAAACTTTTGATCTGCTTAGGATATGTGTTTATGGTTTCCGTGAATTTTGCGGGGACTTCTTAAGGAGACACCCTAATCATTATGTTTTGCCCCTGAAATGGAACGGAAGTGCTGTGGAAACGCTATTTTCACAGTTCAAGTTTGCATGCAGGAGGCAAACTGGATTCTGTGAATTATGCCACTGCCCGGGAGGCGTATCTCACAAAAAGGGACACACATGGACACAAAGCCAGTAAAGCAGTGAAAGGATACCTGAATGTCCCTTTATACATCAGGATTGGACAACTTACAAAGAAGAAGTGAAATTATATACAGGATTTTAATTTGGATAACATCATTTCCTCCTCGACTTTGTACTTTTAACTATGGCATAGAGATCGTCTCTGAGTGTGAAAACATCCACTCCCTGCTATAATTATTGGAGGTACATATATTCCACCGGCTGGCTCAAAAGTTTATCTGAATAGTAACAGTAGTAACAGTAATGACATTTTCCAAGCCCTACAAGATGATATTGGAAAGTTCCTCCAATGCACCCCACTCGTTGCTCTTTGTGGCGACTTCAATAGTCGCACAGGTGGTCTAAATGATGTAGCCCCAAATGTACATGGTAAAGATAACAATGACTTAATAATATTAAACAATACAAACTCAGATTTAGGATATTCACTTAACTCCACCTGGCTATCTAAAGTAAGACAGACAAGGGATAAGGCTCATAATAGTTTCGGTAAGGACCTCATTCAACTATGTCAAAATAGTAACATGAGAATTATGAATGGGTTTTATAATCCCAATAACACAGATGACTTCACATGTCATGCTCCCCTTGGTAAAAGTATGGTGGACTACCTACTCACTACAGAGAGACTAACAGAACTATTAAATGAATTTAAAATTTGTGCAAATTGGTGGAATCTGATCACAAACCTTTGAATTTCTCAATCGCGACAGATTCAATGCTTGGTAGTATTAATACCAACAGCAAGCAAAGTAAAAACTCTAATCATAATAAATGCTATAGGTATGCTTTTGACAAGTTTAGAGTAACAGACTACAAGGATGCTCTCAACAGTGAATATGCCCAAGAAAAACTTTTCCATTTAACTAATCAACTGTCTGAGAACACTAGTTCAGATGCTGTAATACATGCCACTTATGAGTACATAAAAACTGGTATAGACCCAATATTTAAAAAGAAATATTTCAAATCTGTGACAAACAAGTTTCCAACTAATTCATGGTATGATGAAGAGTGCAAAAAAGCTAGGAAAACAGCCAATGAATATGCTGTAAAACATGACATTAATATCACTACTTGTAACCAACATTACAAATTACTGCATAAAAATTATAGAAGAATCATACAGCGAAAGAAAAGACTACACCTACAGTCAAATAGAGATAAATTACACCAACTGCACTCCACCAATCAAACAGAGTGTTGGAAATTATGGAATAAACTCACGAATAGTAATAATGATAAAACAACACAGAATCTGCCAGATATAGACACATTCTATAGCTATTTTAAAAATCAGATTAATCCCCCAGTATGCACATATTTTGATCAAGAACACATGGCAGAAATTGATGAATACATACATAAAATTAAAACCATCCCAGATAACAACATAATTGACACTCTCCCTGCAAATATTTGTGACAGCTACATCACAGAATCTGAGGTAGCTCTACATCTTAAAAAGTTGAAGAATAATAAAGCAGCAGGTATTGATGGCATTACTGGTGAATTCTATAAATGTGTTGAAAATGAACTTATTGTTCCATTTTGTGCAATCTTCAATTTCATATTTGATAAAGGTGATTATCCATCTCAGTGGGCAGAGGGACTAATTAATGCACTGCACAAAAAGGGAGATCACTCAAATCCTGACAATTATAGGAAAATTACTATTACAGTTGCCATGGCAAAAATATTTGACTCCATCCTTAATGCCAGGCTATATTTTAAAAATGATGCCATGTCCTTAGATGATCCTTTTCAATTCGGTTTTACTCCCTCTCGAGGAACAACTGACTGTGTATTTGTGTTAGACACAATCATCAGACACGAACAATTTAAAAAAATGCCTGTATATCTATGTTTCGTAGACTTCACAAAAGCCTTTGACTATATAAACAGAAATGCGCTATATTACAAACTCCACAAACAAAAAATGAGCCAGAAAATGCTGAAAATCATCATGAGTATGTTTGACAAAACCCAAGCTAAAGTCCACCAGCTGGGAGAAATTAGTCCTCCCATTGAAAGTATATTTGGGGTACTGCAAGGTGGTATTTTAAGCCCAAAGCTATTTAATGAATTTATGTCTGACCTACCAAACCATCTAAGTATAAACAATGGAATAGAAATAGACGGCACACATTTCACTCACCTCCTCTATGCAGATGACATAGTTCTCATATCTAACTCAGCTGCAGGCCTACAAAACAGTATTGATTCACTGCACAAATTCTGTGCTAAATGGCATCTTATAGTGAATATATTAAAAACTAAGGTGATGAAAATTGGTACGAAAAGCTCTATTAATTTCATATATAACACTCAGAGTATAGAAAATGTAGACACATATAAATACCTAGGCCACATCATCACAAATAACCATAAACGCATACATCACAAGGTGACAAGTCACTTAATAACCCAAGCCCAAAAGGCTCTCTTTGCTCTACGAAGTAAACTTAAACCAGCATTGGGTCATATACCCCCTTTGCTTGCCATAAAAATGTTTGACAGTTATATACTTCCCATTCTAGAATATAATAGTGTACAATGGTCACAAAATTCCCCTATTTCTGAAATAGAGAAAGTGCAATTAGGTTACCTGAAGAATGTATTAAATGTACGAAAACAAACCCCTTCCTTAGCTGTGTATGCAGAAACAGGACGATTTACACTTCACATCAGACAAAAACTTGCTACAGTAAACTACTGGGCAAGACTTCAGACAATGCCTAATAGTGAAATATTAAATAAGTGCTTGAAAATACAAGAAAAACTACACACAAATGGTCAGAGAAACTGGTACACTAAAGTAAAGCATATCATCTCTGAAGCAAACATAATTAATTGGCAAGCTCTAGAACCCAGCGTACTGACAAATAAGATAAAACTAGTACTTTATGACAATGAAAAGGATAGAATTCTGCATGAAATAAATGACACAAGCGCCCAACCTAAACTTAGGACCTATAAAACATTTAAAACCAGCTACTGCATTGAGCCATACCTACTGTTAAATCTGCCCAAAAAAACATACAGTAATATAGCAAGATTCAGAGTTAGCTCCCACAATCTTAAAATTGAAACTGGTAGACATGAATCCCCAAAAATTCCTTTGCATGAAAGAATATGTGAATATTGTGACAGTGGTGAAATAGAAGATGAATCTCACTGCTTACTGACATGTAATAAAAATGAAATACCAAGGCTAGAATTACTTAATATAGCAACAGATAGTATACCTAATTTTCATGACCTAGAAAAATCTCAACAATTCCAAGCCCTATTGTCATGTAAGAATCCAGAAGTGCTAAAGGCATTAGGCAACTTTCTAAATAGAGTTTTTTCATAATGTTAATTCAGTATTGGTGCCCCCCTTCCACTAGACAGGGAACCTTTCAATTCAACACCCCATGATGACAATCTCAGAGGTCAGCGCAATGTTGCTCTGAAGATTCCACTCATTGACCCAGCCCATGGACACGCCCTTTCCCCATTTCAGAGGTCAGCGCAATGCTGCTCTGAAGACCCCACCCACTGACCCAACCCATGGACACCTTCTTTTGCCATTTTAACTGACTTTTTATATATTACAGCATTATTAGGGAAATACTACAAATTATAAGGAACCTATATGGTATGCACTGCACATTGCTCCTTGGAAACCAAATCCTGAACTTGTTTAACACAGAATCCTCACCAAGGAAGATGTTTTCAAGCATTTCTTCTATTTATGAGACATAGTACTGCCTATGCAGGAAACCCTCATGCCTGTATTGCTCATCAAACATGCGGAAACAGTAATGGATGGTGAGAACATCCACTTAGCTTTCCGTGGCTAAATTCCATGCATTCAGCCAGAATGCTATCTTGGATTTTTGGAATAGAAGGATAAATCTATATCACTGGTCAATCAGTAAAACTTTAAACTTGGCTATTATAAAACAGAGTAAAACTAGGTTCACATAAACTTATGCAGGACACTTAAGGAAAGGTAAAACAAACTTGAATAATTTCTCATGTGGTGTGAAATCACAAAAAAAAAGTGAATAAATACAATAAAAACAGATTATATCCATTATAATATTTAGACTAATTCAAATGCCTAATAGTAGTATTACATAAAAAATTTCACATCAGATCAAATAACAAATAAATATTCATGTTGTAAACCAGTGATATTATATAATTATATGAAAACCCAAGCTCAGCTCAGACTATTTGAAATGTATGCAATAAGAATATTATGCCTGTAGGACCATTATTTCTATCACTCATCCAAGGTAAATTTCTCACGTCAAGAGTTACGACTAAACTTTGTGCTAAATATGATATTTTTTCACATTATGTCTAGCTAGAATTCTTCACTTGTGTACAAAAAAATTAACTTTAAATTCAAATGAACCAAAATCACCTTATGGTTGTGAGTGAGCTGTCACAAATTCAATGGATATCATACCACATAATTCAAGAGCCTAGTGGCAAGGCTAAGAATAGAGATATTGACCACACTGCTTTTTATTCAAATTTGTTTTGAAATGATTACAGTATTACCCACTTGAAGTATTGACCTGTACAGTATTAACTCTCATTTTTATATTCATGTATGTATATGTAAACAAAACTGGAACCGACTTTATCAAGTAAATATTTAGAAATACTGGTAGATTATAGATTGTATATATAGTAGATGTAGACACTAGACCTGTTTTTGTTATGTTGTATATTTGTTTGTTTTGTAATGTTGTATGACACATGTATCAATTCCTGATATCAGGCTTGTCAATAAAACGAGTATGAGTTTGTTGGTTATTGTAGGACTTTATCAGACATTATAAGTATATGTCGTAGCAGTTTGTAGAAGATTGTACGAGTTTGTCGGTACTTTGTAAGAGTTGGTAGAAATTTGTGGAAATTTGTAGGTATGTCAATAGGAGTTTGTATTGAGATCGCAGATGTTCCTCACAGTTTGTTGCACCTCCGTGGAAGATCATAGAATTCGAAAAAATGACATTGGCCTGCAGCTGCCAGGTACTTTGCCCACTCATAAGTTGCGAGAGTTCAGCACAAAATGTGTAGCAGTTCCTGTAGGTGGGAACAGGGCTAAAGCAACATGAGACGTTCAGGGCCCATGACTGGCTTTGTCGTTTGAGAATCAATGTCCTGTACCCATGTGTCATCGGCAAAGTTTACTACCCCCCTAGCCATCCACTACTAGTGGTAAAATTGAATTAAGATGTGTTTGCCTGGCCAACACCAGGCACAGTGCAGGAGTTGGCAAAGACACTCATGGTCTGGGTAGAATGGAGACAGTTCAACAATGTCAGATCGACTCGCTAATTATCCTCGTCCTAAGATGTTGCCTGCAGCCTGAGTTGTATAAGATTATCTTGTGTTGAACCAATTGCATGTACTGAAAGTGTCAATATAAGGAAGCAGACTTGATAGATGTCATAATTAAATATCTAAATTTTTTATTACATCAGGATACACAGAACAGAGTATCCTGGAATTTACATCATGTAACGATACCATCCACATCAACTGCCAGACTCATCATATTGTTATTATGGATATGAATGTTACATCAGGCTTGTACAGTCAACTTCTGGAAGATTGCAATGCACAGCATGAATGTAATGTCTCCAACAATAAGAGTGAATGTGTACAAGTGACATACTGGTGCACCCTAAGTAAGAAAATACATGTATTTTTTGAAATGGTTATTCTATACATATATATAAATATGTGACAATGCTAAGCATTACATAAAGCGTTACTTTTAGTTCCTTCACTACTAGAAGCTTAGATTATATATTTACTTAAAAATTTGTGTTTCAGATTATGAAGCTTTGGAGATACAGAAATTATCCACAGTCCATATCAACTCTAAATTGCCTTTGATTAGTTTGATGAACGCTGACTATGAAGAAGGGGAATATTCAGATCCACAGAATATCACCTGTCAACTAAAATTAATTGGGAATTACATAGATATCAATAAGGCAATGACAGTCAGAATTTGTGAAATTTCTTCCCCAAGAAATTGCACACAGTTCTGTCTTGATGTCGAAAATTCAAAGAAGCCACCATTTTGCACAGATTCAAGAACAGTCTTCACTCCATATGCATATGCCTATGGGCAAGGTCATTGGAAGTTTAGCCTTGCAATGGTAAGTCCAGGAAACTGCAGTGCCAACGTCAGGTTTTGGATTCAATTGGAAGGTAAGTGGTGCCTATTTTTTTTTTTTTCGCGATCTCAGCTTTTTGTATTTGATAACTGACAATGTGACCCAATATTTATTAAAGTTGGTTACTTGTGTTTTTTTTTAATCAAACGCAGTTCCCATAGATGAGGCAGACCTACTACACCTGTCCTGTACTTCTCGATCAGGTACAGATTCCACACCAATATGTCTTAATGATGCTTTATTACTGATGCACCCCTTTTCTCAGGGACTATTGTTTTGTTCCATGCACATGCATAACAAACCAACCGGTGCAGTATTGTAACATTCAAGGAATGCACTCATCAATATAATATGATCATTCTCATGCAAGTAGTATAGTAGCTGTTTGTGTACTTCTTCAAGCTTCTTGCTTATGTTTCACTGATATATATCTTCTATAGTAGTAGCTTCATTATGTATGGCTAGTTTCAAGTCTGGGTACATTGATTACATCTATGTATCTTAACATCTTTGGTAACAATGGGATGATAATTTGGTTTGCCCGGTTTTGTTTCATCATTGTTCTTGACATTTTTAATTTAGCAGAAAAATACAAATCACCCACAGAAGCTACCATGGATGATGGGGTAACAACTGCAAAACCTGGTGAAGCAATATCTCCCTACGTGCCAGGTGGGTCACATTATTTCCAAAATATTTTTTGTCATGATTTTAACCTTTTGTTTCACCCTGCCAGCCTGTACTTTTTGGAGTACCTGATTATCATGACTACTATTCTCACATTTATAAAGCTAACATCAAAAACAAAATTGTTTTCTTTGCAGTTTCGACAGTGATAGCAGTAGTACTAGGTACAGCACTTTTCTTGGCTGCATTATCATTTACTACATTATGGATTTGCAGGTAAGGTCACACTGAAACTGTAGTGTATATCTACTGTGTCACACATTATTATAGTTGTTGATGTGTCAGTAATTTGGATTAATAGGATTTTCTAATAACAAAAAACAGGAATCATAGGGTCAGTTGTCCCTGGAAAACATCAAATGACCAGGCAGATGGCCATGATTACACCTACATTGAACTTGGTGGAATATCAAGGAACATTGCAGCAAATGAAAGGTGAGTCCCACAGCATTTTGAAAATACCTTGACATTCAATTATGTTTTAGCAGTAAAGTTAATTGGAATCAGATAATTAATTTGTCTCCAGAATGGGAACCATCGTAGATGACAACCCGACCTCTTTAAGAGAAACAATACAGCGGAGCCAATCAATTGGACATCTTTTGGAGGCCAGAAATATAGGCCGAGAACTACCACCACTTCCCAGGTAAAACTGAACATAGATGTGTTCCCTACTTTTCTAATTTTTCTGAGGTCTTAAGAGTTTTGGCATTTTATCATGACATTGGTGGCAGTTTTTATCCATGTGTTCCCTTTCCATCACTGCTTTTTCTATCTTTATTTCAAGGCAGGGGTATAGCATGGAAAACCTTTTCAGCCATGCTTGAAGAAATTGTGCCTTACTGCCAATCATTGCCACACCTGTTAGGGTCAATCCTAGAACACGACTTACCGCCCATTCCCATGTAAGCATTAAAACAACAAGTTTCTTTATATTCGTAATTTTCGCCTACTGCGAACTGTTTGTATCAATAAATTAAGTCATTCAAAATCTTTTTCGCAGAGAAATTGAGGACAACAACGATCACATGCCACATTCTGCTCTAGTCCATAGACAACAAGACGATGATAAGCTAAGTCACCCAGGAGAAGAATCGGATAATAATGAAGAATATCTCCCTCCAAAGTATGGTTTTCTTCATTAATTCATCAATACATAATTATGAATTTGGTAATGCTAAGCAGGAATTATTTAAGTGTGTTCATCGTTTATGCAATGTGTCTCAGGCATACGCTGTGATCATCATCATAAGATACAACCCTCAGGAGGTTTTTCTTCAGAGTTTAATTTAAACTGCCAACCAAAATTAATCCATGCATCCAGCCTCTGATTGATCAAAGTGTCTGCATGCATCACTGCCTCACATCACAAAATAGAAATGACAAAAATTGCCAATCATTATTGACTGAATTACTAAGTAGGAAATAAGTCGGATGTAATATCACAATTATATCGAACAGTATATATATTTTTTCTCCTTTTACCAAGGGATATGATCGTGTCTCTGGATGGCAAAGGTGTAACAAACAACGAAACAATAGATATGCCAGCTGATGAAGACTGCCTTGACAGACAAGAAATCCAAGATGACTCAGATGTGAGTGATCGGGACAATAAAGACCAACAGTCAGATGAAGGAAGCTACAAAAAACTTCCAGAAAATGAATACATTGGCCTGAGCCAAGAGACACTCAATGATTCGGACACCAGCTCAAGAAGTTCCACTGGGATTCTCTACACACTGCTGCATGGTGCACCAAGGTATTTGTTTCTGATATTGTTGTGGCCTACAACATAAAGATATTACATTGCTGATGAGGGCTAAATGCTATAGTCTATGTCATGCATGCTAATCATATGGTTTACCTGAGCTTCCAGAACTCAGTTTCATCATTAGTTAATGGCTTCTTTTGTAGAGCTGCTGGCATAGGTGAAGGCGAAGAAAATGTAAAAGATGAGGACAATGCAAGTGGGGATGATCCTACGATTAGCCCAGTCCCTGATGATAAAGATGAACATGGCTACTTAGTGCTGCTTCCAGGTGATGTGCCATCCCTTCAATATGGAAAGGACATTCAAGAGCAAGCAGTTGATTCTAGTCTCCAAAAAACAGAATCTAATGCCAGTGATGATCAAGCAAGAGCCAAAACTGGAGAAACACCCAGAGAAACTGAAAACAAAATAAGCCTTGAAATGCCCCAAGAACACGAAAGGAAAAGTTATGGAAAATCAAGTGCTGATGAATGTGGTCAGGCAGGGTCTCTCTACGAAGACAAAGATGAATTTGGCTACCTGGTGCTTCTGCCAGGTGACTTGCCCTCTCTTCAATGTACAAGGGACTTTCAGAAACATGCAGTTGATGCAATTTTCCATGGAGGAAAAGCTGAAACTGCAACTGAGACACTTATATATTCTGAAGTACCACCTGAATATGAAGAGAAGGGCAATGTAAGTGACACTGGCAATGCATAGAAAGATGAATTGCATAAAGATGAGCATGGCTCTTCAGGATTATTCCCATGATATTCAATAATCCCAAGACTCTTATTCAGGAATACAACAGTGACACTGAAATTCACAGCCTTTCATTAAAAAGTAAGTGTGAATATTAAGTAAGCAGAGGTTGACATTTTTCACCCTGTGTACTAGTTTGCATGTTGCCAAAGAATGAATCTTGGCCAAGATGATAAATGTACAGTGTGACGCAGACGTGGGGTTAAATCAATTTATTCACTCACAAAGATAGAGTGATTTAACCCCACGTCTGCGTCACAGTAAACAACAATATGAAACACCCCAGTTTCTCTGCATCAGGTTGTCCCACTCTTGACTACTTATAGCCCTTTTAATTATTTGAATGAGTTGAATCAGTATACAAATGAGTGTGACTGGCATACAACATCATTGTGTCCATAATATTAAGTGTCCTTGGTATTAAAATGTCTATAACTCATAAATGTCCCAATGTGTTGCCAGATCAGCATTCAAAAGTCAACTCACTAAAACTGGTATAAAGTAGTAATGTCAAAGAAATGACCTACATAGAGTGCTGACCAGTCAGGTGAACATAATCCCAACCCCTGCTCAAACTGCTAACATTGTCAACACTGATGCAGCATTGTTTTACACAGTATTATACACTAATAATATGTGACAGCAAATGATAAGTTATTAATGAAGTTTATAAACAAACAAAAAAAAGAATATATATATTACACCATGAGTAATTAAATAATTATGAACTCAAGAAAAATACCTATCATAAAATATACCAATACTCAAATCAGCAAATATATAAATATTTACAGGTTACATGGTAATGAATGTAACATACAGACATTTATAAAACGTTAAACCAGATAATCAACCATATCAAAACTAAATGTTAGACTAATTATTTAATTTAAACTATCACTTTTTGACATTTATTTGTAATATATTATATTTTGCATTTGGACACTATATATAATACTTTACATTTCTGTTGATAATCTCGATTAACATGTGCATGAATCAAATATATATATATATAATGAATTGTGTATGGTTCCTTATAATTTGTTGTTTTTCCATGATAATGCTGTAAATCCAGGATACAACACATGTAAAACAAGCAAGTGATATGTTTGGTCAAGGAAGAAATGTAGATTGAGAACCATGAAACAAGTACAATGGTTTTCTGGAAATCCCATTTACTGATCATTTGCCCACCAAAGTCTCCATGTACAGTGCCTCAAAAAAGTGATGGGACAGACATGTATGGGGTTTATTTTTACTTTCTCTGTAGAGATGGACTTTCAAAAATTAAGACTTACTGTTTCAACGTGTTCTGTTGAATGCTGTGAGAATGTTTGTTGTTTGTGTTATCCTTCCATGCATGATTAAGCACACAGTTACACAAAGAGCGTGGAACCATGTCATATAGGACTCAAAAAAGTCTTGGGACACCTTAAGAATTAAGCCTTAATTGATTGCTAGACACTAATCTGCTATTATGCTTGAAGTTAAACAAAACATTTTAGGTCCAGGCTATCACTATAATGGACACTGAGTGAGGAGAGACTGTTTTTGGCTTTTTAGTTTCAATATATTAAAATTATTAGACTTCATGTCATTTCTGTAAGGATGCCAAGGAAACTATTGTGTTCAAAAATTTAAAACACAATAATAAGTCTGGAAAATGAAACAAATATGGCATTAGCAACATCTCTTAAGTGTTAAAAGCTGCTAAAACCACTGTGCACAATGTCCTACAGAAGTTCAACCAAACTGGCAGCACAGCTAACCTTCCTAAATCAGTGCGTCCAGGGGCAACTTCAGCTACTGATGACCATGCCATAAGGCGGATAGTGGAGAAAACCCCCAAACTAACTGCCCCTGAGGTCAACCAAGCATTGAAGGATGCAGGAATAACCATCAGTGACCAAACCATAAGGAATAGGTTACATGATGCAGGGTTCATGGGACGTCGGGCACGCTGCAAACCCCTGATAAGTGCCAAGAACCAAAGAGCAAGGCTAGAATTCGCAAGGGCACATGTTGATAAACCCAAATCTTACTGGGAAAAGGTCCTGTGGACAGATGAAACTAAAATAAACATGTTTCAGTCTATGGCAATTGCACAATGTGGAGACCAAAGGACAAAGCTGATGATCCAAGGTATACCTCTGCATCTATGAAGCAAGGAGGAGATAGTGTGATGGCCTGGGCATGTATTACTGTCAAAGGACCTGGTGACCTGGTCTTCATTGATGACATAACTGAAGATGGATCCAGCATAATGGATGGCAACACCTACAGGAAGATATTGAGCAAGTATATTGAGCCAAATGGGAAAAATCTTGCTGGCAGGGGCTTAATTGTGCAGTCTGATAACGACCCGAAACATACTGCAAAGGCTACCCAAGAGTTCATTGTCAAGAAAAAGTGGATAGTATTCAACTGGCCAAGTCAATCACCCGATCTGAACCCAATTGAGCACATCTTCTGTCTCCTGAAGAGGCAAATGCATTCAGAAAATCAAAAAAATAAGGCTGAACTGAAACAATTAGTTTTGAAGACTTGGAAAGACATTAAACCGAACATTTTCCAGAAGATAAGTGATAAATCATCTGTCGGTTGTTTGTCACACTGTTGCAGATCAAATGATTACATAATTGTCACTTTTGCTTTAAAATTGTGTTCTACTATGTTCAATAAAGTCATCTTATAAGTATTAGTGTTCTAATGTCATTCTATGAAATGTGGCCAGTGATATTAGAGAAAATCTTGGACTGTCCCATTACTTTTTTGAGGCACTGTATCTGACTAATTAAATTTCCTTATTTAGATTAATTGTAGATAATGCTTTATATTATATCATTTCCATGCAAAATGTTATATTTTATAGATGGTACAATTTTATTTATGTCTAAAATGTATCTATGCATTGTTTTATTTGTATTTGATTATTTGTTGCAATTATTAGACAATTTTGTATGTGTTATCACATGATATATATAAATTTGTAAAATAATTTATTTGAAATGTTGATGTGAAAAGTAAAAAAATAAATAACCAGGCAAAGCAATAATTTACTGTTTACCATTAGACAACTTTACAAGAACATAAGTTGATGCACTAAATATAAAAAAAAACACTTAAAATTGTTAAAATCTGCAGTGCATACCATATAGGTTCCTTATAATTTGTAGTATTTCCCTAATAATGCTGTAAATCCAGGATATAATGCATGTAAAACATGCAAGTGACATGTTTAGTCAAGGAAGAAATGTGGATTAACAACCATGAAACTTAAGCAATATACAATTATAATGGTTTACTGGAAAACCCGTTCACTGAACGTTTACCCACCAAAGTCCTGATGTATCTGACTAATTGAATTTCCTTATTTAGTTTGTAGTTGATGTTTCTTATCATGTCTTTTACAAGACGATATATATTTCAGAGATGCCACAATTTTATTTATATCTAAAATGTATCTATGCATTGTGATGTTTGTAATTGATAAATTTTAGCTATTTTTAGTAAGAGAGAATGTTGTATAATACATTATGTTATCACATTAAGCACAATATTATCCTATTATATATCACAATAATTATTTTAGTATAGCTGTATGTATAAAGGCTTGTTATGTTTCATTGGAAGAAGAATAACCATGAATTGCTACTATATTATGCAAAGTTTTTTATCAAGTGAAATGCAGGTCAAATCTATATATATAGTCTTCAGATTTAAGATTCAACTTTAATCCTGGGTACTCTAATTCAGCTTCAAATGAATCTATATTGAGGGCATTATATTAATTTATGAGGACAATTGATATATAATTGTAATATTATATTATGTGCCATTATATTATTGTAATATGAAGAATTTTGCAATTTGTTGTGATACGTATGTAAGTAAATACATGATTTCATATCTGAGAGACAATTATTTGTATTGTGAGAACATGCCTAATACCGAAAAACTTTGTTTATAGCTATTATGGAAAAACTGATAAGATACAATTATGAAAAAAAGTGAGTGACCTTGTGTATATATTTTTTAATAGTTTAACCATGTCAAGAAAAAACAATTATAATATCTATCTAATGCTTAATATGCTATACATTTTGCCAGTCTGGTAATTATTCATTTGTGTGACTGCTGATTCATATTTTAAATTAAAAAAAAATTCAGTAACAAATATTACTGGTTTAAATTTCCAAGGAGAATGCAAATTACAATGAAATTTATCATATTATATGAACAAGTCCTGTCATGGACATACATGGCACTATAAAGTGTATATATAAAAATATATATAATTCATTTTAGTTAAGTATATTTATGGTTAGTTAAATTATGTTAATAAAAGTACACATTCAAATTTGGACTTTTGTTTTCATTACTCAAATCATTAACTACAGATCAGAAAAGGTTCAATCTCATCAAATGAATTGTAAGCATGGGCATCAGGCCTCAAATTGTGCATTTGTTCTGATGAGGTCTACTGAGTAGTGTTCTAAGTTTAAGATGCAACCTTACATTTATAAGCCACTACACTAGAGGGCGACTCAGGTACCTGATGGAACCTGGTGGAAAAATGATAAACCTGTTGCCGTGATGACATAAAGTTTCATTGTAGTAATGTATGCAAAGCACTGGACTGACAACATAAAGATAACCCTTGAACGATACCAGCTGACAAGTATTGAAGAAGATAAATGCTACTGCACAATGACATTTATTTAATACATTTCTGCAGAAAGCCAATCCTTAAGTTAGGAGAAGGGCAGTAAGACAGTTGACATTTTAAAATAGAATACAAACTTTTCAAGCTAACATCAGAAATTGAAAATGTCAATTATCAGTTTTCATCTATATGGCATTTAAGGATAAGGGACTAGATTATTAATAAAGTGATTCCACTAACCTTTCATTCTGATGGTAGTTCTGGAGAAGAAGCCGGTCTGATCAATGTCTTAGCTCACGTATGACATATAAACTGCAAAAGAAAAAAAAAGGTCTAAAATATCTATCTCAATATTTTATATTTATTAGCACCAATCTTGCACCAACAAAACACCCAATGTTACTATGGCTGAATATAATGGATACGCTATCTAGCAGCAATAAATAATTTAAAATAGTCTTGTATTGCACTTTACATGTCCGAACTAACTGTGCAAAGATATATAATTAAAAGTCTTCTTTTTCCATCAGTTCTCTATCAGTTTAATGTTCTTATGTGCAAGGCTTGATATTATTACTTCATAACTGAAATGAAAAATTAACTAAAAAAAAAACCCCATGGATATTTAACTAGACTATCCATTGTGAGCCATGAATTTGCAAAACATTGCATATCAAACAAAATCAATTTATCTTAATATGGATATTAAAGAAAAAAATATACACAGAGTTTCAATGGATACAAATCCTATATCAAGGTGATGACAGTGCGGACATACATAGATTAATTTAATTTACCAAATTGCCATTCATGCTCACCTTCATGTTAACATCAACAATTTTCAAAACTATGCTGACTTTCTTTATATTTATACCATATTTATACTTGATTTGTGCTGTAATTATCCTCATCCCTACATCAGCATAAATTATGTCTTTGGAATGAGTTGTCTACTCAATAAACAACAAACTTTTTTTTTTTCCTTTTGTAATGATAATGGAAAAGTGAAACCATACATATAAAGATAAATAATCATGTGCTAGAAATTTAAAATCATCAAACAGGACAATATTAATTTCCTCAATGGTTTATCCTCATTACACAATTTTTGTGTATCTAAATTTAAATGTTGACTACGGTGTAATTTTTGTTGACATGATAGCTTTCTCCTGAGTAATGACTTGAAGTGCTAATTATCAATAAAAAAAAATTTTGATAGATTTGAGTAAAATATATTGGATAAGAAGAACTTATTGATTATTGATTTCTACAATGCAGGACACCTGGTGTTTCCCTTATATCTCGACTTTATTATTATTATTTTTTTTCGTAAGGCACTGACTTAGAATGACACTCTTATGTTCTATCGCTCATAGGTTGTCATTCTAGTAGATAGATACAATGTAATGATTTCAGTTTAATTTTATTCACAAACTGAAACAAAATTGCTCCTATCTGATTGTACCATACTAAACACTGATCTCAGATTGATCAATAGTAAAAAGATAAGCGCAAAGAATGAATCAATTAGTGTGCGACACATCACAAATGGTAGCATTGATGTAATTCACCTTGATACTCTTTCTGTTTTTCTTATGAGGGGTGTGACTAATAAAATTGTTTCTTTGCACAATAAGAGCAAATAAACAAATCAATCATCAAATTAAATAGTGAAAAGGCCTAAACTGTAGTGCAACATTGAAGAAAACAACTTGTTACATGACCCAAGTGTTACTTTATGACATTTTCTGCAGGTAGTCTTTTTAAAAACTCCCAACCTCTTTAATAACTGAAGGTACATGATTCTCCTGAACCTGTTGTATTTTGTTAAAGTTAACACAATTCAACAATCACATAATGTGCCCCTTTTAGAAGCCACAAATTTATGTCATTATCGTTCCGATTGGGCAGATAACACAAATAAACGTGTGGCTCAGAAATTTAATTGCCTTATTTTGGGCTGAGAATTTTGATTATTTAAAGTTGATCATAGTGATCGGGAAATCCATTTCATGTCTTGCTCAGCTCTCACTACCTGCAAACATTAGGAACCCCAATAGTCTGAAATTATGTGAAGAATATAAAATTTCATGATTTATGCTGTTATATTTTTTCTAACAGATCAATGAACTTTTAAAACCTGAATAACAAAAAACCTAACGCTCGGGACAAAATAAGCTTCTCACTGATTGATGAATATCAATGGCTCAGGTAAAAAGCTAAATCAAAATTTGAGCTATGTATATTACTATTATCGCTATATTTCAGCAAAATTTTAGTAATCTATATGCTAGATTACTTGCACAATTTTTTCATTAATGCATTAAATGTAGAAATATCCTCTTTGTTAAATATGGAGGGTTTCTTTTGTATGATGAACAGTGAACATGCAGAGCAAAGAATTTGAAGAGAATACTCCCAGCATCTGCCAAATTTAAGATAAAAATAAATAACAATTGGAATATTTACTATTGGTGGTCCCACAAGGCCACCATAAAAGCAAAAAAAAAAAATTAATTGGAATAACTTAGAAGAAAATATATATGAATGAGTAAGTCAGAATTTTGTGATAGATAAAATTAAGATTTTCTTCGACAAACATAACACGGTGCTAAAAAATTTTGTTTAAAATGTGAAGTTTTGCCTTGTTGGTTGAATTGGATCAGTAGCTCTTAGAGGTTTTATGAGTTTCAGAACGAACTGTTACACAGGAAGGTTACTATTTTCAGCTCGGTAGCAAAACTTCATGTGAGACTGAACATGATCCCAACGCCTTCATTATTTTTGTAATAGGCCCAATACGAGTTCATAATTGTGTCAAGATTTACCCGCAAAAAAAGTTACATCCTGACTAGGAGAGATACAACTATCACTTAAGCTTTAAAGCTTATTAGTATGAACTTTACAAAAAAGTTTGTGAAAAGGCATGCACAATAGGCATTTGATGTATAACAAATAATTCATTATAAATATTGACCTGGGTAATATTGCTTATTTAAGTGTCGTTTGTCGGAACTTACCTTCAACCATGGAAGAGCCTACATTTTTCTGGTTGAATAAAGCTCGCAAGTGAAGAACAGTCCAGAATTCTCCCTCTGACGTCATGCCCCAATCTCAATACCTTATTCCAAATACTATTTTCCCTTTCTACCCTGATGGGCATTGCTCATCTCAACCTCCTTGCCTGAGTGCATCTTAGCCCCAATTGTATATACCCCTATTGTATTTTATCCTCATTGTACTAGCACCCACCTGTTCACCCCCTTGGAGGGCAATAGCAAAGCTTGCCAGACAACCATTGTTCATTGCATATTTAAATTTAACTAAATTTTACAGAATTTTACTGAATTCCTCAAATTCCACATTTCATAAACATGTTGTTCAATGTAAATACACAAATATGTCAACTCATATCCAATGTAACCTGTCCAAACATTACAAAATTCATATTTTTTGCAGTTACTCATTAATTCAATTATAAACTTAACCTTCATTACTCATTATCATTTCAAACCAGTGATTCATGTAAAGTGCTCGCTTTGGAAGTTGATATAATGAAATGCCCATGATAACTCATGATTCCATACAATAATGGCTCCGCTTAGGGACCTTAATTGCAAGCTGGTCAACATGGTAACTCTCTTCTAAGCACCAACGATGGCAGAAGTTGCCATTGCAATGGACATAGGGATATGGTTCACTGAATCTAGAACTTGCTTTACATGTAATCATGTCTGCAAGCGGCCAAATCCTCATGGCTAGCAGCTGGAGGTTGAGCTTTGAGACAAAACTGCGATAATGACTCACCAAATGCAAGTGACAAGCAGTTGTAAAAGCACCATGTCACTTGCTCATCTATAATGTCAAAACCAGAAGGGTAAAATTAATGCTGACTTTAATCATAGTTACTTATAGTAAAATGCATGACTATCAAACATTTTTAATAATTTATTTGTATCAAAAGGTACTTTGATTTAAAAAGTCAATATATAATAATTAACAATACATTGTGCCATTTTATATAACAAGTGCACACAATGTTAAAATATTACAAAATGTTATTCAGTTCAAATGTTTCATAAATATCATATACCACCACCACGCTAAATAAAATGATATCAATTTCATTTATATCAACAAATAAAACATTATAACTGACGCAGCAAGCAACAACATTTCAAGGAATTCCATGTCAAGAAACAGTTTCCATCATTATAATATCAAAGCCTTAATATACATCCCAATCCAATACATGCAGTTGCAACAAGAATATCAATTCAAAATGTATAATAATACAAATTAATACCTCCACATGACATCATACAGGTCCCAGAATCAAAATAACAAGAGGTCATATTACAGACAATGTTTGGAAAAATAAATAGCTAAAAATGTGCACAACCAACGTCACAATACCACCACAGCATAAACATCTAAAGCCCAGTGATAATAATCAATCTCAATGAAAAAAATAATAATGACAAAATAAAATGGTAAAAATTCTATTACCATTCATAGTGCAAACCATAAGAAAATACTTGTACCTTTTACTTTCAAACACAATGCAATACAAAAAGTATTTGTTCCAATATATCAAGTACAATATAAAAAATAGTAAGTAAAATATTATAGTATGATACCATAAGACAAGTCACTCAACAGACATATTATTGCTGACCAAATCTGCTTCATAAAATGCACCAATGGTAATTTCTTTCATCAATGTAAATATAATTCAATCAGATATATACAAAACCCGAATTCACCTATATCTTGTGCAGAAAAGCAATTGGCATCACACTTTCGATAATGACAAACCAAAAGAAAAAGCATATCATAATACAAACTGGGTAATAACATATACTTGCCTCCAGTTCCAATGCAGTTCCAATGTAAATATTTTGTACACAGCAACAATAAACAGTAACAATAACAAAAGCAAAAGACAATCAGTCGTTTGATTCGCTATTGCAGAGCAATGGTTTAAGTTTATGGCATTGAACATGTCACATCTCTTATGCAATGCAACCTACAATGGTTAAAAAAGCATGAAGTACAAAGTAAGCAATAGCAAACTTTTTTTGTTTTACATTCTAGCCTCAATACATGAATTCGATAAAATATACATTTTCTACTTTAATCTCACAGGGCAATGCAATGAAGTAATTTCCAACTTTGAAGGTTCAGGACAATAAATAATATAATGTTCAGAAGCAGTTTACACTGACAAATGCAAATAATAGGGGTACAAATAACAGTTTTAGATTCTTATACCACAATAGTTTTTCTCCATAACATCGCCCATGGTACAAAATGACATACACTACTTAATAAACCAGCGATTTGCATGTTGTTATTTTGTAAACACAAATGTGCTATACAAAAGTGTATCTATATCTTCAACTTACTTTATCATGTTCTTTCTTTACATACATAGTCTTAATGAGCTACTATTATGTACAAAGCTCTGTTTCTTTACAAATAACTGCAAATAAGGAGTGTCCTGTTCCGTTTGCAAGTCTGCTTGTAAAGTCACAACGTCACAATGTGAACTAATTTAATTAAGGCAAGGTAAATTGTGATGTTTTTAAATTTGCTTATAAAAAATTCTCTAAGGTAATGTAAATTGTGATGTCAGCAATGTTCAAACTGGATTTGCTTGGCTATCTTCTATTCAATAGTTATGGACCAACTTGAAAACAATGATCATGTAGAATAAAGAAGCAATAAACAGAGCAACAAATGACTTAAAATACAAAATTACACTTATACTTCATTATTTGTCATTAGTTAAAGAGCCCAAACATCACAATAACAGGGAAGCCCAAACTAATGTAACAACCATACGTAATACATCACAAGTTGCATTTAGTCAAAATTATATGAAACAATAATTCCACTATATCACATCATATATACTGTTGCAAGTTTTCTTTGTGTACTCTAGTTTCTCAATCATGCAAAACAAGTAAATATGTCACAGCTAAAGTAATAATATAATATATCAATAGCATTATTCATCACTTGTTCATGTATCAAATCCATATTTACATCAATACACAATTGTACACCAGTCCATAATTACTTCAACATACAAGTGTACATGCTTTCTTAAGAAATAACATATGGAAGAAAGTAGCATGTGGTTCACCAGTTAAAGAGCACAGACGTAGCAACAACAGCAATGACTTGCCAGCTGGTATTTGTGACCATATGCAACATGGTAAATTTCAGTTTTACTCTGTTTGATAGAAACATTGTGAAACTAAGAAACTGTTCAACAGCTGATTTAGGTTAGAACAATTCTTACTATACATGCAAATTTTCTGTTTTCTTGCTTACCGTCATCAAACTAAATATACTATTCTTTCCATTTGTCAAATAAACTTATCTTGTCATTCAATAATGACTTATAATACGTTTTTCTTCAAGCGATCTAATGCACAGTCACAGACATCACAGATATACTCAGCCTCTCCATACCCTCTTCTGTACTTGTCCATTATTTGAACAACAGGCCTCCTTCTGTCCCAGTAGTGGTTCAGTTTCCACCCTTCCTCTGCAAGGTGTTTGATCAATGAGAAAATCTTGCAGGCCCAAACTCTTGCTTCCTCTCCATGTTGATGCAAATCTTCATCAGTTGTCCATTTGGGATGTGGAATGAATTTCAGCTTGTTCCTTCTTTGTTTTACTTGGCCTTCTACATAATCCAATGCATTCCTCAATACTGTTGCGTTTTTATATTCATCCAGTTCAAGTGGACTTGCCAAATTAGCGACCAGGTAGAAGAGTGCCGTTTTAATGGTATATGATGTGATGGGCATTTTGACAAGCACCTTGTCACCCATGCCCCTGTCATAGGCCTGCAAATACAAATGAAAATATTCCATTTAATTATTTAGGACAAACATGATGTTGTGAATTAGACAAAAAGCACAATCCCTTTTTACCTGTTTTGATTGTGTGCAAATAAAAGATGCATAGGGTTTCCTTATTTTGTTAAATGTACAATTACATGTATAAATGCTTACATTTGGGAAGCACAAAATTAAAAATTTGTACATGCCCAATTTAAGATACCACATGACAATAACTCAGAACATAATTAATCCATTAATTGCAGCAGGCCATAACTATTCAAGATAATGATATGTCTCAGAGAAAACCATGCAAATTAGGGCAATGGTTTGGATGAGCATCTCAGACTTCTTAATCCTCTGATTTTTTCCCCAAATTGTGAATTTTGAGACAATTTGGAAAAAATGCACCTTCATCTGTCATATTCAGGCAATTGGAAAAAAGCCTCAATTAGGACTAAAATATCTTATATAGAGCTACTTTGTATTTTATGATATGTATATAGATATATGCCAGAAAGTGGGATTTGTACTGTGAAGGAATAAAAAACAAAAATTTGGAGTGAACATGCTTCTCCATAATAAACCAGTAGTAAGTGTGGACTGACAGTTTGGTGAGTAAAACAATGCAATACGTTTGATAATATGTATAGTAACTCTTTTTTTTTTGTGCTGTTTCAATTTGAATCATCAAGAACCAGAAATTTTTAAAATCAACATTAAAGTTGCTCCGCTAAATGTGGGTTTCAATAAAAATAACCTCCACTTTTTTTTTATTATTTCCCTTGTTTAATAACCAACAATAATCAAACCTAGAATTATGCCAAATATATGAAAAGAAGGAGGACAGCCAGGGCATGTGACATGAGCATGAAATACACAAAATTGTCTTTGCTTGCGAAGTTCATGGAGGTGGGGAAATGGATAAATTCCATCAATTGTATACACATTTTGCTGCATATATTCCCCCCGCTGCTTAGGTAGCCAGAAAAACTTTAAAATATGTGAATAATGGCACAGCTCATTTTATAAGCATGATAAGTGATTACTCCAAATTGACTAGTAACACACCCATAAAAGGTTTGAAAATCATCAATGAGGGTGGAAATTGAAATACTCATTCTCACTTTTGAATTAAAAAGGTTCAACATAGGGGTATGATAGTACTTTTTGTTGAAATTGTGTTGCTGTACGTAAATATTATATTGTATTTCTAGTTTACAAAATAGAAATGTTTTTATAGATGTCATTCCATCTCTGTCTTACTATTCACCATGTTATCATACAACTAATTGTCCAAAATATAGTGGCAAGGTGATGTGGCAGTGAGTTGCAAAATAATTATGCACACTAACATTTCATAATTTTTGCTTTATTTCACACTAAACATCAGCAATCTGAATTTGTGTGGTTATCAAATATAGTGTTTTGCTGGGGTAGAGCTTGGGATTCATTGCAAATATTATTACTTGTTAACTTTCAGACTATTGAAAATTAACACACTTACATAATAATTATGCATGCAGTGTAAAGCAGTTATATACATTGTTGTTTCATATTTGTGTTTATTCTGGGTCTTCTGAGACTTGCTTCACAGTATTCAATCATATATTCCAATGCTCCATTTTCGGATAATTTATCGGTATGTGTAATGCCCACCTAAATTTGACTAAATATTCAATTTGACTAAATATTCAATTTGACTAAATATTCAATTTGTACAGAACCACAGCTCATATGGCAACAATATTTACAAAATATCTCTACATCTTCAACAAGTCACACTGACACTTTATTGCTGAAATATTCTCAAAATATTGACTTGCATAATAATTATGCATGCAGTGTAATGTATGTGTTGTCAATGATTTTGAAATTATGGCAGATTTATATTTAATTATCAGGAATCAAGTATTTGAATTCAAGAACATGACACATCAAAATTATTATGTGAGAATTGTATTAATGTAATATTCCATATACAATGTTATGCATGCTTGTTGTAAATGGATTCAACTATGTTATGGGTGATGCATGGGCCGAGGATGTTAGTAAGCTATTATTGGCACATTCTTATGGCGCATATTAGGGATTAAAGTAAGAAAGAATGAATGAATGAAAGAAATATACTGATCATATTAGAGATATGTCCCTGAGCAAATAAAGAGGGGGGTTAATCATGACAGTCAAACGCTAAGTTTATATAGTGATGTTGTTAGTTACAGCAATATTCAAAGACATGGAGACTGAAATCAAAAAGTTGTCATACAAATTGGAATAGAGATAGTGGCCAGTCTGAATTTCTACTTGTATTTAAATTAGCACACATTTGATTGAATTCAAGAGGGCGAAGATACAGATTGAAAAGAGGCTGTTAAGTATCTTTCAGCACTTTGAATGATCAAGTCTTTATCCCATGTTTCCCGTGTAAAGTACCATGTGTAGTTACATACAGGTACACCCTCCCACATCTGTTTCTGCAATCTTTGTGTCAAATGGTATAATGAACGAAACAAACACTCACATCAAGCAGAACCTTTGTGTAGATGATGGCCAACCTGCAGCTTGGAGGGAGGCAGTCAATCATGTTCCACTCAAATGCAAAATAAGTCAATTTAAATAATTTGCTATTCCAAGTTTCCAGTGTTGAGTATTGCATGGATTTGTGCAGAGGAAGATGATCACCCTCCAACATCTCTCCCCGACATCTCGCTGCTTCTTTTGGGGTGTAGCTCTGATCAACGAGGACAGCGACTACATCGAGAGAGACTTCCAATCCTTTGCAAGAACCATTTCCTTCTCTGATAACCTTCCAAGGCCCTTGGACACAAACTGTTCTGAGGTGAATGCCCTCCCAGCTGATCTTGCCCAGGGCCTCAATCAGATGAAAATTCAGTTCAAAAAGGAATTCATTTACATCTATCTTCAATCCTGCAATATATACACTCAATCCACGGTCATAATATCCATTGAGACAGATACCGATGTTCATTTCATCCAGCCGACCGCTCTTCAATTTCTCCCTCATGCTCCCTCCAATTTGAATTTTAGCGTTTTCCTTGAATTTCGTCTTTTCTACCAAACGCTCAAAAAGTTCCACGAGTTCTTCACTTAAATCTTCCGCTTCTTTTTCCGATAAGACGAGCATCGGTTTCATTTTCTCAAGAACTCCTTCATTTGCTTCTATTACTCCGCGACAAAGTTCTTTATGTCTGACGTCCGGGTGGGGTTCACTAGTGCAGCTTCCAAGATCTTGTGGGGTTAATCCAAATCGATCAACGACATTTTCATTATTCCTAATTTGTTTTAAGAATTGAATTGCTCGTTGATTGTCGTGCAACTCTGCCAGATGCAAAGGGGTGCACCTGTTCACGTCTCTTGCATCGATGTATTTCTCGATTATTTTAGGAGGAAGAAATTTGAGAGAGTCGAGGAATATGACGGCCAGATGAAGGGGACTTCTTTTCATCCAGTTATAGTAATCAAATGTTCCATCTTCATCTTTCCTTGGCAGGCACATGTCTTTGAATGATTCTTCTATTAATTCTACACAGAACATTTCTCGTTCATTTGTAATAAAAAGGAAGCAGTTTATCAGTTTTCCTGATTCCAAACATTTTCCCCATTTGTCGTACATCGAATGCACCAGTTTCCTTCCTGATAGAATCATTTCCTTAGAAACTGAATGAAGTTCTCCCAGGAAATTCAGATCAAATGCAGAATCTAAAATCAAATCTTGAGTGAAACGCTTTTTGCTGCTCATTGAAACAAGAAGCTTCAAGTAAGACAAAGTCCACTCTTCACTCCTTGTTAAATAATTGGTTATTGATAGAATCTCTTTCAGCTGATAATCTGTGGGTTGTACTCCACCCTCTGCACACACACTCAGCATTTCCACAACAAACAATCTATCACCATAAATTCCATCAAATATCGCATCCCAAACATGTTGTGTTGTTTTGCTGTTTTGCACTATAATCCTCACTATGTCCATCACAATGCCCATGAATCTTGGATTGCCCAGTCTCCACAAATTCTCCTTGGCTGTATCATTCAGTTTCATCTTGAACGAATGCGATTCCCAGTTTTTCACAGTTTTCGTCAAACTCAGCAATTTCTCAAGTTTCTCCTGTGTCCATTTCTCAGCTCCAAATCTTGCTCAATCCGTCTCAGTCTGCAAAATAAATAATTATGCTTTAGAATGTATCAAATAAACTCATTTTTTAGTATCTGAAATATTAATATTCATTGCCACAGCTTTTATCATGCAGAAATCAAATAAAACAAATTATATTCAGTCACTAAATATATGAATAGTTTACATGTTTATTTTATATTTAATATTTTAACTTAAACTAAGTTAAAGTTAAATTGACTCAAAATTATGAAATTAAAATGATATAATTTTCAGTGACCAAATAATTCTTCTTAACAAGAATGATACAAAATTCATTATCAATAACACTGTCAACAATGTCAATTTTTTCTGATGAGTGATGTATTGCTTTGCATGACAGCTTGTTGACACTTTCGCAAATAGCTAAATTATCTAGATCTTTTTGACACAGCACCTATGAAAGAACACGGTAGTAATAATTACGACCTGGGTCTTTTGACATAGACCTCCGTTCGCTACAAAGTGTCGATTGCATATGGATGGTCAGAGCACAGAGATGCAGTTCTGTGGTCAGAGCAGGCAAAGATGGCATCAACTAATAGTCTAAAACTTGTCAGAAACTTCCAACAGCTTAAACAAAGTCTAAACTAGGGAAAACACACAACAATTTGTATGAATTTAAGCCACAGAGATTTAAGAAACAGTTTTGTTCGTTTTAGCTATTTACACATACTCACAAGTTTCAGAGTGCTCTTTTATCGATTTTCTTTCTCTTGCTACTTTCAAAATAAATCTCCAGCTCCAGTGTGCGCGGTTTGTTTACAAAGGAAGCAAAATTGCCAAGCAACTAGGTCAAGTGCATGACGCGGTGGCCAAATATTTACTTTTCAATTTCACTCGAGGTACAGTTACCTCCGTAAACAGATGTGCATTTAAATTAACTGATACAAAGCTAGTAACACAAATATTGATATATAATTATAACATATATTATTAGCATTTAAGTTTCAACAAGAATACTGCAATGTTTTCGTTTTATTTAGCAAGGGGGAATATTTACAGAATGGCGATTTGTTCAAGAGGCTTCATGAAATGGCGGAAAGAACCACGAGCGCTTGAATTTACTCATTGCCAGCATTGCCATATATATAATATATATATATAAGAGTAAGAAACTAGGCTGATCGTACTGGACAGGAATTCCCCCAGCTTAAGCTGATCAGGCATGATAACTGTTTAATTGAATTCAATAAATGTCTAAAAGTAGTTTTTAATAAAGCACATACTATAACAATCCATGAAAGTGCCTTATTCTTTAATAAAAGACATGAAAAATGCCTATTTTGAGGAGGGGGATCAGTTACCGCGACAAAAATCTATTTTTAGAACACCTCGCTCAGGCACAAGCACCTGATTGGTGGAAAACTCTTGCCTGTGTTACGTCATTTGAGCAGTGTTGACGTTCCCACTAAAATATTTACAACACAAAATCTGTATTCATGGGCAATATTAGCAACAACAAAAATCCATCATGGACAAAATAACTCATTGGTAAGTGTTTTTGTATGTGTACTGTAACATCATTTTGCAAGCACCATGGCTTATATATACTAATTAGTGAAGTACCTATTATAGAGACAGTGCAAACCAAAATAATGTATAGCTAAAATAAAGCAATCATTCACTACTTTTCCCTTTAAAACCTGTTGTATCTATATCATGTAACTAATTTAAAAAAATCTTGACTTTACCTACAAATTTGGAGCTATAATAAGTTTCATGTTATAATATAATTATACTTGTGTATGCCTTTTAATAAAGCCGTAACGCCATTGTTTGTGTGCCAAATAACATAATTTATTAAGGTCAAATTAGCGGTTTATAAATCCCTTGGTGACTTTTTTTTTCACCAGGATACTTAACAATGTTAGAGAGCAAAAAGGTTCTCAAATCAACACAAATGAAGCCGTAAAGAAATGCGAGGAGAACTTGGGGAATGAGCAAATTCTGCATCGAAATGTAAGTTCTTTTTAAAAATGCAAATTACTGATATACATGTTATAACGTATAAGACATATTGAAAGTATGACAAATAATAAAATTATGACCATTAATTAATGTTTTCAATTATCTTCAAGAATGTATTATATCTTAAGGCAATTTGTATCTATACCCCTATTTTCATGCTTGTTTTCAGATCTTTGGGAAGATGGTGAAAGGGTTGTTTCCTACAGTGAGAAAGCGAAAAGGACAAGACTTAGCTTACAACCACACTTCAAAAAGAAGTGGTACAATTTCAATGATCATTACTTAAGAACATAGGCTCGGCTGCGGCAAAACCCTCAGCGAATCCCACATTATACACAGTATCCGTCCGATGGCAGGTGGATGGTTGCGACACTTTCGTCTCCTGCGCAAACCTCTAACACTAATGCCTCATACCAATGAAATTTCATACAGTAATACCATATAGGACTGGTGGAGCCTTTTGATCATCACATGCCTAGTGGTGCCTTTTTATAGTAACATTGACATTTGAAAAAAAAAATCTGCATTAATGTATTTCCTTTGATAAATACACCCTGGGCAAATACCAACTTGCTTAATGTGACCAACTATCGCAACAAATAAATCAGAAACATACATTGTCACTTTTAAGTATTTCGGATTTATAAAGTTTTTTATCACTACATATATAAAATGAAGATGATTGATTGGTTGATCTGAATGCACATAAGTCAAATTGATAGAGATTTCTTAAAAACACAATAAAAAAGGAATAAATGTGTATATTCTACAAATATACTATTTTATTTATTTATATGTGATAATATTTTAGTATCTTCAAAATTCAGAAATTTGGGATGGCTTGATTCTCGAAAGTCAGATATCGATGGAGGAAAACATCTTGCCAGTAAAACAAGCAGTGGAATTTTTATTCACACTCAATTTCATACAAGTCAAGAAGATGGATAACACATGCAAAATTCTTTCACCGAAGTACACCACCTACAAGGGCAGAACACATTTTCATCTTTACATATTTAATGATTCAACTGTAATGCTCAAGTGCAACAATAATGAAATTGATCTGCAAAGATTTTGGATTTCCAGTTACAATCAAGGCCACTCAGTCCCATCTCAAAATGATTCATCATTTCATTCAAGCAATCAGACCATGCAATAATGTGTATGATAGGTGTGAAGTCGTATTACCCCTGTTTAAAAGTGCACATTCTGAATTGTGCGAACCCTGCCGCAAACACAAGGCAAGAGATAATTACAAAAAACGAAAACATCAGGTACCTATGTCAATGGATTTTCTGCTCTTTTTGTACTGTGGCATAGCTCCCAATCCCATAAAAATTTTATAAGTATTTGAAAAAGTTGCGAAATAACATTATTGATGCATATTATATGTACTGCATGAAATAAAAGTATGAAACTTACATACAATGATAGCCCTGAGGAATAGAAACATTTTGATATATTGCAAAGCTTCATATCTCATATTGGTGAGGAACTGCAGCCACAATTGGTTAGTTATGCTGCTGCACTATTTCCTGCATCCTGCCATGCTTAGTTATAAAGCTATGTAAATCTAAGCTCTACTGGGACCAGTTTACATGGTTAAAAAAACCTCTGGTTGTTCACATTTAGAGTAATATATTTTTGATCTTGTACTGGTTCCTCCTTTTAATGCTTCTGGGTTCAATGGGAGGGATTTGAACTCTTTAAATATCTACAACTTACCTTTTTAAGTTATTGAGTTATAATCATTTTTAACTTAAGAAATCTGAGTTTGTAATGATCTTTCAACTTGAGAAATAGTTCATCCAGTTTGACCATTCAGTGATCAATGTTCGATGTCTCAATGCTACTGGGTCTTAATTATAGTCAGTTTGTATTAACTCAATATTTAATGCCCTGAGCAGTATATCAAAATTGTCTGTTTGCAAAAAATTATATAATATTAAATAACATTTCATCTTGGGATAATATAAGTTCAAGGTAAAATGCTTTAATCGATTTCAGGAAATTGATGAAGAAGAAAACCATGAATCCTCCTTAAGTGCCAAAGCAAGAAACGTTTTGATTTAACTAGCACCAAACATCCAACAATCAATGTTAGATTTGATAACATCATTTATTGTAAACAGCCAGTAAACACCAAATGGAAGAAGATGGGACAAAGCCATAATTAGCTTTGCAATAACACTGTGGTGCAATTCACCAAAAGCTTATGAAAACATGTTGACAAGTGGCTATTGTATCCTCCCATAATCAAGAACATTGCAACTTTACAAGAACGTAATCAACCATGAGCCTGGCTTCCACAACGACATCTTTCATTGGATGCACAGCACAGCCATACAGAGAGATTTGCAAGGCATTGATAGACATGGTGGAATAGTGTTTGATGAAATGTCAATTCAAAATGATCTTCAACTAACAAGTGTATCAGACAAAGCCAAACTCATTGGTGCCACTGACATGGGAGATGAGTGTGCGGCAATAGACACTGTGCTTCAGGGTCAAACTCTTCGGCCACTAGCAAGCCATGTGCTCCAGTTTGAATTCCTAGCATACTCAAAGTTGACATTCCCTTTTGCCCACTTTACCTCCCATGGTGCATCAGCATCACACTTGACAGCACTATTTTGGGAAGCTGTATACTTCCTGAAGCTATGGGATTTCGAAACAGATTTTGTCATGTGCGATGGAGCAGCAGCAAATCGCAAATTCATTAAATCGATGTTCAGAGATTCAACCTCAATGTTGCAAAATGAAATGGCTTTCGAAAATTTGGAAAATTTTGATGACGAAATTGTTGCCATGGTTGATCCCAAGCATGTTATAAAGCGTATACATCAGAAACAATATTCTGTCAAGTTCAGGAGAGGAAGGTGCTGTCAGATGCCTCACATGGCAAACCAAATCAATTTTATGGAGGCACTGGCAAGAAGCTTTTGAATGGGATAAATCAAACAACCCAGAGATGAAAAGAATACACCACAAATTAACCAAGGACCACATGTATGTGGATTCGAGTGCAAAGCTAAGAAACCACCTGGCTGAGCAGGTTTTAGATAGCAACATGCTGTACCTGATGGAGGCTTATGCCAAGAGCCTACCACCAGAAAGTCGAAAAGAAATGGATGGTTCTATTGATATTCTCAAAAATGCATCCATTATGGTCAGCATATTCAATGATGACAGACCAATCATGTCTGCAAGACGATCGTCTTACAGAGTTAAGCAAAGCACACACCTGGTTTAAGGACTGGGAACAGGACATTATAAGTATGGAATCAGTGTCTTCAAAACAGAAGAGACAGATGTTGATGTCATGGAAAACCAGAGAAGATATCACATTCATGTGTGTAGGATTTCAAGCTATCTGCAAAAAGCGCACCAAGTTTTTGAGACCAGTATTGCCATCCCGCATCAACAGTGATGTAATTGAAAACTTTTTCTGCAATCAACGTGCCATGAACGGCCAGAACAACAATCCTACTCTTTTGCAGTACCAGAAGGGTATCAACAGTGTTCTCCTGTCAACAGGCTGCAAAGGAACTGCAAGGAAAAGTAATGCTGGTTCAAAGGGGATAGAGCCATACAGCTTCTCCACTCCCAAGCCCTTACGACAATAAAACGTGTGAGTGTTTTTGTATGTTTTATTGAACAATTTGATTTATATACTTACATAACATACAAAGTGTGGCATATCTGCAATGAATATCTTTACATATCATTAATTTTGCGTCCACTGTGTGTGACAGTCGATTTTCTTGGAGGATGACTGGTTGCTTTCATCTGTGTAGCAGAGTATTTAGATGGTACTTGATCATTGCTTTTACCTATCATTATTTCTAATCTGTGTGCTGCCTTTCGTTTCTTTCCTAAACTTTCTTGTAGTGTCTTACGAAACTGATTATTAGACACCATCAGAAACCTCTTTAACAGGGTTTTGAAACTTTCATTATTTTCTTCTCCCGCAATATTGTGCCATTTCGAAAGAATTTCCTCATTCTTGGCTAGTGAGTCATTTATTTTGATCAGACTTTCATTCCCAAAAAGATGGAATGCTTTGCTGCATGACAGGGCTTCTCTTCTTCGGTTAATTGCAAAAACATTTCGTAAGCTGCATCTGTTACATTGATTAAGCCATGTCTCAAATTTTGCCTGTGTAAGGTTAATCCCAGGGTTTCACGATAAATTGAGGTTGATAATTCATCCTCAGATGCAATTAATGATTTAATTGTGTTCAGCTGTTGTTTTTGCGATGAGTAAATCTTTCTGTCATCATCATAGAATTTTGTCTGGGCTATTGTACGGCCTGCTAAGTACCTTAATTTCCCAAGGCCTTCTGGTGTTTCTGTAGCAGTACTGATGGAGACACTGTGTTCATATTCATGTAGTTGTATATCATTGATGTTATCCTGCTCTTTCTTTAAAAAGTAATACATTAGCTTTCTGGTAAAGTACATCATTTGACTGAAGTTATCTTTCAACATGCTTTTACCAAAAGATTCATACTGTGAACTTTGCAGGTAGTCATAACATCTCCCTAAGTAAATATGGACACCATGCTTTGCAACAATGTGTTCTTGGAAGAATTTGTAAAATTTGTTTGAAATGCCTTCCATGTACTTGATAAAAGCAGCTGGTTTCTCAAGCATGCATGATAAAACTTTGGCGTGTTCTTGTTGAGAATTTGTTACCATTGGATGATGTTCATTGGCATCTTTAAGCATTGATAAAAACTCCTCGTTAGTAATGATTGCTTCCTCATCATTTGTTGGTTCATCCATGATTGCTGAAATATCAGCATCAGGGTGGATCATAGAAATGTCTTCTAGAAAATATCTTTATATTCCTTTAAATATGTGACTATTTCAAACCAACCTTCATCTTCTTCAATCCAATCATCATCCTCTCCATCAAAGTCATCAAAACTTAAAGCTGTTTCAGATGAATCAGCCGATGCATGCTCATTATTTGAAATTGGATGATTGTACTTGTATTCTGGAATTTTAATTACTTGAAGGTTCTAGTTCATCATGAGTTGTGACAAAGTTACACAGCTAAATTTCTCAGAGATGGGAATGTTGCAGAAACGTACAATCAAGCATGGTCAGCTCACAGAAGACTCACACGGACCTCAACTCTGTGACCTCACTGTGAGACCACTGAGTGGTTACATTTTTAACTCACAGTGATATCACAATATGACTTCTCCATCAGGTTCCTGTGAGCTCACTGTGAGCTCACTGTGAGCCCACTGCGAGCCTTAATTCTTCACTGGGTACAATTTACCTACCATAGAGTACTTTGCAACAAGCCATATCATTCTCCACATAAAGCTTTTGTCTATTGTAGAAGTGATGAACCTCAGGAGGATGGCTTGGGCATCTTTTGGGTGAAAAGTCCATAACTTGCAGACATTCAGGAGAACTTACTCTACTCATCCCAACTGCAAGTTGGCCTGGGCTAAAAATGTTGCCTGCATGGACCACAGCATGTTTGTCCTAATAACGGACCAATGAAGAATTATATCAATTTAGAAGCCTTAGTTTTTTTATTCATAGCCGTATATGTGATAACTTTTAATATGTTTATGTCACAGTCACTAATAAGACTTTGATCATATGATAATGGGTAATTCAATAAAATGTCCGGAATATTTTATTCAATGCCAATAAATCATTCCAAAGGGAAGCAGCTGTTTATGTTTTATTTGCAGCATCTAAATTAGTTATATTAAATGTTTCTAACCTTGGCTTTTATGGAAAGTCATTCCATAGCACAGTCTTAGGGGAAACTGAAGTCTAAGTGCCACATCACAGCGTTCACTCTTGTCATAATGACTAAATTGACATCTTGTAATTTGCACAATTCTGCCATCCTTCAATGCCACATGAACTATGTCTTGCTCCAGCTTTTGGACTCGCCCTCTTGTTCCATTGACTAAGTCAATTGCTAAGTTTCTAGTTAACATCACAGGTGCACCAACCTTCAATACCAGATGCTTAGGGGCTCGCATGGTCTGAAGCCATTTAGTTGACCCTGCAAAGGGGGGGGGGGATGGTTAGAGACCATAATATTACATATCATAATGGTTTTATATGTTATTAACAAGCATTGCACATAAATAAAGTGAAACAGGGTTTGAGAGACCCATATAGCTTTTTAGCCTGATGTCTTAGTAGTAAGAATTTGCCCGTTGGATGGTATTTAACCTCAACAATGACGAGATATTGAAAATATGAGCAGTTTCTGAATATAGGCCAAGGCCAAAGGTCTAGGCCAAGACAAAAAGCGTTTCTCAAAGAAGTTTGACATTGAGCTGTATGTCATTTTCTATCATGACTAAATCTATTGTTAAGATGAGTTGCCCAATAAAGCACTACATTAATTAATATTGCTTATTTTGTCTTAAAAATGGGTCCTTATAAATGCTGTTATATGGTGATATGTTGATATCTTTTTCTATAACCTTGCATAAATCACAGCCACTTTTGAAATTATTGTTTAAAAAGTTTAATTAAAAAAGGTTTAAAATACAAATGAGCCAATCTGCTCCATAATTAAGATTATTAATTGATAATTATAAGCAATTGCTCCAAGAAGAACACCTATATGCCTACTATATAATCTATCCCATCATTTTGACTGAGCATCTCTAATCACTGATTTTCTAGTCTCACTATTTTGCTACAAATTAACAATATATTAAACAATAAATAATCAAGTAACAAAAAGTAACTACTGTTAAACAAAAAAAGTAACTTTGATCACAATACTTCAACTTTTTAATTAACCTTATATGACTTATTGATATTTTACAATAAGCCCCAAAGGGTAAATTAAGTCTCCACTGCGACACATTCCTGCTACTAGAGGCGCTGATTTAACCAAGGCTCAGGGCCCGGTTTCACGAAAGTGATGGGGCAAGCCCCGTGACTGGGACATGTCCCCGTTGCTGTCCCCAATCAAAAATTGCGTTTCACGAATGTGGGGCATGCCCCAATGTGTCCCCGATCTTGCCCCAAATGAGAGCTCCTCCCTAGCTGTCCCCTTTGCTGTCCCCAAAATGAAACTCAATGGGGCATTCCCCGTTGGGGACAGCAATCGTGAAACCGGGCCCAGGCTGATTATATGCTGGCCCACAGACCTCATTACGTCACAATATCACTTTGATGACGTCACAACCACATTACAATAAAAGTCCATTGTTATTTAAACCAAAGCTCATGATCTCAATGAATCCATGCCGGTATACATTATTACTCTGTGGAATATATACCACAATAATAAAATAAATATTAGTAAAATCAATAAGACCAATTTTTTAAATAAAAAATCAACCTTCATGGAAGCCCAGCTGTGAAGAGTTGTTGCCCCGTGGGATGAAAGCAGCTGTGCTGCAATTCCAGTTGAAGCAGTCACAGCCACTACTTTTTTATAGTCGGGCCCTTTGAGTGTCCTGATGATTGTTTTGATAACCCACGTCTTCCCTGTGCCAGCCTGTCCTGTTTTTATGACGTTGTGGCCCTTCCTTGCTAAATCTATGGCCGTCTCCATTACACTATCTATCCTGTGCCTGTGGTCACTCTTCCCGCCAAACAATTATCCTAAAAATATGTTGCAAGTGCCCCCCCCCCCAGTTTGATTTGTTTATTTTGTAACAGCCAATCAGATTTCGCGGTGATGGACAAGACGTCATGACCTGTCGCGGTAACTGATCCCCTCCTGCTAGGTTAGTTAATTACCATTGTAATTAGGTGATTATTATGCTTCGATAATACGTAAAACTTTTTGTATCATGAAAAAACTATATTTGTGATCAGTTACTATGCTACATGTAATCAGCTGAGCCCTTTGTGTGTTGTTACAAGACATGGAAGTTGGGGAATCCCTCCCATGCAGAATTGCAGTTTCTTACTCTTTATTTTTATACATGACTGTATAGATACGTGGCGGCGCCACTGTGCAGAGTAGGCCAAGTTGGATCAGTGAATTCAAGCGCTCGTGGAAAGAACTGTCAAAATAATGTCAGGAAAGTGGTAAGCAGCTTATTTATACCTTTTAAGAGTATTCTTATTGACAAAAGTTCGTCTTTGATGTTTATGAAGTGTCTTGAGTCATGGGAATTGCTGACTTTTATTGTCACAGTCACGGAGCTAATTACTAGCAAACGGCCAACCCCCCAAACGATCACCTATGATGACGGCTTCTAGTCGATTCGTCACTGCGCAATTCATTCCAGCGGAAAAGGGTCCGTTCGTCACAGCAAATAAGTCCATTGGTCACCCGAAATAAGTCCGTTCATCAGTCCATTCGTCACCCGTTATTTGTTTTTTTTTCAACTACATTATATATAGAGTACTCACAATCGCGCAAGGCTGTGCTTGCTTTTAAGTTAAAAGCCTTCCCCCCCCCCCTCCTGACGTCCGGCCGCCGTGGTATTGAAGCACAACCGCCAGGCTATTATTGGCAAGAACATGAAGTGAATAAGTGAAATGACACCATAAAACCCAAAGGAAATATTGACAAACCGGAATGCGAGGGAACTTTTTATTTATTCATGTACTCCCTGGGACATGATAACTGTCAGAACTAATCAATGGCATGATGAAGAAAAGTAGGACTTCATAACTTTCCTTTGCATTTCATAGACTATCATTTTTTGACATTTATTTGTAAAACAACATTGTAAAAAATAATACTAATATTTTATTGTCTTAGGTAATTACTAAATTACTAATTGGCAATATATATAATTAAAGCATTGTAAAACGAAAGAGAAAATAATATATCTTCACTAAACGTTAAAGAATTGTACATGAAAGGGAACATCAAAAAAATCAATTAATTAATTTAATATCATTAATTTCATATCAATTAATCAATTTGATATTTTTATCTAATATCAGCAAGCATATGCCGTTTCTGTAATTTGAGCTCACTGTATTTAATTAGCAATTAAAATGTAGAAGCCGTTCCTCTAATTACCCTGAAGCGTTATTATGTACGATTGTATTTAGGCAAAACGGCTTTATAAATACGCAATTACAACATGAATAAATAACGATAATCACACAACATGCATTCATTGCAGCTGTACCGAATCGAAAAATGTTGGGTGACGAACAGACTACTTTCTAGTGACGAACATACTTATTTACGGTGACGAATGGACCCATTTTCAGTGGGACGAAACGCGCAGTGATGAATCGACCTGCTACCCCTATGACCATGTTACTAGGCTTTCTAGTCGTTTTGTCACTGCACATTCGTCCCAGCCAAAACTGGTCCATTCGTCACTCGAAAAAAGTCTGTTTGTCACCCGAAACTGGCCGGTTCGTCACTCGTATTTTTTTTAATATTTTATAATTGCAGGCACAGGTCGTCTTCCCGCCGGCTAGCCTTACTGTACGGCTGCCCCCCCCCCCCCCGGCCCAACTCAAATAAATATAATTATTATTTTTTTAATTATACTTGGATCATGCAATTGACGACAAGGAGACAACTGACATTTATAGATATAGAGCTATATAGCTTAGAGTCAATATTAACAATATAAAATTTAAAATGTGCAATTTAATCAGCCATTTATACATATAGAGCTATATAGCTTAGACTAGATACAATTTATGACGAATGGACCCGTTTTGGTGGGGACGAATCGTGCAGTAATGAATCGACCTGGCACCATTGCTAGCATTGACAATGACAGCACTTTCTGAAAAAAAGACCCCAGAATATTTGTTGGCTTCAAATCAACTCCTAGTGACACCTTATAGATAAAACAAATGTAAAAACTGAAATTTATTGCATAACTTTCCTCTTTTTTGGATTTTTTAACTTTTTTAAGGCAGGCTTTTCTGCCATAAAATGGACAAAAAATTATCCAGCTCATTACCAATTATCTATGTAACCTATGACAGAAATAAAGAATTCATCATAATTCAATATATAGCATGTTAAAGGCCATCCATTTTCGCTGCTGCGGGATCGAGTGCCTTGGCCTGCATCAATACAAAGCAAAAGCAGCAGATTTATCACAGCACGGCCCACTAAAGTCGCAGTAACTCCTCTCCACTTGCACGGAATTTCACAAAATAAACGTCAAAATACTTGAAACAATTTTGTCTCATTGGTTTAGTTATGTCCGAAGTGGTATCATCACGTATTCAACCTAAATTCGTGGAACAAAAACTTTAAACGCAAAATTTTTCAACAAAATCTAGCTGTTTCACTGCTAACATGTGCTAGCTATACCACTTCCTCATAACCTTGTTCCTTAATTTCATGTGTTTCCCCCATGATTATTTGCTTTATCTATGTTAAAACAGCCGTAATGTGAGGCAATGTTGACCAAGGTAAGCAGGATCAACTTTCTGCTAGGTGGCGGCGATTTTCGACCCTAGCGCCCCTTGCGGGTGCTGTCATTGCTAATGTTACGTAGAAAATTGCCTGTTTGTTTATCATCTGGGTCAGAAGCCCCCCAAGCAGCTGCTAAAAATATAATGAATCACATCTGTGATAAAAAAATTGGTCATTCCACATTAAATCAACCAATTTTTCAGGAATTTCCCAGGTCAGCCTCTCAGAATTGCCTGAACTGTTTTTGAAATACAGCCCTTTGAAATTTAATTAAATTTTTACGTTTTTTCGCAAATGCATTTTCGTCCAACTTTGCACACTCATTACTTCACTGCTATTGCATGTAGTTTGAAATTGAGTTTCTAGGGCCTTATTTTTAAGTAATTAATGTCTTATAAAATCATTAATTCTCACTGTGCCTTGATTAATAAAGGTAATTTTCAACTGTTTGATAGCATCTTAGAAAATTGCAAACTTGACAGACAGTGCAACTTTAAACAGTGATGAATGGCGCAAATCCACAAGTTTTGGTGTCTGTCACTGTATATTATATTCTAGACATATCGCCATTAATCGAGCGCCGTCGCTATATGACAATATTATTGTTAAAATCACGATTTGAGCCCCATTAAAAATATAAAATATTGAGCTCTTTTTGAAAATTAAAATTTTTAAAACCGGACTAGAATTAACGTTGCTAGAGGGCAAAACGTGATGGAAAGTCAATCAGTCATAATCAACAGGGTTTGGTCACAACAACCACAAAATGGCCACATAAATATTGTGTGATATTGAGGTAGTAGTTGTTTACAAGTCCTCGTTTATCTTAAGTAAAAAACACAGGCTGCTGCAGCAACATACCCTCGGCTACAGCCAAAAACGTCAACATGGCTATGTCAAAACGGCTACAAGCTATGTCTACAAATGCCCAAAACGGCTACAGTCATAAATTCTATGTCCAAAACTGCTACACGTTCATACACTAAAACAGCTACACTTTTATACACCAAAACGTCTACTTTCCATGATGAAAACAAGGGGCAGATCAAAACGACAGTTATTTCACAAGCTCTGTAGACGTTTTGGTCTGTAGCCATTTTGGCATCATTGTTATGGGGGGAAAAGCACTATAGACATTATGGTTAAGTACTGAAAAGCATCTTGACATTTTGGTAATGTCCCCGAATATTGGTGTAGACGTTTTGGTTATAGTCGTGTAGCCGTTTTTGTTGTTGATGTTTTGGGTGTTGACGTTTTTGCGTATAGCCGTTTCGTCCGCCCAGTGCAGTACTTGATGGGTCGTTCAAATTATATTACTATTTCAATCCGTGTTGATCCGTGTAGATCCGTGTAGACTCCCAGTAGACTTCGTCGATCTCCGGGGACCTCCGTATTGACACCGGAATACATCGTGTGATCTCCGACTAATTTCGGCGTCAACCGGGCATGAAAAGTACGCGCCGGAGAGCACAAGGAGCAACGCGGTTCCACACGAGTGAACAAGGACCAACACGGAGTCAAAACGGAGTGAACAGGGAAAGCGGGTAACATGTCATTTGCTTGACTCGGTTAACCCCGTTATGTACACGGTGTCACACGAGGTCAATGCGGAGAGGCCGGAGTGAACAAGGTGTCAGCACGGTGAAAATTAAACTGACACGGAGTGAGTACGGCTGCCTGAGTATATATAGAACCGCCGTCTTTGGAGAAGCATCATTCCGCCGCCCGCCATTCATCGTTGATCATCGAATTAATTGATTTATCGACCACTTCTTCTGGATATTACCTTCTGGATTGCTGAACTCTACAAAATACTTGCTGCTGCTACTATTGCCGTTTCTTGGATTAACCACCATGCCACCTAGGAGCGGAAAGGGGAGGCCTGGCAAGAAGACTGTTGTGCAAGAGGAACCTGCACCTGCTGTTGAAGAAGATACTGGCAGTAATACCTCATCAAGACCGCAAAGTCCGCAAGGCATGCCAGATTTACCTGGGCCAGTTGTACCTGCTGAAGCTGCAGTACCTCCTACTGCAGTTCCACCCCCAACTGCAGCAAAAGCGAAGAGGCACAAGAAGGAAGCCCTGAACCTGACAGAAGACCAGGAACAAGATGTGGCCGACTGGTACCGTTCCCAGGAGATGTTGTATAACCGCCGGCTTGCTCAATACAAGTGATGTGTCTTTTCATTACATTGTCAATAATGCACATGCTATTGCAGTTGCCATGTGACTTTTACTCTAATGTTGTGTTCTTTCCTATTTCCAGCTGATTGAAAAAGCCACCGATCTGCAGCGGGACATGCACAGCAAGTTGAGTCAGCCGACTGACTCAGGCAGCTTGTCCAAGAGGGTGTTCACGGACATGATCTACCATGAGGTGATGCAGATGGACACAGACACTTGGTGGGATTACCAGGCCCAAACCTTACAGCACCTGATGCAGTTTAAGCAGGTGTATCGTCGCAAGCGCCAGCAGCAACAACAGCAGCAACAGCAACTGCAACAGCAACAGCAGTATCATCAGTTTTGTCCTCCTGTCCCTCAGCAGCAGTTCGTCCTCCCTGCTCCTGCTACTACAGCCACTTCATCCAGCCCTGCTGCCCAGATGTTCCCTCATCAGCATTCTTCCAGCCCTGCTGCCCAGATGTTCGCACAGCATTCTTCCAGCCCTGCTGCCCAGATGTTCGCACAGCATTCTTTCAGCCCTGCTGCCCGGATGTTCGCTCTCGTGTCGTCTGCCCCTTCTTCTTCTGTGCCTGCACCGATCCCCCCTCCTGCGACATCTTCTACGATAATCAGTCAGGCCTGGTTGACTTCAGGTCCTTCGCACGGTCGTCCTTCCATGTCACCACAGGATTGCAGCATGCCTCAGGATGTTTCTCTCACCAGCTACTTGTTGAACACTAGTGTGGGGGGGATGGTTGGTGGTGGTGACCATAATTCCTCCTTTTCGGTGCCCACGCCTCCAACTACCATAACCAAGTAATGTTGACCTGGATATGAACAATGAACTTTAATGAAATGAACAATGAACTGTTACTTATGTTTTCATGTGAACTGTATACCAATGAACTTTAATGTAATGAACAATGAACTGTTACTTATGTTTTCATGTAAACTGTATTACATGACAATAATTAAATGCTGTGTATTTTTTGCACTTGTGTGCTGCAGAAGTCTGAAGTGTCGTATTAATTAAATGTTCAAACTTACATCATTCGTGTTGTTTTCAAATCTTGTCTTGTTGCCATGGTACACTCCCAGCTTCTGAGTTCACGTAGCTGACCAAGTATTGCCGCATTTCCTTGGCTGCTCTGTTGGTGTTGCCTCTGAACACATGTCCCATGTCTGGTAGATTGACAGCATTGTCCCTCCATGCACCTGGGATGATCTCATGGATGTCTGCATTTTCCTGGTCCACAGCATTCACTTGAGCAGTTGGATACCTCACCCTCAGTAGGTTGTGCAACACACAGCAAGCAATAGTTATGGTGCACACTCTGTCAGGACTTTGAGGCATGTTGTGAGGAGACACCTGAACCTGGCAGCCAAAAGTCCAAATGCATTCTCTACCACATGTCTAGCTCTAGAAAGTCTGTAGTTGAAGATTCTGTCTTCCATGGTCACGTTCCTGTGAGGCAGAGGCTTCATCATCGAAGTCTGCAGTCCAAAGGCATCACCCCAACTATGAAGTAAGGCACTAGTTGGTCATCATTAGGCAGGTTATCTGGTTCAGGTAATCCAATGTTCCCACTTTGTAGCGCTTCCTTCAATTCTGTCTGACTAAACACGCCAGCATCTGAGCCTGATCCACTGGCACCAATGTCAACATAGAGAAACTTGTATTCAACATCAACTACAGCCAGTAGGACAATAGAGAAAAATCCCTTGTAGTTGTAGAACAGGGATCCAGACTTGGCAGGACATCTGATGGCAATGTGCTTCCCATCAATGGCACCGACACAGTAGGGGAAGTTCCATCTGTTGTAGAATCCATTGGCAACTTCTTTTCAGGCTTCTGGGGTTACAGGACAATGCATGACTTCTGCTGAGTACTCGTCTATGATGGACTGGCAGACTTCGATGACAAAGATAGAAATGGTATTGAAGGCTACCCTAAATCCATACTGCAGAGACTTGTAGCTGTTGCCCGTACCCAGGTAGCGCAAGGTAATAGCCAGTTTCAATCCAGGTTCAAGGGCCCTCCTCAAAAAGGTATCCTGCTTTGTAATCCTAGGTCCCACTCTGGCAAGAGCTTCATGAAATAAGTCAGGCCCCATCCTCATGAAATTCTTGAAGCCACCCAGATCTTCTGCAGTCAATTCAGCCATACGTTTTTCATACTGCCCATAAAGAGGTCTTCTTAGCAGCCAAGGTTGCACCCACATTTGCCTTCTTCTTCTTCGTCTTGGTGCAGCAGCAGCATTTTGTAATAAGTCATCTTCATCAGTTGATGTTGTGGCCCTCACTGCACATCCGTTTCATGACCGTGTTGCTCCTTGTTGCCTCCGTCTTGCCTTCGTGTCCACACCGCCAAATATTTCGTTTGTTGACATTTCTAACTTTTTTGCCCGGCCCGCCCCGGATTTAACGAAATTTCATTCCGGGACGCTCCGGTGTCTTATCCGGCTAAGTGTGAAACCCTCTTTAACAAGTGGAAAAGTAACTTTTATGACAGCAGTTTCTTCACTCTAACGACACACAGAAAAGATTTGATTGGGTAGCCTTTCTGCCATTGTTTACTACCGTCGACGATCGTCCGCATGCATGGCTTGCCAGGCTGTAGTGACGCACTTTTGATTGTGTTTATTTAAATATAATTTGATCGCAATGTTACACTCGGCAACATTGAAATTTCCTACGACACCGAAATTCTCCACTTGCAATAAAGTGCAATAAAGAATTATTAGATGACTGCTGCAGTGTTAGAACACTGGCAATGAGATAAACCATTAGTTTTGTGACAAATCATGAAGTTGCAATGTCAGGGCTCAACATAAACTTTTTCATCTACTTGTCCCTCGGACAAGTAATTTTGGAGTTTAACTTGTCCCCCTGAGAATCTTACTTGTCCTGATTGAGATTATACATATTGCTGATACTTAAATTCCTTTGATTAAGCACAATGTATTTTATTCTAGAAGTGAACTCATGTTAAATTGCACTTAACCATTGACACTTACAGTGAAGTTCAATCAACTCCTATTCACACCTATGATCTGTTAAGCAAATGTCCAATTGCAATTTGCCAGTGTTAAATTGGATTTGAATGACGAAAAGAAAATTAAGCCATTTAGCTTTCACTTGTCCAAGTATTTTGCTTGTCCCTGGAGACTTTTTACTTGTCCCGGACAATCGGACAAGTGTTAATGTTGAGCCCTGATTAATAATGTGTGCACTTGTGCTTTTTTCAGGGTGGTAAATCTCGATGTCGTGGCTCAGTTCAGCATCGCCGAGTCAAACCTGTGATCGTTTTCTGAACACAAGTCAATATTGGACTGACCACAGTGACGATATGAAATTATGTTATAGTGAAGTGCTTCTAGATTTTCATGAAGACTGTAGCCCGATTCACAACTTTTCTAAATGATCTTATGTAACAGAGTAGCAGACCATCGTAACTAAACAGACAGGCTGTGTACATAAAGATTAATAATCTCATCGAATAGTGTAGCCTATAAGCATTAATTATGAATATTCGGATCGAAAATAAATGACATGTTAAGTGAGATAAGAATAGGAGAAGGCAAAAAGCAGATTCCTGTGTGACATGGCCAACTTCATGAAGAGCATTACCCGATTCACAACTGCACGAAAAATCTCATATTTCCATTTTTCAATGCAAATTGAATTCTTATTTTACACTTATATTTTAAAAATTAATTTTTTCTTCACAGATTCCCTGGAGATGGTGGCAAATCATTCATAATATCCTGAAAATATGATCAGAAATAATGAAACCACATGAACAGAAGTGCACAGTCCAAGATATACATGGAGGTTTGCAGAACTTTATGCTGTTCAACTGTGTTACATTATTCCATTTCATTGTCCTACATCATCCCACCCTTGTTAGTGGCCACTTATTTCATTTTTTATCATCATTTTGATAATTTGGTAAATTCAGCGCAGCACAAATTTGGTATACTTTTGTGATATTGATGTGCATATATCGAAATTCAGCTTTTGCTTCCCCTAAACTATGTAAGGCGCCACACTATTTGTCATTTTCTAAGACTCTATCAAATATTTGAAAATAACCCTAATTAATCAAACACACTAAATTTGTGTTAACTAATGATTTTATCAGACGTAAATTACTTAAAATAAATCATACATTGAGAGAAAATCCACACCAAAACATTGGAAACAATCGATATGACATCATCACCCATTGTTCAGTATTGTGAATTCATCACTGGGTTTGTTTACATATTGAGTTTTTGATGGCATGAAAAACTCTGTTTATGTACCTTAGTCAAATTCCTGTGCACAAATGAGCATGTAATGGCAAAAAATATCATGAAACAAGAAGGTAGTATTGGTTTATATAATGATTGGAACTTTAAACATTCTAATATATATTGTATTATCCCACAGGCCCAAATTACCGTTCGCCGACTTCGGCACTCAATCTATTATAATAACCTCAAGGTAAAAATCGTTCATGGCCCAAACCAAGGTCTCTGGCCCAAACCGGCACTGACGTCACAAATTTCCACACTTCGGCCAATCAGAGAGCAATATGTTCTTCAGCCCTAACTGATGACGTCAGTGCCAAAGGGAGCCGCATTCAACAAAATGTGCAAGTTTAGTCAGGAATTTCCTCTCGTAGCAGCACAGGAACGCCTAAAACTACTTTTGGTATGTGAAGAACAGTGGTAAACCATAATATTGGGACCATTCTGTGCTTTAACAGTCTATTGCATGCTGTATTTATCACAGAAAAACATAGACGAAGTGTGGGCATAGGTTGTGGAGGCTGCATGGGCGATGGATACCTTTAGGATATATATAATACAGGCCGCTGGGTTTTCGTCATCTGAAGTTGTGAGATTGGTAATTTAGGCCTGTGATTATACCATATGTTACTTGTAAAAATGGCCGCTAGCCCCAGCCAATACTGTGCACCTCGTATATTTGAGTCACTGTGCATGCTGGGGGACGTAGGCAGATTATTAACTAATTTGATGATGTAACGAACAGAGAACAATAGGTGATAATTGAAATTAGATCATCGATTATGACATCATTGGACATCGCAATGTTCTGATCTTTACTTTTTGTAAATGGTTAATATGTTGCTCCATTAAAATTCATGTAGAAATTATATTTAAACATATTGTAACTGTCAAATTGACGATAGTACAGACTGGACAGAGCATTTCAGAATAAATTTTATTATCCACTTGGGGCACTGATGGTTGCGCTTATGCATGCATTGCATGTTCCCATTGCACACATGTACTAATTACAATAAACGTGTGCGGATTACAATAAATAACAATTCTTTAGCTGTTTGTTTTTCATATGTTTAAACTTGGCAAAATTAATGTATTCATGCTTTTCAGGTGGCGTAGATTTGCATGCATATCTTAAAAATTTGAAGCCCTGACCGTCTTCTCCTGATTATGCATCTTGCAGTGTATGCAAACCTCTTCCTGAACGCTACCAAATAGCTGTTTGAGCAAAACCTAGTCTTATCAATGGACTGTCAACACAAGAATACACGTACAGGTAATGTATCCCAAAGACATTTAAAGATATTAAAGCTGCATTGTCAGACGGTTTTGTACCAGCAAAAAAGCTATCCAAATGAAAGAAAATGCTTTTTACTGATGAGTTCGACAACCCAAACTGTCTAGATTGTACTTAATTAAAAATTATTGCCGGAATTTATTACATCGATTTTGTTTACATTTTAGCTAATTATTCATTGCAACGTGATGTAGAGCGTTACCGATTCGCAATTTCACTGTCATTTTATGAAAAATTTAGGTCAGAATTGTTTAAATATCTGCAAAAAGCGAAACACCTACATATCTTTTTACATATTAAACTTGGAAATTTGAAAATTGGACGAAAATTGAAGCCCAGAATAATAAAATGCATTACAAGCCTAAAACGCTAAAGACATTCGTTTATGCCTCGTTTTCATTTCATTGGCCATAAAGCACTTGCAATGTTAACAAATTGGCAATTCTTTTACGGCATGAAAAATTAAATGATAGGGTATGTTTATTAATTTTACAGAGATTTTAGTGAACCCAGTAAGGCCCTGATAGCTTTTTGTGTACTATTTCTTTACTCCGCATTTAAAAGGTAATTTTTGAACCGCCTGGGAATGGAGTTCAATGAATGGCAGCACAGGTCTTCAAAAGTAATGTCTTTTACATTACATAAGCCTACATGAGTTAAGTATGTTTGAAATTACTAGAATTGTCTGTTATATGATAAATAGCATATTGTGATGAAATTGTGGAGTAAAACTATATAAATTCCCATTTAATACAATTGCCAATGGAAATGAAATTCTAACATTTGCAGTAATGTTTAAAAAACCAGTAAGTCACATGATGTGAAGTGCACAGACCAAAATACATGTAGATATACAAGGTCATTAGCTCTGCCCCACAGGGTGGGGAGAGCTTTTGTTATTACATCGATCTCGCGAGATGAAGTCGCCTTCGCACAACAAACGTTCACAGGTGATAACACAACTTACATGGCGTCTTCCGCTACATCCCATGGTTTAACGCTACATATTCCCCTTGTACAGGCTGCTTTTGCTTTTCAGCGTGTTTCGTTGCTCCATTATCCTACAAACACGCATTTTCTGCCAACCTGTGGCCTTTCCACTTCTGCGTAGTCTCGCCATAGCGCGAGAGCGGTGTATGACATCATGGCGGGAATCCCCCAGTGGGGGTAGCCCACAGTCCTCACTTGATCGTCGCAAAAATGGTTCTTGGCCCGGTATGCACCCCGCATTAATGGCGGGAAATGCCGTCGTTTTTTTATAGGGGTGGACTAGCTCAGTGGTAGCGCACTGGGCTTCCAACCACTGGGTCCCGGGTTCATTTCCCGGTCGAGCCTATGTTGGATGGTTGTTTCGTCCTTTGTCTCATTGCCATTTAAGGCATTTAAATTCTAAAACTTAAACAAAGATAAGTGAACCAGAAAAAGGGGTAGTGACCACTGTCCACCCCAAGGCAGAAGCCAATAAGAACAGGCCATGTAGATGTGCACTGGAGTAGAGAGAACCAATAGCAAACTGACCCCCCGAAAAAGGGGCTTTGAAATACTTGTGTAACCTTAAGTTTAATCAGTTTACCAGCTGTAGCTGAACCTGATACTTGTATCTATACATTGCATATACCTTGTTTATATGTTGGATTAAAAGCCACCCTTTCTATGCCAAGCTTTACTCTGTGTTAAGAGTTGTTCCTCATCTATAATACACAACACTATTTCATTTTAAAATGATTTTAGAAATATTACCATTGTCAATCAGAGCTGTACATGCATGAAAGAATGAATGCTGAGAATTCTTAGCTTTGTCAACAATAGGTTCAGGTACATGCATCATTGAGAAAGTATGTTGTACATTAGCTACAAGTCCCCTGTCCATAGGACAGGGTTACAAGGTCCTGGATGAAAAAATATTGACTTTTTTGCCTGGGTGGGAACTAGCCTTTTAGTAAACGTTTGTCACACAACATACACCCACTGTAGCGTTAGACATACCTTTTTTCTATTGTGTCGCGCTCAGATATGGTTGATTTCTTCCAATATTAATCGATTTCTGTGCCATTTTCGAATTCACATTTCGGTAAACAAAGCTTGAAGCATGGCCGCCTAGTTCCGAAAAATTCACAAGAGGGCTCTGGCGATGTTTCAACGCCCCTAGTGGCACACAGAATAGCGCTGGAAAGTCCGTAGTTTTCTCAATTTCACAATTAAAATATTTTAATAAACAATTCCACACGATTCCACTGTTCTATGGGTCTAATGAAGCTAAATTATTAGATATTTATCTGCACCATTGCACCTGGGTGGTGCTGTGATGTCGCCGGAGCCCTCTAGTGAGTTTTAGTGTAAGTAGACATCAATAACATGGTCGATTCGTCACAGCACGATTCGTCTTCGTAAAAACTGGACGGTTCATCATTCAAAAATAGGTCGGTTCTTCACCGGCAGTTAACATATTTTATATAATAGCAGTGACCATACCCTGTGTACCGGCCAAATCAACCAATTTCGGATGACAAATCGACCAAATTCGGGTGACGAACGGACCAGTTTTCATTGGGTTCAATCAGGCAATGACGAATCGACCGCTACCTGTGAAAGCATGAACCTAGTTCGCTGCTCAGCCAATCATAAGCGCCATTTATATGACCTGATTTTGGGTAGCCGATCAGTTCATCTTCCTAGAGTGCAGTTACTGATTGTACCCTCTATTGATTATGTAAATGTTGATTTCTTAGAACTCTAACACAAATAAAATTAGGTATTGCATTTGAAATAGACTTCACTCTAAAGGGGCGTTCAAACTATCACGTATAATACCTACTTATGACCACGTACGTCAAAAATTGGATATACGTGCTCACTCGTGGCTCTGTAAATCAAGTATAAATTATTTCTAGATCATATGTGAGGCCAGTACCCCATAACCAGTACCATCCAAGCAGCTATGGCTCTTACACTGATACTGCTGCACTAAAATGACTCAATATATGTTTATTTGGCGTTATACTGACATTATTTTGCAATGCCTTGAATAACAACTTTATATACTATTTATACATAACACATTTACCCTACATTGACTTGTAACAGTAATTCTTTTGTGAGTTTTAAGTTGAAGTTATGCAGTAAATCTGCACAACATGGTAAGAAAAGCAACCCTTGACCAGTGCAGAGGGGCTGTGTGCTAAATATAGAGCAATGGCCTCATTTGGTCACCATAGCAACCATACCCTTGCCTGCTGCAACCCCACACCAAGAGGCACCAAGTAGGGTAACAAGAAGTTTGTCACAAAAGGTGTCAGACTTTATCATGTTTATGCATGGTTAGTTGAACCATGGAAGTAAATGACACACAAATGGAGGAGAAAACTTCTGTGAAGAATAAACTACGAGATTTTCTCAAAGGCAAAGACAATGATGTAAGTTTTTAAACTATATTTTTGCAAATTGTGTCTTTGGGTCACTGCTATGGCTAAATAGAATGAGCATGACTTCAGACTATGAAGAGAGTTTGTGAACAGATTTCCATTTAACTTTAACAGTACACCATACTGATTTTAACAATGTACGTAGTCGATTATGGTGAATGACATATAAGTTGTTACATAATACATACATTACATGTTAATGTATATTAATATCAATACATTAATACATAGGTGAAAGGTACACAGCTATCACACAACCTAAATTTGGTGTCCTTGTGTATGATCACGCCAATTATCCTACTGTCATTGCAGCCTACTCTGTAATGTTTACCATATTTGCTCGATTAGAAGCCGGGTATTTTACAGAAATGTATTGAATGAAGTGTAAGCATACTTTTTTTGCTTTCTTCTTAGAATCATCCTGTCACTAGTACACCAAAATACCAAGGCAGTACCACAGAAACAAGTGCAAAGAAAGGGGTGAAGCATAGACTTGTTCCCCATGATGGCTCATATATTTTTGATCCTCTTATATCAAATTTACCCAACCATCCGACATACAAACCTTTTACAGAAAATGGGATAAACTTTCTGGAAATAAGTTGTAGGGAGACCGACATTCTAGAGGCCAATGGAGGACCTTTGGCAGGTGCTAGAGTTGTGATTTCTGATGATGGCACTGGCTACTTTCAATGTCATGGTACTCCTAAAGACCCACTGCTTCAGAACTGCTTGTTAGATAAAGATCTGTATGAGCAACTCATTGGCAAGCTAGGAAAGGGATACCATTATTGTTGTGGCATACCAAAAGATACTTTTGTCAATAAGGCCACAAATGTGCGATACAAGCCAAAGCATTACACAGAGCAGTCTTTCCCTTTTCCAGCAGTGTATTCAGACAACTGCCAACGTTGGTTTTCCAGCAAGCAGCCAAACATCTTTAAAGAGAATGGTCAAAAGTCGTGTCCTAAATGCACAGCATTTCTAAGATATGTCAGAAAAAGTAATAAAAGAAATGAAATTCCAAAAAGCACTCAGACACAACGCCTTAAAGCTTCATCACATTTTCCTTACAAATTTTTGTCTCCAAGAAGCGTACAGACAAGACTGAATAACAGTAGAAAAGAAAGGCGTAAATCTGCTAGGAAAGCTGCAATGCTGCACAAAAGAATTGCACGTGCCAAGATGACTCTTGAGGATGACCAAAATAAAGAAATGTCCGACATTGTAAGTGTTATTAACAGCAAGTACCGAAAAGACTTGGAACACATCTGGAGGGAGGCTGAAGACAAAAATGGAAAAGAAGCAAGATCCGTCCTTGAAGACATATGGAAACATGATACACAGGATCGGAAGGATTTTTTTGCAGACCAAACTCACAACATGACAGGTAATACAGGTAACGCATGGAATACAGCTACTTATCGCATAGCTCTTGCTATATATGTCAGAAGTCCTGCAGCTTATGAAGCATTGAGAAGTTTCAAAGTCCTACAGCTTCCTGGAATATCCAGTTTAAAACAGTTCAAAGGTGCCAGACTTCATCCACCAGGGATCAATCAACAAATTCAAGAGTATGTGGTAGAGCAGTCAAACAATTACAGAAAATACAAAGATGAGGTGAGGAGAAAAGGCTCCATTGAACCCCTTGGGGAGGGAATTTTGATATTTGATGAAGTCAAAGTAACTTCAAGAGTGCAGTGGTCATCTGCAAGCCAAAAAATGATAGTCTTGGCACTAACCGATGAAGAATTTTATCTTTTGAATGATATTTATGATGAGTTTGATCCTCGACATGAACCAGTTCCAGCAGAATACAACTTGCAATTTTTGTGGAGGGACATCACCAGCAATTTTGATGTAGGACCATATTTTGCGAGTGCAGTTGCATATGATCATAGATTTATTATTGCTTCAATCAAAGAGACCATGCGACTCTTCCAAGGATGCCATTTCTCTGTCGTCGGCCTTGTTTGTGATGGAGCAAGTTCCAATCTGGCTGCCATCAAACTTTTGTGCAATGAAAAAAGAGGTGCTTTTCAGCTGAGCAGCCAGGAAGATGAATTTGCAGTAGAGCCTTGGTTCATAAATGATTATGAACCAGCACTTCAAGTTTATTGCTGCATATGTCCCTCTCATCAATTGAAGAATATGATAAATGCACTCTATCAGTCTCGAGTTTCAAAGGGAGGCACAAAATTATTCAAAGTTGAGGAAAACAAACCATTCTTTGGTTGGCAAACCATTCGAGACGTATTTAAAAGGGAAGAAGACTGCAGATGTGCAGGACAACTGAGTGAAGTACCTGGCCTAAAACAACATCATATCAACAGAGATCCTTGGACCAAGTTGGCAGTTTATCCAGCTAAGATTATGCAGGTCAGTAGATAGATATTTATGCATGCAGTTCATAATGTGCAATATAATTTAATATAAAATGACATTCATCCAATGTTTTCTCTAATTTAATAAATATTTCTTTCTGCAGCAATCTGAGGTACTGCGTGAACTCTTCAAGTACCTAAATCCCCCATCGGGACCACCACCTTATGATCATGCTAGTGTGAGCCAGACCCGAGACTACCTGCAAGCTTGCAACCTTCTCTTTGAAAAAGGGTTCCTGTCCCATAACAAAATAACTGCAAGTGACTCAGAAGTCTTGACAAACATTTGGAATGGTTACAGCTTTTTCACCAATTGGCATCATGCTCTCAAAGGTAACTCATGATACCAGTATTCAAATAAAAATAGTATAACTGTATTTGGCTTGTATGACAAGCCATTGTCAATAAAATGATATATTTATTGTATTTCACAATATATGATATATCATAATGTAAATGTATCATAGACAGTCTTGTGAAAAAGAATAACTAACAATTTACACATATATATATATATACTTGCAGAATTGCAAGATTTCATTGTAATTCTTTCTTTTTCAGACTATGATTTCCATCCCATTTCTCCAAAGGAAAAACGTTTCTTGGTGTGGCAAACTTTTGATCTGCTTAGGATATGTGTTTATGGTTTCCGTGAATTTTGTGGGGACTTCTTAAGGAGACACCCTAATCATTATGTTTTGCCCCTGAAAAGGAATGGAAGTGCTGTGGAAACGCTATTTTCACAGTTCAAGTTCGCAGCAGGAGGCAAACTGGATTCTGTGAATTATGCCACTGCCCAGGAGGCGTATCTCACAAAGAGGGACACACATGGACACAAAGTCAGTAAAGCAGTGAAAGGATACCTGAATGTCCCTTTATACATCAGGATTGGACAACTTACAAAGAAGAAGTGAAATTATATACAGGATTTTAATTTGGATTACATCATTTCCTCCTCGACTTTGTACTTTTTACTATGGCATAGAGATCGTCTCTGAGTGTGAAGCCTCCTTGAGAAACTTGTCCTGCGTCATTAGCTTTTCTGTCATAGTAATTCCTAATGAAGGAATTTATTCTGGCATGCACCATTTTCTTCCTCCATCTGAGTTCAAATGACATCACTGTCTCATTGGGTATTTGATCCGACTGTGGACGTGCTTGCCTCATTATCTGGATGGCATTAGTAAAAAGTTCTTTCAGTCTGTTGGACAGAAGTTTCACCTTGGAGCACGTGACCTGTGGAAAGACATTGAGATACTTGTCATAATTATGAATTATATTGTGGATTTAAAAGATTATCAAAGAGTTTGCTGGATAATCATTACATAAATTAACAAGCTCACCTTGACAAAGCTTTTCTTGTATAACAATAGGGCATTTTCAGTGCAACTCTCCTGGATACACGCATTCAAAAAGCTCAGGTATTCATTGAGACATCTGACAGGAACTGTAGGATGTTGAGTAGTGCCTGGTGACAGTACTCCAACATCTGTATAAAAGGTCTTCATGACATTGGTCATTTTGAGATATTTAATAAGCTGTCTTGTTGGCTTGTCTGCCTTCTTGAAGAGAAGCCTAATACAAGCTCCAGCAAACCCAAGAACAGAATCCAAGGAGTCACATTTTTGTGGCACCACTGCAACTTGTTGAGCACTTGGTTTCATTCCTGCAATTATACTGCATGCTATTTGGAAAAAAGCAGCTCCTATCGAGTGCAGCACTGTCCTCACCAAGTGTGACTCTTGTTGCCCTTGCTTTCGTGTGGAGATGTCCTCAGGTATGCAATCAATGTTTTCTTGCAAATTGCAAGTCCGGCATCTTTGTAAAAATTTGCCCCATTGGATTTGAAGCAAAGCATACCTGTCCTTGAAGTGTCCTGTGTATCAGTCCTCATAAAGTTTGCAGAATGTGTTGCTTAACAAACTTAGCATGGTCTTGTTCTCCAATATTTGCACCTGAATGTTAGGTGCATCCCTAGCATCTTTTAATGTGACATCATTCAGTAAACTTTCCTTGATTTTAGCAATGATGTCAAATTCTTTACTGAATTCTGCTGATAGTCCCATGAGTATATCATTCAACTGAAATTTTGTTATTGGTCTAGACTTGATCTTTTCCTTCACCTTCATATTTCTGCTTATGATGATCCCAAAGCAAAGTAAAAAATACTGAATTAACATGTGTAATGTTTGCTCACCAAGTGTCAATGACCAAGTGTGTAAAAGATATTGAGAACAAACCTGTGCCAAGTCATTTAACATTTCCATGTAATAAATGTTAAATGGCCTGGACATCAAAGACATCAGAGACCTCTATCTATTTGTCAAACAAGAAACACATGTGGTCTTGTCCTCACCCATCCTAACAGCCTAGACCAATTAGCAGGTTAGTAGACCTTCAGTTTCATTGCTAATTTATGGTGGTTAATTACAATAGCAGGATATCACACATTCCAAGAAAGGCTTTGGTGGACACTACTAATCATACTTTCTTCCAAGATCACAGGTGACTATGCTTAATCATAACTTAACTCTCTGATGTATGTAACAGCTTTTATAATAAATGATTATGAGGCCAAGTATTTGCTTGACAGATTGGAAACAGTATTTTGTTCTTTGTTTCTGTTTCTTTGAACATAATAACTTTTCTTTTTCATTATTTCTATGTAAATATTATCAAGCATAATTAATTTTGCTTAAGTCCTTTTTTAAGGACTATACATTATACATAACATATGGGAATCTACATAAATGCTTCAACATGTAAGAGCCAGGAATGCTGTGTCCTTGGTTCTTGATATTCAACATATGCTGTATCAGTTTAGTGTTGATTCTGTGAAATCCCACACTGTACCCCAAATTGCAAAAAGGGGGTGGTGACAGGTTTGTCTGACTTTGTTTCAAAACTCCCTTCTATTTTTAGCCTAAAGGGGTGGGCTGAGAAAGGGTTGCTGCAGCATATATAGATGCTTGGATGGTACTGGTTATGGGGTACTGGTTAGGCTTATGTTAGGTGCTCGTAGACGGCTCGTAGATCGCTCACACGGAAGACAACGTGCACGCGATGGACGTCCGCCGAGCGTTTATGATCATTCTACGAGTGGACACGAGTGGATGGCGAGTATATACAGTTGGACAGTGGCTACGTATGGCCAAGGATGGGTACATAGGAGGTACGTAGGAGGTACGTAGGAGGTACGTAGGACATGCGTAGGACATGCGTAGGACACTCGCCACGGACCCCACGTAGGTCTGTGAGTGGTCTAGCGCAACCATGAGTGATCTACAAATTAAGGCGAGTATACATAAATTGCTCGGCAAGTGAATCACGTACGGCCAAGGATGAACAGGAGTGAAAACATATTTTCATACTTGGTCATTCGTAGGTCTTATACGTGATAGTGTGAACGCCCCTTTATTTAATGGCATACTAGTGCATGATGAGTTTTTTTTTTTTTTAAAGGTATGCATCATTGCCAATGGCTGTGAAGTGGGGTACAGAAAAGGTAAGGTATGTAAGGTCTGTCAAGACTCTTCTTCAACTTTATTGTAACTGAGAGGCCTATGGAGTAGCACTGTAAAATAAAGTGCTGCAAGTAATGGAAAAGTTTTTAACTTTCGTTCACCTGGATTGCTGGAAATCATGTGCACCTTTCTTATGTGACTTTCATTTTCAGAAATGGCAGCTGCCAAACTCCTTCGGCATGAAACTACCTTGCATGCACATTGCACACAGGGTGAACAGACATCAATGGTGATCAATGGTAGTATTACACTCAAAAATGTGCCTTGTAGTTTGGATTGCTGGCAGTTGCACTTTGACTCTGACTTTTTGCAAATGCTGTTTCGAAAATTTATTGAATTTAAAGTCGGAACAAATTTGTCCATAACCAGTAAATAAAATGGCACATCTCCGATGAATCAAATGCTGCAACCTTCATTACATCTTTATTAAGACAATTGTTCCTTGCTGCTATTTTGGAGTACTCTGTGCAGACAGAGACTTCATTTGAAATAATTTGTGTGAAGTGATGTTTGTCAGATATCTATGTCTAAAAAGGAGTCATAGTGCTTGTACAGTCAACATGCGCAAGCCAAGCTCAAATGCACCACAGCCACAACTGTTATAATTTGATTGATTTGACTTCCACAAAGTTTTATGATTTAATAAAGTTATTAGAAATAAATGTTCCCGTTTATAACTGTACATGGTTTGATTTGTGTTTCGGTGTAGGCAAGTTCTACACGGCAAGGTTTACTGTACATTGAATATCATAGTTAAATGTAAACACATGACTTCTTATATACTACCCATAGGCGGCATAAGAAATTGCTTAGCTCAAACAGCATGTGAATTTCATTAAATGGCCTAAGTCTACCGTATATCTTGTGTAAAAAGGTACAAGAAAGTTATTGCCAGTCAACCCTGAGATGCGCCAACTTGGCGACATCCAACCTGTCGACAACTAACCAGGCAACAGTGAACTCGGTAACATGATGGGCAGAACTTCCAACTGCCGAGGTGCCCGTGACGCGATTCACACGACCCTGCATTTTGACGGGTTATCACTGTCCTGTGCCTCATCAAAACAGTTGTCAACGGTGTTCGCTGGTTTAGCTTGTCGCCAGGTTGACTACTCATCCAAGAAAATATATGAGATGTTGTGGTAAAGGCACTATACTGACTGTCCATAAATTTCATAAATGGCCACTGAAAATGCAGTCCTGATATGGCATGTGAATTTCATCAACACCCCTAGTGTTTAAAAAATTTAATTTTGAAAAAAAATATGGTCACTTTAAAATGCTTAGTTATTAAAATGCTTAGTTATGATATAGCATGTGAATTTTATTGAAAGTTCAAGTTTTGTATTCATCATATATGAGAGAAGATCACAGAAATTATTATGTTGTATGATTCATATATGACAGGAGATCCTGCAAGGATATCTGTTCGTACGATCACCCAAATACATTTTGAATTGTTGACATTGATTATTAGAATCTGTTTAGTCCACTTAAGTTTGAATGTAACAAATTTGACTTTTTTTTCGATTCGGATAATGAAAATATTGTATATCAGCAATTTGTACAAGAAACAGTATTTTAGAGATATGTCGGAAAAAAAGTGGACTCCGAGGTCTCTTTCTTATGTTACCGTGCTTGATCTATGTAAGCAATATTTAAGAGGCTTTTATGTGAACTTTAACATCAATATACAATGATTCAGACAAACTCCAGCTGGCTGACATGATTGCAGTCTCACGGTCTCAACTAGTTATTGTCAGATTCTGGCTGTTTTACCTCTGCCTAGCTGATGAGGCATTAAACAATAACACACACACACACACACCTCTGCCTAGCTACAAGTTCCCTGTCCACAGGACATCTAATGCAATTCTGCCTAACCTCCGCGCCTAACCCTACAGAGTGAATTTTTTGTTGCCTTTTTTCAGAAAACCTCTTTATACAGGTAAGCCTGTGATAATGAACCACATGGAAGTTTGAGCTTGCTTACTTTAAAGCAACCAGTATGGTCAGCTGGAATGATAACGATATAAAATTAATAAATATAATTGTGCGGCAGTTGGATAACATGGGAAAGAGAATTTTGGCTATAGGTTCGAAACTGCTTAAGGTTGGTGAATAGAAATGGTATCCTATGTAAAGTCCTAATTTTTCTCTACATAATGACGCCAGTTGCATGAAATTTGATTGAATAGAACTGGAGTTCAAAATTATTGAAATTTACCAATAAAAAATTCTAGGGCCTAAACTTTTCGATCAAGGACCTTGGCCTTTTACAATCATGTAGTACTACCCAGAGGACATATATGTGTAAAAAATGAATGAAATTGAAAACTTTCTTCCTGCTTTTTTGGGGCAATGCACGTAAACTTCCTAACATTCATTGTAAAAATTGCTGACTCAGCAGGTTCAGGGAGGTAGGTAGGTCGGTCTCCCCATTGGATAACATGGGAAAGAGAATTTTGGCTCCAGGTTCAAAACTGGTTAAGGTTGGTGAATAGAAATGGTATCCTTTGTAAATTCCTAATTTTTCTCTACATAATGACGTCAGTTGCATGAAATTTGATTGAATAGAACTCGAGTAAAAAATTATTGAAATTTGGACCAAAAAAAAATTCTAGGGCCTAACCTTTTCGATCAAGGACCTTGCCCTTTTACATGCATGTAGTACTACCGACAGGACATATCTGTAAAAAACATAGTGAGAATCCAAGCAGTTGTTCTAGTGTTTTTGAGACTTTTTCATTTGGAGAACATCAATGAGTGACAAAACATTTTCAATGTCTGACGCTTTTCCAAACGGAACTACCTAGAGCATAGTGCGATACATTTCTGAAAAGAAAGCATTTCAAGGATTCTAAATATGTCTTTGAGATTCCTATATCTCAATTTGGAGCCGAGATATAACCAGTCAAAAATCGCAATTTTGGACCCCTGTACCACCTAGACCACTTTACCAAATAGGCTCATTTTTTTTTGCATGGTAGTTGTTCTAGTGTAGGACTATACAACTATGAAATGGCAAGTCAATATGATTATTCCTTCTATGGTTTTCAAAAAAAAATTCATGAAAATTTTAAACAACTTTTTTTTTTAATTCATAGTTTAGTCAGCAGGCTCACCATTTGGCTCAAACTATCTCTGCCCAGTTCCTTGAAACCGTCATTGGAATTTTTTTTTTCTTTTGTGAGTCGCAGAGAAGTTTCATGAGATTTGGTCATGAAATTTGTGCTGTTCAAAGCGCGCTCTGGCTGTGCATGTTCCCTTCAAGTGACAAAGCTGTATCTTTAGTACTTGCTGAGTAATAAGCCTTTACTTCTTGTGAAGAATAATAATAATAAAAAAATAAAAATAAAGAAAAATAAGAACAGCAATAACAATATAAACTTTCCTACGGAAAGTTTATAATAATAATACCAAAAACAATAGTCTTCACCTACGGAAGTAGGTGAAGCCTAATAAGAAAGAAAAATAAGATCAGCAAAAACAATATAAACTTTCCTACAGAAAGTTTACAATAACCTTTAGTAAGGCTTCAAAAAAGAGATACATGTAAAACATACAAAAATAAATATCAAATATAGGATTAAAACTAAGGTCTAATACAATAAAATCGATATAATTATGCATTACAGGATTAATGTATATTATAATACTTTTTTTAAATCTATTATTAACTGACCATTTAAGAATCATAATTTTGTATAAACTGTAATTATCAACTCTTTGTAATCTTCATGTACAGTTATACCACGCATGTAGATCTGTTAATTGCTATCAAGTATTGGAGTTAATATCCTATATATAGCAGAACTACTACAGATATAGATCCTTAATAATTTCAGTTTTACAAGATATCTTCTGAGCCTTGTGAAGATTGCCAGTGACATCACTGATGTTTGTCGACATTTAAGCTGTGGCCAGATCATTGATCTTCACATCCTTGAAAATGGCTTAAATAACCTACCTATGGCACATTTGTCTTCCTTCAATAAAATTAATAAGACTGTTGCACTTTTACCCTATTGGTTGGGTCTCATAATAGCCCCCCACATAGACACTAAGGATACAGCACCACCAATTTTATGTTTCATGTGACCAACTCTAATTGAGATTTACCTTATATAAGAGTGCAAAATGCAGTTAATTTAGCATGGAAATTATACTGCAATTCCAAATACATATATTGGTCTGGCTGCGACATGCCAATAAAAAAAATGGTTATGTGTAATTTTTATATTATTTATAAGCTTGGGACTAATATGTATTAATCAACTGGAGCTAAACTACCTATTGACAACGACATGTAGTCTTACAATGTGATAAGTATTGCATCATTGTGATTTTGCATAGTTTTACAATAACAATTAAATAATGTCACATTGATGTTGTGTTACAGTAACAGTTTAATACTTACATAAAATCTGCTGGACGCTGTATACATTTTGCTTAAACTGCTTGATATGAATAACTGAATACTTACACAAATGCTGCTGCTCCTATCCTTGCAAGGTGAGTATCTGCACCCTTGTGGAGGAATATCTCTTCAAGGTCTGAAAATGTCATTTTTGTGCTGGAATAATATTTCCATCCTCCTTTTCCCACTAATAACCAAAAGAATGGAGTCACTGAGTTTTTATCTCTGGCATTCACATTCTCAGGTGTTGTGAGATTAAGAAAGAGTGGCAAAAGTGTGTCTGCTGCATCTGGATGTTTAGAAATGCCTTTTGCTAGGATATGTAGAGGAGTCTTCCCACCACAGTCTGTGGCATTTACATTCTCAGGTGTTGTGAGATTAGGAAAGAGTGGCAAAAGTGTGTCTGCTGCATCTAGATTTTCGGAAATGCCTTTTGCTAGGATATGCAGAGGAGTCCTCCCATGTTCATCAATCACATCAGGCAGGTTAGGCTTATATTCAATTACCATGGAAACAATTCTGTGACATTGCTCAGAGAAGTCAGCTGGCACCTTTTCGGGGAGATCTTTCCAATGGCAGTTGAGCAATGCATGCAACACAGTACGTTTGGGTTCCTTGTGGTTGAGACATTTCTCAGTCAAGAATAATTGAAGGAAGTCAGTCAATGCACTTGAAAGTTGACTCCCATTTGAAAGAATAAGGAACAAGCCCTGAAGAAATTTGTAAAGAGCAGATTCATCTTGACCTTCTGGTATCCATGTGGGATCGGCCCCTTTATCAAGCAGCAATGTCAATGTGGCTATCAACTCATCTGTCCACTGGAAGTTATCCCACCTCCTCCCAGATGTATATTCTGCATTAATGATATGCAGCCTCAGACACTTTCCTCTGTAATATAATAATATTATTATGCATTGAAGCCTCTGTTGTTTTATTCATTTGAAAATATCAAAGTTTGAAAAATAGGAAAATATGCCAACACTACAAATCTTGACGTATCCTGGTCAGCAGCAGTTAATGTCTGCAAAGAAAAATCATATATGTAAAATCTGTGGCAGAACAACATCTATATAATTTTTTTTATCATAATGAATGTCCATAATGATTATGACATGTATTGTAGAATAGCATTACATCATTTAAATTGTGCTCTGTCACACCAGCAGACTACTTGATGCTTGTTTGTAGTCATTTTTCATACTTATATACATGTCAAGTTATCTATGCTAAGTTATACATATTTATTGAATGTTTGTTATTGAAGTCAAATATTGCCATGGTAAAGAAGAACCAGTTGCTGCACATGTTGTAAGTGTGTTTATCTATTTAACTCTCAATATATATTAAATTGTATAATAATTTTACCAGCTGGCATTTTTTTAGCATTGCAATTGATAGAGATTTATCTTTATTATATGTCAAATATAATGCTTATGTTATTATTATGCCATATGTATATTGAATTAAATTTATGTATTGCTTTGTTTAAATGTGGTAATTTATAGATATTATATGTCAGTATGGCCGTTTAGATTCACCAAGTTGTTTTTATGTTTATATTCACTGAGTTCAGTTCTACTTCATCACCCACATGATGTGCATACCAGAGCCAACAGACTCCAAGACATCAACTTATTGTGAAGTTGCTTGTTGTTGCCATGGTTGTTATCATATGGTCACATGATCATCTATATTATAAGTGGCTTGTCAAATTGATATGTATTCTATGAACACTGTCTAGGCACTTTAAGGATCAACATGAGATGTTACGTTTGCCTGTAACTGCATGTCTTAGCAATCAAATATCCCGCCCATTGGGTTTATGTGTAATATGGGGTGGACTACAAGCTCTATAATCTAATCGTTACAACTGCCTCTGGACTGGCAACTGTCAACCATGCTGACTCAAAGGTAAATCTGACCATTAGCAAGACTCTGGCAACCTGCAGAGTCACCTTCTAGTGATGCAGTCTCATTCAATTGCTTTTGTGCATTTATCATGTAAATACAAAAGAGTTCTTATTGTAAAGTGCAGCCTCCTCTTTATGATTCTTAATGTGTCTGAGCATGTATGTTGGTTCCTTTAATATTTCCTATTAAAGTTATATTTTTATCTCTTTTACAATTATAGCTAGTTTACCCTCTGCAAAGGGACGCATTACTCTGCCACCTTGCGAACCATTTGTTATTTTATCAATTTATATAATTATAGGGTTATTGCATATCTGCTTTAAATATTAAAGCCTCAGGAATTCTTTCTGAAAACCATTTAAGCATTGAGTTGCATTCCTTTCCATTTCCATTTATTCCAGAATTCCTGAGTTAATATGAGAAATTATATAGCATGCATCCTATGAACTGCATCATCAAGGCCATTGCAACATTCATCTCCACTAGACTAACCATCGATGAGAGAAATGAATGGGAAATAACAAATATTGCAGCAAAGAAATATAATACAGTGAGTTTACTTAATACATTGGAAAACTGAGGTGTAATTTATTTATATAAGATTCCACATGCTTTTTTTGTTGTAAAAAAACAAAACAAAAACTATTGCACATACTTTTTATTATGATTATGACATGTATTTGGGTTCATGGAAAGAGACTACAGTAATAATAAAAAAAAAAAGTGACTGTCTACTAGAACCCCAGACTGCAACCTTTTTTTTACCCTCTGGTTGCAGCAGGTCATTGTGCCCTTCTTAAGTCAGTTATAAATCAGAAATTCTAAAATCTATCTAGCCTTTAATTATATTAAAATAATGTAATCTACTTCAGAGACAGTGCCCTCTGATAAAATTGATTTTACAATTAACGACTTACAATTATACAAGAACATCAGTGCATATCAACATGTTTTCACCTGAGTGATTTAGTTACCTTGACCAGTGACAAGAATTTCCCTTGGTTCTCTACAAATGATCTCATGGTCTCATCGTCATCCATATGTTGCACTAAACAGTCCAAAGGGCCTTCCTGAGGCTTGTTTGGGATTCTCATGTATGCATCAGCCATTTTCTGCAAAATATATTAATTTACTGAATTCCAATTCATATGAGTAAAGACTGTTCATTGTGAATCCCACTCAGGTAGGTTATTGAAGTTCAATCATAAATTCTAGTGGGCTTAAATGAATAAAATACAAATAATTTGACCTTTTAAACTCTTGATCTAAAATGTTTTGGGGGTAAACCTACAACTTCTTACTACATTCGACTAACTACATAATCATAAAGATCCATTGGAATGAATGAGCATATTAATTAGAATACTCATCAAAAAATTATATATTTTAATGGAATCCGAAGAACTGCCAGGGGGGCTTGTCACACAAAGATACCTTGACATAATCCACAGTGCAAAAATGATTTTATTGAAGACCTCAGCCATAGTCACTGACATAATAATAGGGGGGTCAAAAATTTATATTTGAAAACCATGGAGGAACAATCTGATTGATATTTTATATTGGAATAGTGTTTTCCTAGGTAAACATACATATGAATAATGAGGTCAGTAGGTCAAACTGTCTAAATGGTAGATGGAGCCAAATTTTAAATTTTCAGCAGCTGAGTTGTATGCAGCTACAAAGCCCATAAAACTATGTTGGAACGCTTCATGCTGTTCTTTCCAATGTGCTATAGAATGATGTTGTAACTCTTACAGTTTAAAAAATCCCACAACCTTGAATGTTTCATAGTACAATAACATGAATAACATGTTGGTCAGTAGGTGAAACCGTCTAAATGTCATTTTCAGTGGCTCATAGATTGTAATTAAGATACAAGTACATCAAAATATATTTTGAAAGTTGGAATTCTCCTCCTTGCAATAAGCTATGACATGACATTGTAGCTTCTATATTTTAAAAGATAACCTGTCCTTGAAAATATCATAACCACTAGTAGATATTGTTCTACTACATGCCTTTAGTGAAACTTTCCCCACTTTAAAATTTGATGGTAGTTCCATATGCAAGCTCCCTAATATTTTGTCATTTTTTGCCTTATTTTTTTCTTACTCTGGGCAATTTTAATTTCATTATATTTCTTGTATTTAGGTTATTTTTATCGTTAATTCTTGGAAATTTTATACTTTGACTAGCCCTTTGCATAGTTGTGATAGGTGCTCATTTAATTTTAGCTTTGAGTCCAGCATGACACCAAACTATTTTGCTGTATCTTTCCCATGAATGACTTTATCCCTTAGTTTTTTTCTTTTAAAATGTCAGGAATATTTCTCATTCTACAAAACACTACGTAGTTAGTTTTGCTGTCCTTTACAAATAAATTGCATGGAACCGCTTTATTAGGCGCTCTGTAACTTGTTCTGCTTCTTGATTTGATTTTAATGGGTCTAACCCTGATAAAAATACATTTGTGTTATCCGCAGTAAATATTAAAGTTGCATGCAGTTCCTAAGACAGACCCTAGTGGTACACCCATTTTTACAGTTTTGGATTCTGAATTTTCATTTTTTATTTGTACATACTGTTGCTTTTTAGTAAGATACGATTTTTATCAATTCAATGGCTGGTGGTCTTACACCACATTTTTCTAGTTTTGTAACTTATATATCATGTTTTACTAGGTCAAATTTGGTTAAGTCAAGGAATATACCAATTGTTATTTCTTTATTTTTGGCTAATGGTGTCCATTACATTGACCAATGCCAATGACATTGGGTGTTTTTTTTCTAAATCCAAACTGAAAGTTATAAAGGATGTTTTGCTTTTCTATGAAGTAGTTTATGAAACATGAAGGAATTAATTTCTATTAACATCATCTCAACATCTTTAAATCCATTATCATCACCATAACAATTACTAACACTTCCATATAATACTTTTTGCTTTACTTATTTATAGTACTTCCCGGATAGCATTCCAAATTGGCACATCATCGTTTCCATGTAGGTCACTGTCGTTATCACATCGTATTAACATTGCCGACATTGTGCCAATCATTAAACAATTTGGAATGCATAATAGAGTGTTGCTAGTGACCAGCAAATTTGAAAATATTGTTAGATTCAACCATACTTTTTTCTTTTTTTTATATATATAAAGACTGCAAGATTTAGAGTCTCGGGCAGAATTAAAGTGTCAGACACACAAGGTTTATTATTAGATGGCGCTGTTCATTTTCGAAAATACAAAGTAATTTTCTATTTTTGTTTTTTATCATTACCAATTGTTGTGTTATCATAATTTGATACTAACAGAGGCCTACAAAGATCATGTGAAAGGAATACCTGAATGATTTCAATGTAGGGAGCGGAAGAAATGAGTTTGCCAGCTAGCTTGATCAGCTCCTTGAATACAGTCTTGTCTCCTTTAACAATCATTGCCTTGAACAAGTGCTTGTATCTTTCCATTTTTTGCACTGTTTGAAGATTTTCTGTGTCTTCCAAGAACCTGAAATATTGATTATATTATAATTGGTGTGCCTGCCTACTTCACAGTGCATGACTAACGAACCTTTTTCCAAGCCCATCGGTAATGTTAATTTTTTATACAGAGGCAGATCATGTCAATATCAGTGCATTAGTGCAATATTAAGTAGAGCATATGTAAAAGACATATGCATTTGACAGGCTGCTGGCTTGCCGAAAAGAAGTTGGAATCCACAACTTTTAAAAAATACATTGATGAGCTGAAGAAAATTTCAAATATTTTGGTCAAAAGAATGCAGGGTGATAAAACCTTGTCTCTCTCAGGAATAGCTTTCAAATTGTCCAACAGGGGATTTAAACAGTGGAACGAAGTTGAATGAACTTTAAAAAATAGTGTTAGATCAACCGATATATAGGCAATTTTGACCTCCATATGTTTACACACATACTATATATTTTTTGTTTATCTGTTAGTATTTTTTATATTCAACCTACTGCCTTATGAGACCAATTTTTGCAACTTTAACATCTGCTTTCTTCTCGCAGAAGATCTTTTCAATTTTAAGGAAGACTCCAGTTTTAGAATTACTTCCTCCCTGATGCTCAAATTTTCCACGTAGAATCCAGGTATACGGAGTCACAGAATTGTTGTCCTTTTCATTTACATTTTCAAATGTTGTCAAGTCACAGAGTATGGACTCAAAGTCATGTCCCAAGTCTGGATCCCAATACAGTTTACTTGCAAGATGATGCAAAACGGTTTGACCCAACTTGTCCTTAACATTCATGTTTGATGAGGAGCTCAAGTTTTTGATGAGATCCCAGAATGAACTCTGGTGGGGCTCGTGAGTTGATCTGTCATAGTTTACCAATAACTTGTGAAGAACGGTATGTCCATCATTGTCTTGAATGTTGGAATTAGCAGAATTTCCTAGATATTGCATGGTCTCAAGGAATCCCTTGAAATTGTGCTGTGGTATGTCCAATGGAAACTTATCTGCCAATATATGCAATATTGTACGACCTCTGCTATCTGGAATGCGGAAGTTTGATTTAGATAAAAGAGCTGTTTCATGGTTCAGTAAGACTGTGGTGTGATGGTTTTGAGAACCTTTATTGTACTCAGCAATGTCATCTAAATTGGCTTCTTGTACAACAAAATTGGTATCAGATGCAAGTATTGTTAGAAGATCAATCAATATTTTCTGACAATGCTCTAGCATGTTCTTGTTGTAATTATTTGCTATGATGTGCAGAGCAGTGAATCCCCTGACATCCTTTACAGAAATGCTGGAGTGAGACACTAGATCCTTCATTATCTTAAGGAATATCTGTGAACCATTGGCTGATATTTGTGCAGGAAACTTCTCAGCAAATAAATGAAGAACTGTACGTCCTTGTTTGTCTTGAATATAAAGATTTGAACTTGTGTCTAATCTTCCCATGAGTTTATAGAATACTTCTTGGCTTCTATTTGGAACATAATTGTTGTATTTTTCAGCAATATTTTGCAAAATGGTGTTTTCCGAGTTATCTGGGCTTTCGATAGGAGAATCGATAACCTTAAGCAACACAGGCAGCCCAGCATTCATCTCATTGTCTTTAATGCTATTCCTTCTAAATAGCTGCACAATACTGATTATTTTTTCGTGGCAGTGATCAGGTAAATCCACATTGTAACTTTCTGCTATACTATGAAGAGCAGTGAATCCTAGGTAGTTCTGCACATTGACATTGGCAATGGGCACAAGATATTCCAGTCCTTCAATAAATGCATGTAGGCCATCTTGTGAAACATCCTTTGCATACTTGCTTGCCAATATATGCAGAACTGTTTGTCCTTTGTTGTCTTGAACATCAATGTTCGACTTTGTGGCAAAGGTTCTGAGAAGCTCCGGTAGCATTTCTTGGCAGTGAGTTGGACTGTCTTTGGTGTAGTTTTCTGCTATAATAGGTAGGGGAGTCTGATCACTGCGATTTTCTGGGTACTTGTTTGCCAGTACATGTAAAACAGTGTAGCCTTGCTCATCTTGAACATCGGCAGAGAGAGCAAACATATCAAAGAGCTCCAACAGTTTCTCCCCTCCTATTGCAGAATCTGTCTTGTAGCTTTCTATTACAATATGCAAAGCTGTCTGTCCCTTGTTATTCTTCATTTTAGTGTCTGAGTGAGAACAAAGATATCTCAATACTTCAATTAATTGGTCTTCCCCAGTTGAACATACTTCATGACAAAACTTTTCTGCCAGTATGTGCAGAGCTGTAAGTCCGTCCTTGTCTCTTACATTGGTGTCTGATAGACTTGTGTATGCTTTGAAAAGCATAAGGAACAAGTTTATAAATTCACTTTGGTCTTTTTTGTATTTGCCTGCTAGTATATGCAGAGCAGTGCATCCACTTTTATCCTGGGTATTTAATCTAGCATAGATTGTAATATCTGTCACAAGTTTCAATAAACTACACATGCCCTGGTGACTGGGAGGTGTCGTGAATACCGGAAATGCTTCCGCAATATAATGGTGAAGGGTTTGATGCTGATTGTTCTCCATGAGCATCATGCTGTTTGGTTTCAACAGTCGCACTATACTTTCAACATGTTGCAGTGCATCTTCCTGTATATTGATTCCTTTGATGAATAGTTGCAAAGGTGTATCTCCATTCCAGTTTGTCAGGTCAACTAGAGAAGGATCATATTCATTGACTTTGGATATTATTGCAAGATACTGCTGAATAAATGGCTCTTTTTGGAGATCATTAAACAATGCCCAGTTAAGCTCAACAAGGGCATGGAGTATTGAACCTCTGACTTGCTCTGGTTTGTTGCATTTGTAGAAATATAATGGCAGGATATCCATGAATGCGTGGAAGATATGATTTTTCTTCACAATCATTTTCTTTATGACCCCAAAAAAGTTATACTGAGCTGAATATGTATCACTTCTTTTCACTTCTGGTGAGTCTGCATTTGGTATCCATGTAGGATCCGCTCCTTTTTCAAGCAGAAGTTTTATGGTGTAAATGAATTCACCTGTCCATTGAATAGTGCAGTTTGAGTCAGAAATGTATTCAGCATTTGAAATAAGAAATCCAAGGCATTCACTCCTGGAGAAATAAAAATATGAAAGCATCATCCCTTGTTAATTTATACAATGCAAACAGGTATAAGACAATTGTAACTATTCTTACTCATTCACATACTCACATTGACAGCACACAACTCGTTTCTGTGAGAATCTGGAAATAAGTCAAGACATATTCTTAGCCATCAGGGAAATGAAGCTGAAAATTATTTAGGCCTCATCTAGGATGTACTCAGTCTGAAATCTCCACATTTAACAAGTTTACTTATTTGTTTGATTTTTTCGCTTTTATGTCACAGTGCTTTATTATATGTGAAGTAACACCACTGTAGGTCACAATGCCCCAAGCTGATATTCAGCATTCTCCTAAACTAGCACGTACATTTTAGAGGTTTTTTCTTAGCTCAGAACAAATGCGTGACAGTCCTGTTCTTTTTGTTTTTTTCTTTTGCAAATTAATGGCACTACCCTGAGGAATAATTCCTTCTACACATTTACTAGTTTTCATTAGATTTTTTTTTTTCATCACAAATAAGGTTCATAGTTAGTTTTGACCAAGTGGGAAGAATAGCCAAAGAATATTTACAAAAAGAAGATATACGGGTAACTTCGATGTTTTGAATTGGATAACAGCATGGTCCAAAATGGGATTGGATTGACTTTTGAAAAAACTAGACAGTTGTGTACCAAATTTTGACGAAATTTTCTGATCTGAGCCAAACCTTACTAAAAGTTGTGGATGGAGTCCAAAATAAAAAAGTAAATATCAGAGCAATTGAACAACTCCTTAAGCCGGATCACCCTCAGTATATGATTTGGGCTTTATATGCAAGTTATCCTCTAGCTAATTTGGCTATATATTGAGAACCGTTCAACCTACAAGGTTGCAACACTCAAAATGTGCAGAATGGTCATACTTGGTACAGTAAATAAAAAACATATTTTAAACGTCCATGGAGAATATTTTTGAAGACATCTGCTATAAATAATTTCCTTCATATAACACGTTTTGGTCACTATATAGTGCATAACTTGCCAATTTTCACCGAATTTGATGTTTATGTGATATTTTAGGAGGCTTGAACCCACAAGGATGTGCACAATATTTTGGCTGAAAATTCCAATGGGAACAGCCACTTCCGAGGGGTCATTTATTTGCAGCATTGCGGTCACTAGATATTTTGTTTAATTAAATATCTCGGCAACTGTAAATCATAGAGCTATGCAAATAGACTCAAAATGTGCAGAATACCCATTTTCTTATTTGCTTTTAGTTATATAGTGGAGGCGCCAGGCTTCAGGATTTTCAGTTATTGGCCCAAAACTGTTTTTATTAATATTGCCATATAAACAATATAAAAATGTCAGGCAAGACAAATCATTTTCGATCACTTTCTGAAAGATTTTGTCTTTTAGAGCAAATTGCACAAAGTCTATTGTCATCTTTACACTCCATCTTAGGCCTAATTTGACAACATTGTTGGCAAAAGTGTTGGTTGGGTTTCAAGTAGGAGTTTGTTTCTATTTGTGTGAGTGATAGTCTTTATAGTATTTAACCGGGAGGTACTAATTATTGTCTTAAAAAAAAAGCCCACATTTTTTGTATTTGGTGTATGGAAATATCAATGAAAATAGTTTTTGGCCAATAGCTAAAAATCCTCAAGCTTGACACCTCCACCATGTACTGAAAGTAAATAGGAAAATTGGTATTCTGCAAACTTGGAGTCTAATGATTGTTGCAGAGATATGGTATTTTTAACAAAATATCCATTGAATGCCCTCGAAGGTGCACATGATGGGGGGGGGGGGGGGGGTGCTCAAGCCCCCTAAAAGTGGGGCAACTGATGCAGCCAAATCTATGCAGTGACCAAAACGAGTTAAAATATGAAGAAAATACTGTTTTTTGCTGATATCTTAAAACATATTCAGCCTAGAGGTTTAAAGTATATTGTTGAACATACCAAATAAGGCCATGAAAGATCAAAATAGTATCCTGGGTGAACTGGAGTAAGGAGTTTTTCAAGTGCTCTGACATTTCACAGTTTTTGTTTTGAATCCCATCCACAACTTTTGAGAAGGTTTGGTTCAGATAGGACAACTTTGTCTAAATTTAGTACGTCCTGTTGTGTATTGTGCATATAAATGTTCGGATCCAATCTGAATTTCACAACAAACTGACTAAAATAAAAAATAATAAAATTTTCAGCAAATGATTATGCTAATACATTTTTTTTTTAATAAACAAGTGCTCTTTAGCTTACTTTGATAAGTTCTAGAGTTTTATCTTGATGGTTGAACAGGATATTACAGTCCTCTTTATCATTCAATAATGTCAGCAAGCGTTGCAGAGGTTCTTCTCTTGGCTTCATTTCAAGTGTCTTCCAGTCTTCACTCAGTTTCTACACACACAAAAATGTCTTCCTCATACATACATAAAGGCAAACATCATTATTGTCCAATGCTATCAAACAAGGAATAAAATTGACATCATAACAGTTATATGGTGGCTAACCATTTTGAAACATCATTTGTAAAGTTAGCACCTAACACAAAGAACAGATCAACGGAATTGACTCAGCTAGCTTTATCATTACACAACAAATGATATAATTGTTAGAAAAGATGCACATGTGCAAGTCTAAACAGCATATACAACATAGCAACTTTTGATACTTGTTTTGTATGACTGCAGGATGTAAAGATCAGTTTAAAAAGCCAAAATAAAAAAAAGAGAAATGGGGAAAATAAGAATTTATTAGCGTATCAGCATCTCTCACGATCTGATACCAGCACTTAGCTTAGTTTTGTGCATTATCCTAATTTTGCTTCCGCATATTCATGCAGTTGCATTATCTCGTCAATGAATATGGGTTACCAATAGACTGCTATCAGCCCCATGATTATATACAACATGTCTTACCAACAAATACCAGATACCCAATAACAGGCCACCATCAGCCCTCATAATAATATACATATGTTAGCTATATATTTTTTGTGGGGTTGATGTCTGTGTAAAGCATGAACTACTCACACACACACTCACAAAATACAGTATATTCCCTTACCTTTACAATTTCCAAATAATGCTCTGTAGATATTAACTTGCTTGCTTCAAGAATTGTTGTTAAGAAAACGTGTGGGTTGAACTGAAACTTTTCCTCCTCACCCTTTTCTAATAATTCCATTATTTCTTGTTGAGTATCAGGCGAAAGTAAGTTCTGTTGCATTGTTGCCAATTCCATCATTTCTAATGACCTGCAATCAATCACAAATTGGTGGCAGCCAAGAAGATCACTCATTTTATAAACCACATAGAAGGTATTTATGTAGCTAAAGTTTCTGATAATTTAACTACAAACCAAAATTTAACCTACAAAATCAAATTATGCTAAGATGAAAGTAAAACTTCTGGTCAACTAAGTGATATAACCTACATTCACGGCTTGCTGTGGCATTTCTGCTAAAATCAAGATAAACATCACACACTTTATTGGCAATTACTTGTCAACTATGCATCTGAGTGAATTAAATTTAGGTAAATTAATTCTCCATAATGTTGTTGTCCACCAAATGCCATACTCAGTAAGTGTTTTTTGTAGTGTTTAAGGGCTCAGGATAATCAAATTATATATATTATCTTGAAGAAATATACATTTCTTGCAATATATTATGTAGTATAAATAAATGTGCTTGAACTGATTAATATTATTTTTCTTTCATGCATATTGTTTGCACAATTGCCCTCCTCACCCCCCCCCCCCCAATTATGGGCGGGTCCTTTGGTCATTTTGATGTGCCTCTGTGTTCGATCAAGGTCTAATTTCTCCAAGGTCTGCTCAACGTGTTTTTACCACCCCATGTGTGCTGGGATTGGCTGAGCCTGGCCTGTCACTCAAACCTCCCCAAATCACTTGGATTTTAATATGTAAACAATTCCTGCCTACCCATGCATTACGGAGAGGGGGTGGCTTTGTTGTAACCAGCCAAACCGGGTTTGGCTGTGATTGTCTAATAGTCACGTGATATATATAACTCCACCTTCTCAGATGCCTGGGTTGTTTACAAACATCAAATAACCACATTGATTGAATGCACAAGTAAACCCACAGATTTAACCAGTATCAGTAGTGATGTGTCCAGGGATAACTAAATCAGATACCAAAAAGAAAGCATAAATGTTTGAATGTAAGTGTCATATCATTCCAAGAAAAGCAAGGTGCTATAATCCATAATTTTACATGTGTATATGATGTTTCATTCACTGACAACAATTCCATAATGCCAATTTGAAAAATAACTGCTTTGAAAAATAGCCTGAGATTTAGAGGGAGTGGGTTTAGGGGGGTACAATGGGGAATTAGCAGAGAGACAATAGAACCCCAAATGTTGGTGCAACATCCTTCTGATGTAGCATTATGTAACACTGTTGAAAATGACCTGTGTCTTATGTTTGATGTTGACACCATTAATTTATGTCAGAAATACAATATCAATGGTTAATAACTGACATCTAAGATATTTCGAAATTTTTCAACTCCCAAATGTTTACATAATATTCCTGCTAATTGTATAGTTTGATGCAATTTGAATAAGGACACAATTTTCTCGTTTAATAGTGTTTCATTTATATATACGTATCTGTAATTGCTAGTTCTTGTGGCATGGTAAATGATAGCTAGATAGCTAGATAGCTAGATAGATAGATAGATAGATAGATAAACAGATAGACAGATAGACAGATAGATTGATAGATAGATCGACAGACAGATAGATAGATAGATAGATAGATAGATAGATGTTTCATGCACACATTTATGCCAAAGACTTTCAAAAAATTTGTTTTTTTAAAAAACGTTGTGAATATTTCAAATTATAAACGGTGTCAGCAAACTGGTAAAAACTATATTAACCATGTCATTATAAACAGCTAAACTCCTTGAATTGACAGGTGTGACTGCATCACTGCATCAGTCATCAAGATTACTGTACCTGGATGGTCATTGGTCAGTCTGTCGTAATGACCATTGGTGATTACCCAATGACTAAAGGGGTATTCAGAAGGGGTATTGAAGTAAAATAACTTAACGGACACAAGGACTTCAAACAGATGGTCCATCAAATACTTCCGGTATCACCCCCGTAATTTATTGGTTTGTGGTTGAAAGAGGGATGTGCACAACCAAATGACCTTATAAACGAGACTTTGCGGACAGTCATTCGTCAGATCAGCTAAAGAGTCAAGAGCAGTTCCTTCCTCCAGTTCCTTCAAGATTATCGTTATATTTCGCAGAATCATCACGGACAAGTCCACATTCTCCTACTCCGGTAATTATTGTTATTTATAATTTTAAAAAAGAGAATGAATCGATGACCGTATGCATGTTTAGGACGATTAATGTAAGTTTAGGATTAATGTAATTGTGTAAATGTGTGTTATCAAAGTTTGTGTAATAAGTACTTAATCAAAAAGGGGGTGGGGGATGAAACTTTATTTTAGTATGAAAATTGGGAAGCGTCTGTGTCAAAATACAGTGTATTTATTACCTGCAAAATGTCAGTGGCAGTCCATTTCCATAGTTATATAATTTGGTGGATGTGCCATGACATCAATTTTTTTTTAATGTTGCCATAGCCACCATTGGTCACAGCTCAGTGACCACAGCAATCATTAGCACTGCAACCCATATTCGATGTCAATAGTAGATTTTAAATTGCCATAAACTGGCTATTTTAAGTACTTTCCTGTTATACAGATAGACCTTTTTATTATCCCAACAAGCGATTGCACAGGATGTCTTATACACCCATGACTTATGCAATCATCCATCATAACACACTATTGATTTCTCCCGTGTAACTTTTCCTCAAAAATAAGTTTTGCACAATCCAGTATTGTTATAATCTTCTGTCACACCTTTTAATTATTTACTAACTAATAATAAAAATTATATTTAAAGAAAAATATAAAAGCATGTACACAAATTAGGTTAGATGTTCACACTTCAAATGTTAATATACACCCTGTATATGATGTGAGTAGTCTGCGAGTATCAGATCACACACAGCATGCAGGTTCTTAGCCATTTATTGCCCTGCATACTATTGAACACACAAAACGTTTTGGTTGTAACATTTCATATAATATGAAATCCATAATGTTGTCTAGAATTAAATTGCTTACCCTCAGCCCTGATTTGATATTATCAATCAGTAAAATTTCTTTTTATCTGAGACATAACGTATGAAACACTTAAAAGAAAAATGAATAGGTCCTTTTCTTCCTTTTGCTACATAACATTCCCCAACCTCCCCCCCCCTCCCCATGCCACTTTTTAGTCGCCCCTGAAAAAATATCAGGCTATTTCACAAAATGTCATGCCAAGTTTATATGCCCATAATTCTTATACAGCTGCATTGCTAAAAATTCACCAATTTAACATGGTTCATAAAAACAGCCATCAATATAAAATGTTTTACTTTTGATTTGTTACATTTGTGCTCTTCCATGTATTGATGATATTCAAATTGCATATATGTGAAGTAGTGTGAGTTTTGAATTTTGTATGAATTCACAGGTGTATGTCTGTATGACATTAATTTATTCATAATTTGACAAGTTCTAAGACATTTAATAATCTTACCACAACATTTGAAATTTATATCTTACACTTATTATACTTCTAGACAATGTTCTATACTGCAATACTATGTTTTTTGATATTTTCACCACATTTTACAAATTAGCCAAACAAATTAGGACAGATTCATATATTATATTCTGTATTAGTAATAGGCTACATTGATTGCCCTATATAAACAACGAAAAGACTCATACATCAAGATAAGGGGTAGCCAATTAGTGAGCCGGACCTTGAATCAAATTATATAGCTACGTGTAGCACCCTCCGTCAAATGCACCAGTGTGTAAATCACGATTCAGTAGCAAAGTGGCCCCCTAATAAATCTCAATTTCAGGTGCCCAAACCAAATATTGGTCACCCACCGAAAAAAATAAAAAAAGTCTTTGAACTTTATGAAAATAATAAGAAATAGAAACCAAAACAGGCTAACACCAAGTCACTGTCTTTTGTTATAGTTTGCTAATTGTACTTGACACCTTACAAGGTAGGCTACGTGTGCCTGATGTAAATTACCTATGTCCCAATTTCAGCTGTCTTCCTAATTGCAATAAGAAAACATGGACATCCTCCTAGTGGGATCCAAGTTGCCACGTTTCCCGCCACTTTCGCACAGTAATGACCTTAAACACATTAGTAGTGTTTTTGCATGTTATACGCAAATAAACTAAACAAATTGGTTATCAAGTATCCCTCAGGCCTTTCCATTGTAATGTTAGATGCATTGTGTTATTCTAATCTATTAAATAGTGAATGCACATCAACTTACTGTCTATATATAGGACTTAAGTTTTATATTTCTTATTGTGCGAGTGACCAGTTACTTATTAAAGTGATTGTGAATTACAACTTACTTATAAGATTCATCAATCTGCAACTTAAAACTGTTTAAAAAAAAAAAGAAAGAAAAAAAGCTTATTGTATGCATGTTTAACTATGATTAAAAGAAATGCATTGACAGTGGTAATTTAAATGAACATAAATTATTTTGAGTCGTCAAAACATGTAGCAGAAAATAAGACATTCTACTGGCTATTTTAAGTACTTTCCTGTTATACAGATAGACCTTTTTATTATCCCAACAAGCGATTGCACAGGATGTCTTATACACCCATGACTTATGCAATCATCCATCATAACACACTATTGACTTCTCCCGTGTAACTTTTCCTCAAAAATAAGTTTTGCACAATCCAGTATTGTTATAATCTTCTGTCACACCTTTTAATTATTTACTAACTAATAATAAAAATTATATTTAAAGAAAAATATAAAAGCATGTACACAAATTAGGTTAGATGTTCACACTTCAAATGTTAATATACACCCTGTATATGATGTGAGTAGTCTGCGAGTATCAGATCACATACAGCATGCAGGTTCTTAGCCATTTATTGCCCTGCATACTATTGAACACACAAAACGTTTTGGTTGTAACATTTCATATAATATGAAATCCATAATGTTGTCTAGAATTAAATTGCTTACCCTCAGCCCTGATTTGATATTATCAATCAGTAAAATTTCTTTTTATCTGAGACATAACGTATGAAACACTTAAAAGAAAAATGAATAGGTCCTTTTCTTCCTTTTGCTACATAACATTCCCCAACCTCCCCCCCCCCCTCCCCATGCCACTTTTTAGTCGCCCCTGAAAAAATATCAGGCTATTTCACAAAATGTCATGCCAAGTTTATATGCCCATAATTCTTATACAGCTGCATTGCTAAAAATTCACCAATTTAACATGGTTCATAAAAACAGCCATCAATATAAAATGTTTTACTTTTGATTTGTTACATTTGTGCTCTTCCATGTATTGATGATATTCAAATTGCATATATGTGAAGTAGTGTGAGTTTTGAATTTTGTATGAATTCACAGGTGTATGTCTGTATGACATTAATTTATTCATAATTTGACAAGTTCTAAGACATTTAATAATCTTACCACAACATTTGAAATTTATATCTTACACTTATTATACTTCTAGACAATGTTCTATACTGCAATACTATGTTTTTTGATATTTTCACCACATTTTACAAATTAGCCAAACAAATTAGGACAGATTCATATATTATATTCTGTATTAGTAATAGGCTACATTGATTGCCCTATATAAACAACAAAAAGACTCATACATCAAGATAAGGGGTAGCCAATTAGTGAGCCGGACCTTGAATCAAATTATATAGCTACGTGTAGCACCCTCCGTCAAATGCACCAGTGTGTAAATCACGATTCAGTAGCAAAGTGGCCCCCTAATAAATCTCAATTTCAGGTGCCCAAACCAAATATTGGTCACCCACCGAAAAAAATAAAAAAAGTCTTTGAACTTTATGAAAATAATAAGAAATAGAAACCAAAACAGGCTAACACCAAGTCACTGTCTTTTTTTATAGTTTGCTAATTGTACTTGACACCTTACAAGGTAGGCTACGTGTGCCTGATGTATATTACCTATGTCCCAATTTCAGCTGTCTTCCTAATTGCAATAAGAAAACATGGACATCCTCCTAGTGGGATCCAAGTTGCCACGTTTCCCGCCACTTTCGCACAGTAATGACCTTAAACACATTAGTAGTGTTTTTGCATGTTATACGCAAATAAACTAAACAAATTGGTTATCAAGTATCCCTCAGGCCTTTCCATTGTAATGTTAGATGCATTGTGTTATTCTAATCTATTAAATAGTGAATGCACATCAACTTACTGTCTATATATAGGACTTAAGTTTTATATTTCTTATTGTGCGAGTGACCAGTTACTTATTAAAGTGATTGTGAATTACAACTTACTTATAAGATTCATCAATCTGCAACTTAAAACTGTTTAAAAAAAAAAAGAAAGAAAAAAAGCTTATTGTATGCATGTTTAACTATGATTAAAAGAAATGCATTGACAGTGGTAATTTAAATGAACATAAATTATTTTGAGTCGTCAAAACATGTAGCAGAAAATAAGACATTCCTCCCAATGAGAATTTTCACAGAGACTTCCAAATTAACAACCATGGTGCATTACTATCAATATAAAAGTGTAGGATAATAATTTGCACAAACACCTTTTAAATTTACAAACTCCAATGTGGACAAGTTTGTTACGCAACAGATAACTCTCAAATATACTGAATCACTGTTATTATCTTTTTTTTTTTTTTTGCTAAATTTCTCAAAATATCCATCTTAAACCAGTTTTATTAATTACAGATTTATAGTAAGAATGATTCTTTATGCGATCATGATCCAAATTCCATGGCCTTGGAATATCAAATAAACTTCCTCAGCCATAAATAACTCATTGGTTAGCACTCGTAGGAGTTTCCATATGTCAATGTGAGAGTTTTTATGAAACTTTGCAGGAGCTAGGCCCACATTCAAGCAATTTAATTAGTACATTGTATACAGAGAAAAAAACTCGGGTGGTAGCGAACTTAGGCTGCTGTTGAAGCATACCCTCGGCAAACAGAAAAAGAAAGAAAATTGGTCTAAGTGTATATGGTTTTTATTCCAGATCTTGTAACTGATTTGTGTCACAAATAAGAAATGTATTGCAATATGATTTTCAAAAGTTTCAGAACAAAATTTCCAAAATTTGCTTAAAAAGTAAATTAACTGCAGTCTACCAGTAGTTTGTACACAACAAAGTATCACTCAACATCGAAAAGACCAATTGCATATATATTTTGCTCAAATATGGAACAACATGGCATGAAAAGAAAATGAATGTGAATTAAAAAAAAACAAATTAAAATAATTTAGCTTACTGAATTATGATTAAGCTTGCCAATTAGATCACTGTTATGTGTGTGAAATGAAAATGTAGCCATCAAAAAATTCATGAAATAAATAAAAAACATTCTGTAAAACCAGGCATGCGCAACATTTTGAAGCTTCTGGTGCATGACCCTAAGGTGATGATATGCTTGTAATGTACTTTCTGATATTTACATTTGTAATCATTATCTGAAAAAAAAAAAGTAATACCAATACTAATAATCATGCAAAATCAGCTTAACACAGGCGGGAGAACTAAGTGAGACTTATTCCAAAATTAATGCCTTAAAACTTATGTATGGCCGTTACAATATGTTGTGTTTTTTCAGATGGATTCAGACCCAAATTTAAGAGAGTAAGTACAGATTCTTTGAACAAATTTTGCATAGACTTTTGATGACCTTGGAAGACTGAACACAAAACCAACTTTTAACATATATATATATATGTTTGTTTCCTTGTAGACTGTTCAATTTGGCAAGAGCTGTTGGGAGGGAAGGTGCAGCACCCCCTGCAGCACCAGGCCGACCAGAGAGACGACCTGTAAGAGGCGGGCAGCCCACCAGACCGGTCTCTAGAAGGGGCCGACCCGCGCAGTCAAACTTCAGTCGTGATGTTTGGCTGCTTACAGAGACCGAGCGCAACCGAAGGAGTGTGCCAAGGGGCTACGATGAAGATGCTCGTCATCAAGGTCGTTTGAAGTCGATGGGCTTTTGTCGTGCAATGTCCTCTGATGACGTCCGCACCACAGTGGAGAGGGAGTTCCAGATTGAAAGGTACATAACAGTTTAAACACGAACGTTTCACCATGTAAAACCCCTTAACTTTTGTACAGCAGCTTTCATACCTTAACAAAAACTAGACTTCAGATGAAGTCATGTGAACCACAAACTCCTATTCGCAAAGAATGTCAATCAGCCAATGGAAATCTTGGATTCACACAAAGATTCGCACACATCCTTTGGAGCTTAGTTTTCAAGTCTAAGAAATCTGCTGTAGTCTATTTCAATCACTCACGATTCAAAAATACCTTGAACATGTTTTGCTTGCCATTATCCATAAACATGTCATTATCAATATCATAGATAATATGGTAGTAAATGTAATCAATCAATATCATGCTTCAGTCCACTGCAGTTCGTACGAGTAACTTCTGGGAGAGGCCGACCTGCCAGAGGGAATGGAACTTGGCGGCCCACTTCTGTCCCATCCGGCAGAGACATCCAGGCCAGACCAGGACGTCTCTATGTTTACGAGCCAGGTAAGTGACTATATTCAATTTTAGGAAAATTATTGATGAATCCATTGGCGGAAATAATGTGTTATGATTTTGATTAGTTAGACTACAATAAATTGGTCCATACAATTTTTCCACGTAAGATGATGATGTACTTCAAGTGGAGGAGCAGGAAGTGGATCCTGTCCCAACCTCAACAGCAACTGAAACTGCCGATAATGAGGAAGAGGAAGACGACCTTCCAACATTAACTTGGTTAAGGCATCCGCAAGAACAGGAATCTGTGGCAGAGACAGTGCAAAGTAATAACACTTCATTTAATCATGGAATTACCAGAGAACTTCATGATTTAAGAATTAAATAATTATCTTATGAACTGTACCTAACATAATATCGGTGTTGATTTTCTGTGTAATTATGACATGCAAGGCTCCCACAGCCTCTTATATGAAATATTTACTGTTACAATCTACAGGCTAATTTTTGATAATATCATTGATTAAACTACTACCATTTTTGTTTTTTGCCATTGATAAAGAAAAGTGGAGTAATCACGTCATACTTTTGGCTAATCTTTAGCTTACACATCTTGTATTTCAACTTGAATTGCACAGATTTCGCAGGACGGGTGGTTGGTTTGGCAGAGGCTGCTTTGAGGGAAATGAACAGGCAAAGCCCTTACATTATGCCATTCACTCTACAAGAAGTAAGACTCTGAATAGGATAGAACACAAATATGAAGTAATAAATACTTTGAAAAAAAAATAGTTCTAAGATTTCCATAAGAGTTTTATTTATCTGATTCTGGTTACAGTCAAAAGTGGTTTCTGCAGCCAAGGCCATGCCCTTAATCACATTCACGGCAACCGAAATCACAACAGACCACGTGGATTTCAGGTATACTTTTTATATTGATAAATAGGCATTTTTCAAATAATAATTATTATTATTAGGCTTTGTTTTCTACATTCTCGTGTTACTGGCCAGAATGGCAAAATATGACTATTATAGAAAGAAAGAAAAATCCGTGGAGAGATGGATAATAAGAAAGATAGATAGATAGATATATTTATAGATAGATAGATAGATAGATAGATTGACAAATAGATTGACAAATAGATAGATAGATAGATAGATAGATAGATAGATAGTTAGATAGTAGGTAAATAAATAGATAGAGAAAGGTTCTGATGCATATAAAAGGTAATTGCTATATTTTGTTTTGCAGAAAGATATTGACACTGAACAGCGATAGGCCAGTGCTGCTGTGGCTCTGCGATAAGAAATGGCCAGAATTTGCTCAAGGTGCAAGAAATATTTGTACACTGTTTAAGCATTTCATATTATTGTTAATAATTTCACCTTGTTTGTTTAAAATATCAGTTTCATATGACCTTAGGCTTAAACATGTATGCACATATCCTTTATTTGCAGTGCCCAGTGATGTGCGCAATTATCGTGCAACTGTGAATGTGCCCCTAAGTGCCGGTAACACTTGGGACACAACAACTTCAAACAGATGTGAGTTTGATGTGCATACGATTTTTTTTAAGTATCACTGTTTTGAAATTCTATGTTAACACCTTTACAATGTCTAACACCTTTACAATGTCTTCTTTTTCAGTGTACCACATCGATGACAGGTTGCAAAATTACATCGAGGCAGCGGAAAGACAATGCGTTGAAATTCTTCGAGCTAGGTACAATGCCCTTGCATATTCTGTTAGAACCGATTGCCTAGCTTGACATGTTAGCGTCTGTCGTGACTATCATCTGCATGGGTATTATTATAAGGGATGTGGGTAGTCTGGATCCATCCCAGGCTAGTTAACTAACCATTTACAAATTTAATAAAAATAAAATCATTAATTTGCAATATAATGGCTTTACTTTCTCCCAACTGTCCCTCCTTACAGCCAATTGACAGTGTTAGAAACCAATCTATTAGATGTTGATGCTTAACTCCAGAGGACGTTATGTGAATCCAGGGCTCACAGGATTTAAAGCAATCCCGGAGCCAATGAGAGTCCTACATTCACATGAACTCATCTGGAGTTTAGCTAAGTCTATGAGATTCATTGAATTTGGCTGTAAGCATAGCTTAAAGATTTTTTACAAAAGTATAATTACACTTTTATTTCAGAGATCAGATACAAGAAAACCATGGACTAGTTAAGGAGCAGAATGCCGCCTATGCTGCCAGCTTGCAGGCTGACCGGCAAAGGCAGGTGAGATTAAGGCAATTTATCAACTGTTCTTAAAGGGTTTTCAGATATGTTGAGTTGTATGTATTTAACAAAAATGTAATTGTTCAAACACTTAATTTTAGGAAATTCAAGTACCCGAAGTGCATCATCTTAGGGAAAGTCCTACAGACACACGAGGACCAACGACGGGACTAATGACAACGACAGGACCAGCGACAACAACACGACGAACGACAACAACAGGACCAACGACAATGACAGGACCAATGACATCGACAGGACCAATGACAACGACAGGACCACTGACAACGACAGGACCAATGACAACGACAGGACCAATGACAACGACAGGACGAACGACAACAACAGGACGAACGACAATGACAGGACCAATGACATCGACAGGACCAATGACAATGACAGGACCAATGACAACGACAGGACCAATGACAACTACAGGACCAATGACAACGACAGGACCAATGACAACGACAGGACCAACGGCACCCGATGACACTGAAGAAATGCCTGGCACACGCGATTCTGATGAACCTGCAGAAAGACCCACTGTGAGTAATGTCTATTCCCTTTTGCAATTATGAATTATCATTATACAGAACATTAGGGTGAAAGAGAATTCATATTTATGCAGAATTCTTGGTTTTGTCATTTTGCAGAGAGAGCAACTGGCTAATTTGAGAGTGGTAAGCTTGCACATAGCACATAATTACTTAAATTTACTATCTGAAACCAGGCTTAACTAAAGAATTGCCAAGTACACAATCCTTAGAAAAATTCCTTACTTACATTTTTGGTAATATTTCAGGGCTTTTTTCAAAACCAGTTGCGAGGAGCTGAAATAGACCAACAACAGGACCAACGACAAGACCAACCACATGACCAACGACGCGACCAACGACAGGACCAACGACGGGACCAACAACAGGACCAACGACGGGACCAACGACGGGACCAACAACAGGTAAACATTTTCTAAATCAAATTAATTGAATTTTGCACTTAACAATTTTGTATCCCATTACTGTGATAAGGGTGTGACTGCTCTAGCTGTATTGTAAGTGTCTATAATATTTACTCCCAGGTTACCACAGAAGAGGATAGAGTGAACTATCGTCGGGACCGAAGAAGGGCACTCAAGGCTAAAGCAAAAGAAAGAAGGTATGTTCCCTGCTTAAAGAAATTAAGTTTTGAAGAATTTTACACGATTATCATGGATGATGTATCATGCCACGCATGTTGAAATTTTCAGGAGTGTGATGTTGAACGAATCCAGTGATTAAGTATAGCTGGACATAGGAAGATTCAGAAACATAGTCATCCAGCTCGTTTACCCTGGAAACATTACTTATATGAACATCAAATGTTTAATATAAATTTTCTAAAATACATTATTATATATTTACAGGGACTTACTTAGTTTTTAAGTGTCTGTATGTCATGAAATACGAATCCTGGCACTATATTTTGGTGTTTTATAATAAAGAATTAATGCAAACATACATATTTTGTTTTTCTTAATGCAAAATATAAACAATATTAGCCCCTTTGAATTGGGCATAATTTATATATATATAGCAATGAAAAGCAGTTACATGTTGGATTTTTTAAAAACATTTCCTGCACTGAGGAATTTGGTTAACCTCCCATAATTGTGAAGTACCACCACAATTTCTATATTTCAACAAAGGGCTAACTGTACCTTGCGGAACGAAACGGAACAAAACAGAAAGGGGGTCACTCCAGAAAATGTCAAGATACCAATGTAGTACTGTGTTATCAATAGCGCACTGTATAATACTGGGGTTAATGGGCATCGGTTAATGGGACTGAAGTCACTAAGCCTTCTGAAGGAGGTGGGGGGGGGGGGGGTAGGGGCTGTTCATTGCATTATGTGCTATTTGTTGTTGCTTTGAACTACTGAAACTGATAAATTAACGCAACATACAAGAATGACTTTGTGATTTTCTAGATAGATAGATTCTACTGTGCATTAATTGCTGTAACATGTCTTTCTGACAGGGTGATATGTCCCTGTAGACAGTTGGTAAAGTTAAAGTGGAAATTGTAATATTATAGGCCTAATATTTAGGCCTACTCTATGTTATCCAGTGGGATAACTGTACCTAACGGATCCGAACAACAATTTATTGGCAACTTTCTACTATGAGGGCACTACATGGACTAACATAACATATTAAAATATTAGTTTAGGCATCGGCATCATGAATTAAGGGTGTCTGTTCTTATCAAACATAGAGATCCAAAGTAATTAAAATACTCAAAATACCTAAACTTGATTGAAAATGGGCCTACAGTTGACTCACTGTGTAACTTGAACAGTAGAACCCTGCCACGAAGACCACCCATTGTACGAGCATGTCCTTCATTTTTATTTCATAACAGGGTCATGTTGAAAAACAATCGATCTGACCGTGTCACATTGCATATGTAGATGTTTTATAAATAAATAAAATAGTGAGGTGATCTCAATAGTGGGGTTGATCATTGTGTTCATGGCATGGTAAGCCAACAGTGCCATGCTTATTGAATTTATAAGTTGTGTACAGTATGACTGATATTTTGACAATGGGAGATTTTATTTATTTTTGGATATTTGAATTAATCAGTCGGATCTAAGAGCAAAACATCTCATCTGTTTAAACACATATATCTAAGTAAATACGCATTTTACATACTTGACAGGTTCCTATTTAGCTAGCGGTTACATAGACTATTGTAGCATTTTTTGTACTCATGATACTAGTTACTAAGGCATAGGATTTTTAATTGACAGGTAAACGTGATTTTAATGAGACTCTTTAATTTTTTTGGCATTTTATCGTATAATACAATTCAGAGTATCTGAAACATATTGGCAATAATAGTTGGCTGTTATAGATTATATTTATTTCAAATTGGATATATATGCATTTATTCATTTGGATAGAAATTCTTGTCATTTTATTGAGATTTTTTTATTTGTGCAATATCATGCAGTGGAGCATGCATCTGTAGGTGTATCCCATATTCAGAACTTGTCTCTCTGATGGTGATAGAGTTTTATTTTAATATGGTATAGGTATATGCATGTACCTATAATTTGTATTGTCAGTTATTACAGTAATTAAGCTAGACCAGGTAGAGAGATGACAATGGAAACGGATGCAAGAGAGAAAAAACAGAAGAAAAAAAATTACCCGCTAATCTGTTCCGTTAAGTACAGTTATCTTAGGGGATAACTGTACTTTGCGGAACGGAACGAAAACCAGAGTGCTGCTGTTGCTGCTGGTATTTGCCTCACCCTGCTCAATCACTGCAAGAGGTGCAGCTGATGCTGCTGATTTTCTGTACACCCAATATTTTTGGTACCAGATCTAAAGCTATAGAACACCTCAAACTAAGATATCTTACTGCTTAAGAGGTACTTCTGTGATCAGGTTTACAAATATATTGGAAGATTGGTGAAGTTTCATCATCAATTTCTGTGCATGCCCATATATGCTTTCTCTTACAAAAATGTAAGATGTCTTATTCAGGTCAACAACAATTTGACTAGTTTCTTTAAATCAGTGGTCCAATCAAACTCCGCCCAGACTACTTGGCAATGCCCAGCTTTGCCTCAGCCGTTGGGATGCGGCCTCCGCCGAACTCCTGGAATGTCCCCCACCCTCCCCACCCCCAATCCTCTTAAATTAATTCAATTTTAAAAATTCCAACTGTACGCCGCATGGATGTCCCGTTTCCCTACTGTGCTTTGCGATCTAGATAGATTAGGGCTAATAAAAATTGCCAAATTAAAAATCATTGTTTTTAAACTTATGCATTGTGTATAAAGATATTGTTAATACTTGGATGAACTAGAGATCATCCAAGGTTAATATATTATAATGAAAGTATTCAAATCCAATTTACAAAATAGTAAATATGAATGAAATGCTTTAGAATTTTGAAAATTTAGACAGATTGAAGTTGCATGAAGAGACCGTCACTTTTAGATAAGTCTAGATAGGTTTTTTTATTATTATTAAATCTATCTAAGGGCTACTTGCACTAAGTGTCTTTATATTTTCCTATAAAAGTAAAAAAATTATGATATATAACTTATGAATAAATGTACAAATTTATTTTAATAAATAGATAAAGAGCTGACCCCGTCACCTATCCAGAGGAATCGGAGCAAGACACAGAAAATATACTGCAATATTTTCTTACGTATTTGGGGAAAATTTGAATTAGTGAGAAAAAGGTGCCATTGTAGAAGAAGACATGTGTGGCCATTAAGATAACATCTATCACCACCTTGTTAATGGGCAATTTTCCACAAGCTGAAGACCGTAAAAACTCATAAACAGGCATTGCTAATCGTGAGAGATGTTTTTCCAGTCAGTGGCAATAAATCTCCGGTCATTCGTGGTCACTGTCATTCCATGGAGTCTCTCTTGTGACTCAATGTTTCTGTTCACTTCTTTCAAGATCAGTTTTATCTTAAAAAGTGATAGGGATGAGGTTATGCTATAATACACATGTTTATGTTTTGCATAGATAGATAATTAGATAGATAGATAGACTGATAGATTTATTGATTGATTGATTGATTGATTCGCCATAAAGTCACTCGAGTTGTGCTCCCCCCCCCCCTCCCCCTCGCTTGCTGGCAGGATCTGCTACTTTAAGACCACACGTGCAGTAGCTTAGATGGGTGGGGGGGGGGGGGGCGTATAATATGCTGACGATTTTCCCTTATTTTTATTGCCTATAGAAAAAGCTGATATATCTCCAAAGTATATAGGCCTATCTTTGTGATTTCAGCGGGTATTTGTACTTGGCACCCAGCACCCATTTATTAAAAGAATATTTCAGAACCTAAATTAAAATAGAAAGCAGTACATAGAGAATGCTGTGGAATATTATTAGCTTCCTACCCCAATCTTTAGGAAATATTTCAATGATAACAGATTGTAGACGACATACAACGCCATGATCCTGCAAAATAGCACATATCAGTAAATATATTTTTGCTTTCAGCATAACTACTTTTTGCATTTATGCATTTGAATGAACAAATCTCCTTTATGCATGCCCTTTCTAACATTAGCTCTTACATAAATAAACTAAAGATAAAGTTTGATGCAGACTGCTTAAAAGCGATGGAATTGTTCCAAGAAAACTACCTGAAAGCCAATGCAGAAAAATGTCAACTAATGTTTCTTAGAAATAACATAACTAGTAATCAAACCTTGGTGATAAATAATGAGTGCATTAGGTCATCCCCATCCATAACGTTTTTCCTTGATTCATTATAGGAGACCTATTCACCTAATACATACATTGTGGGTCAAATGAAGTCAATAATTTTGAAGAAATGCAGAATGGATACATCTTTAAATATTGTTTCACTGATATGTCAAAACTCAAAGTTTTGCTCAATATATGGGAAGTATGAAATGTTATAATCTGGCTTTGTTCAAACCAGTTATTTGATAAATTTTTAGACTTAGTATAAAAAGTCATATAACATAATACCTGATGTAAAAATGCTGAATTAAGATGCGTTTGCATGCCAAAATTATAGGCCTGCATGGTAATACGCATCAAATACACAAGGTTACCTGCTTTACACTTTGATCTGAGAAAAAGTTGACTTCTAGCAAGCTGCAATGAAAGCGTAATTGCAGAAACACCATTTTAAATTGCACACCCTGTTTACAGATATTTATGAAGAAAGGAAGAGTAATGAGATAAAAATCCATGTGTTTGGTTACATAAAAGTATGCAAAAATTGATTAAGAGGGGTTTTGGTTAAGCTTTTAACCCTAAGGTAACATTGCCACGGTGGAGGAAGCAGTTTAAATGTATCACATTGATGGCATCATGAAAAAGGTAGCAAGGGAATCTGAATCCCACAGTCAAGAAATCGGGCTGAATAACCAGTGCCAAATAATTAATCTTTTGGAGTGGTCATCTGAAAGCCCTAAGCTCATTGGAATATTTGTGGAGATAATAGGAAAAAAGACTAGTTTAAATAGATACACATCTGGATGGATGTGATAAAAAGCAAAAATAATGCTCTATAAAATCTCCAAACACCAGACATTTTTGATTATTAATGAAATGTATTAAATTTTTGACCACACTATTTTTCTGATTTATAATTATTTGTATCTGTAAAGTGGTGACCAGTTATACCCTGAGACTGAAAACGATGAAAATTCACCCTTCCCCCTTCTGTATGCACATATTTTATCTCAACTGTATGATTTGATCAATGCTTAAAGAAAAATGCGTTCAGAGGAGGCCTGGGCCTCAGGACTCATAGTTAGCTACAGCCATGTGAATGACACTTTTAGCTTGGATAATCCAAGCTTTAGCATCTCCCACTATACAATAAAAAATAAAGAATATTAATTTGTTACATCTCACACAAAATACATGTTATAGAAATAAGTAGTCAAACTGCACTGGTTTATCAAGGATATATTTGAGATAACTATATGATAATGCTAACTCCAAGGGTGCTGAACCTAAAAATGGAGTGCTACATAAGTGTGCTAATATATATATATATATATATATATATATATATATATATATATATATATTGTAATTTTCAGTCCTCCTAGATTAGTTGCATTCTTATTATTAGTTTGTCGTAATCTTAGTACTACTTGGATTTGAGAGAACACTTGTCATTCAGCTTAATCAATAACAATGTGCATGTCATAATTTTCATTTATTAAAGATTACTCTAATATAATCACTGAAACTTTACAAAAATTGTAATACCTAAGTGAAATCTTAGATCAAACATCCTCTGTACCTTTATCTTAAATCATCCCAATGCTATGTCGAATGGTTGTTCATAAACACTGAAATTTAGCAATATATACTATGATCATCTAGTTAAACAATATCCAGCTTATTGTGAACATAGAAACAGCTATATTTGTCAGTCATAAAAGTCAACTCCCTCCATCACTTTCATGTCATTACACTATCATTATAACATTTTTGTTATTTTTTCAATTCAAGTTTTAATACATACATGTAGCATAATTATTTTTGTTCAATCATGATATAATTTTCTTTCTTTTTTATTGAAGGTGCCACTTTTACAGCCAATGCTGATGGGTTCATATTTACAATAGTTACATAATTAATATCATGTAAATGTTTTACTTCCTAATATTTGTTGTACCTGTTTCTACAAAAAAAAAAATATATATATATAATAAAATATCTATCTATCATGCAGAGAGTTTAATGAGTAAGAAAGTTGGGTTTATTAGTAACCTTTCGGTCCATTCTGTACTACTCTACATGAGAGTGCCTCCCACTTGAGCCGGGCCTTGTGATCAGCCAAACATAACAAGTTTGCAGCTGTGCACCATATGGGCCTTTAATTGAGTTTGGCAGGGTGTAGTCAATTATCAAACTTGGTGGAACATGTAGATATTAATTAATTAACATCACCATTACATTAGTCATAAAAATTACTACCAAATGATACCAAACATGACATGTATAGATTAATCAGCTGATAATTGACAACTTGCATTTATATATACTTACACTTTATCTCTGCTAAGGATGATTGTAGACCGACGTACACTTTTGTTTCCTTTTTTATAAATTTGACTCATTATTTTGCACTACAGTAGGATTTAAAAAAAACATGCACTATTTTTCCTTTACTATTTTTAACCTTTGTAAAACTATATTCATCTTCCATATCTTTCCAATAGGATGGGGCAGGGGGCATTGGCCGCCAAGAAAAAGCAGGGTAAACAAGGGGGTGGGGAGGGGGGCTAAAAATGTTCAGGTCCACCCCTATTGGTGACTCTATGGATATATAAATCTAAATTAGAAGCAATTTTTAATAGATTAATTGTTTAATTATGATGAGATGCATATTGGCACTCATTATTGAGACAACGTGTCTCATAAGTCAGCGATCTTGATACTTTATTTTGGTTTAAACTTATTAAAACTGTTGTGTAACAATTTGTGCGAATAAATATTGAAATATTACAATTTGAATAAATACAATATGATTTATAACTTTGGTTATGGAGGTAATTATTGCCTATCTTTTCATTAAATTTTAAGGCCTTGGGGGAGGGAGGGGGGTCTTGAGCCTAAATCCCCCTAGCCTGAAATTCTTAAGTTTCCGGGATTCCTGTATATGGGAGTCATTTACAGCTTCTAATTTTGAATGTGCTGCTCAATTGTCTACATTTCTTTTACAATGGGGCAAGTTTAAAAAAGAAGAAAAGTATTTGAGCGAAATATGAAAGTTAAGTCAGGTTTGGAATGAGCCTTGTTTGCAGCAAAGAAGTAGGGGGGGGGGGAATCCTTAATTTAATAATTTACTGTAACAATAGAAAAAGTGGGGAGGGGATGGACATTTCCCCCTGCCCCCCTGAATTGCTCATAAAGACTTTTAAAATAATGCTTTACAAATCCCGGGCTATACAGCTGTATATATGATCTAATGAGCAGCTGAGCTCTACTGACAAAGCCTGGTAAAAGATTGCCATAATGTAACACTTGATCAGAAAACCCGTGATATCCCCTTTTAAATTCATTGAAATATATAATAGTGAACAAATACATTTCTGATTTAAATATGGCATTGTTTTAATGTTTTATACTGAAGACAATGGTTTTATGATGTGACCACGTTTTGGTCAATTAGTTCAGCAAGCACCACTCAAAAAGCCTTAAAATTCCATTACTTCTCCATTCAAGTTTCATCACTTTGTGAATGGTTGCTATGGCAACGCTGACCTTTCAGTGAGCACCACTTGTAGATTGCAAACCACCCTGATAGTGGAGACCTCTGGTGTCCTCTGCCAAAAAAGTGTTCCGCAAAGTACAGTTATCCCATGGGATAACTGTACTTAGCGAAACAGACTTTTTCAGCTAAGATGAACCTTGGAGTTCAATGTTAAAGCAGCTAGGACTGAGGGGGAGGCTTCATTATGTCATTTAACCAAGAAGTAAGTCAGCCTTAGCCACCACAATGTTTATGATATAGTAAAGTCAGATTTGAAAATTAAACCTAGTCCCCCCCCCCTCCCCTCCACAAAAAAAGGTCCTTAGAAACATGGTGTTCTTACGGGTTAGCTCAACTGCCCTGCCTTAATACTAATCAATGTCTGCAGTTTCATTTACTATTTGTTGGTGTTACATATATTTAAGCGTGTTGGATAATATACAACTATGACTAACTCAAATGTAAACAAACATGATCTTGATATTTCCTTGGCTGGGGTTCCGGCTTTACTGAGGTTGAACATAAACCAGCGAACCAATGAAGATATTTCCCCCTTTTTAATCCAGTGTGGTTCAGCCACCGTACATACTGATGTAATAGTTATCTATCTATCTACCTATCTACCTATCTACCTATCTACCTATCTATCTATCTATCTATCTATCTAATGACTCATTTCTACTGGGTCTGAAGCTTAGTCAGCCTATATGACCAGCTGCCAGAGACACACATAATGATGAGATGATAAGGCTTGTAGTTAGGTAGTTCTGTCTATCTGTTTGTCTATCTATCTATCAATCTATCAATCTATCCATCCATCTATCCATCTATCTATCTATCAATCTACAATTAGCAGCAATTAGAGCAATTAATGTGACATGAAAATTTGGCAGTTGGGAATTTAACAAATATAAATCATTAACCCTGTGATATAAATTAATGGTGTCCACTTCAAACATAAGTTACATGGTCATATTCCAAGGTGTTGCATAATGCCACATGAGCATGTGGAAGCAACGTCAGATTGGGGGTGCTATTGTCTCCTTGCTAATTCCCTATTGTACCCCCTTACCCCCCCCCCTCCAACCCAACTATCTTGCTATTTTGCAAAAGCAGCATTCTAGAATAGATGTCAGTGAGTGAACATCATATGTATACATTCATGAAGCAGTCATTTGAACTGCACCTGACACTATCCATGATACAAAACTGTAGGATTCAGGGGGGTTTTTCAGTCACTCATTAATGAGGCTTTAAAGCAAAACCGGTTAATTAAGCACGGAACTGGATAATTCTTCAAATGTTCCATAAATCGCCGAATTTGGAAATTAGCCGTTCTAGATCCTGGATCCGTACCTCTGGATTCATACCTGACCTCAGTACAACATCACATTTCGTCGTTATGAGATTGTAAAGCCTCCAAAACCAAACTGGCTCTGCTATCGTTTGGAGCCTGTCTAGTTATGAGGGAATGAAAACAGTGGCCCAAATGTGTCACCCACTAATTCCCCACTAGAAAAATTACAGAGTCAAAAGGGTAAAAATTAACATTACTATTTGAAAAAGCTATATATTTGTGAGGGGGGGGGGTGTATACTCTCAGATGAAAATAAAAAAAGTAACCGAATGTTATGGCAATTACTGCATTTATTTATATATATATAACATAGATCAGTCAGTGAAAAAGTCATTCAAAAAAATTATTACTTCTACAATCTAGTAAACACGACTTTTTCGGAAACACTATGTATGGAATTTATGGATTATCATATACATTATAATATATATTTGGTTAAACTTATATAATATACTTGTTCTATAAAACCTAACACAGGTTTTTTTTCTCAATATTTAAGTATTCACCCCTTCATGTTGTTGAACATCCGAGCGGGCACCACTGAATTGGCACCCATACTTGCATTCTGTCTCTATTAATCCGCAACCATCTTCATGTTGCCGGATAGTCAATCCATTTGCTTGGAAGGGGCAGCTAGCACCTTGGCAGGTGAACTGGGCACCTTCCAGCATTGCATTGACTATCCGGGGTTCGCACATGTCTCTCTGTCTGGTGGGATCCCTGCACTCTGGACAGAGGCTGTTACTTTCAAGCCAAGGTTCAATGCATGCCCTGCGGAACGTGTGTTGCCATCGAAGTTGTCTGGCTTCATTCAGAATATATAAGCTGAAAGACAAAAATTACTATTGTTTAATTAAACTGGGTAATTCTAGATACAAGGGCTGCACTGCAGCAAAACCCACACTGACTGCCCACACAGAACACATTATACTATATAATGTATGTTTACTACATTATACTTATATACTATGTTTACATGTGAGACATTAAGATATGTACATTGGAATGCCATTTGAGGGTGTAGATTTCTCATGTCTCCTAAGTAACCATTGTGTAATAACTCCATCAGATATGGATATAGAACGACATTATGGACACCAAAGGAAAGATAATTTCCAAGTCTAATTATTAAGACCAGTGAAAAGACAATGTATCTATGACTTGTGTTTGCTAAGATATGAGAGTTGTGATTAAGGATGTAATTAGATATTTTAAAAATGCCCAAATTTAGTCACCTGCCCGACAATACCAGGATTTTTGAGTCATATAAACAGGGAGTTAACATGGTAGGCCTACCATAAACCTATTGCTTAGCAGACACAATGCTAATTACTAATTTATGCACCATCTTCATTACAAACATTTATATGATATTTGCATCATCTTCAAAGACGCTGACTCATTAAATGCTTGAAGAATTCATTCCTAGATGTCTATTTATATATCTATACTTTGAATTTATTGCCAGCATACTGTATCTATATAGACAATATAATAGAATGTTCTACCTAGTCTACAAAACTAAATTTTTCATTTCTGCTATGAAGTTACAGTGGATATGAAAAGATGTGAATGTGTACTGAATGTTCTATTATGTGTATAGGTATAATTTACGCAACTTTGTGAGACTCACTACAGCACTGCACTGGGTGTGTTATTACAGAACTTTACTACTATGTATACTATATAAGTGAAAGATGTGTGTTAACATCCTATTGGCAATTAATGACCGACATAGACACGCAGCCTGTAAGTTTCAGTTCAATGCATTATATGATACCCAGAATTAATTTTTGCTGGATTTTTAGTTTAATTTCCTTGTGCTTATTGTCTAAGCTGAGGCAAGTAAGAGACCCCACCTTTCGTGTAAATAAGTTGCACAAGGAATTGTGAACAATATAAATGTAAATGAGGCACCTTAACAGACGTTTTGCAAGGTTGATCGAGGCAGATACCATGACAATAATAATTCATAAGACACAATAGTTACTATACAGCGCATGCATTACACATGAATCCATGAATCCATAGCCTGCATCAGCAACTCTGACGTCACTGGCTGAGATGAGTAGGTGGGAATTGGTACAAATAATTGATTATATTTCTTTAAACCAAAGTAGGAATTACATATGGTACATTATAAAACGTTTGGGTTTATTGAGGGGTAGCCTATGTTGCGGTCTTGTATAATAGCGTGGGGCGGGGGGGGGGGGGAGGAGTCCAATGTATAACAACAGAGTTACCAGTATTGTAGCCTGGTAAATAATGAGGTTAAAGTGTTCGATTTTGCCGTTTTGGGAAGTTAATGCTTAAAAACTCACAAACATCTAATTGTAAGTTTAATTTTTCATCATTTCTTTTTATAAGAATTTACAAAATTCAACAATAGTTTGTCTCCATGGTTTAATCATGGAATCTCTAGTGACTCCATGGTTTAATATCCAACTTCTATATTATAATGACCAACATCTGGGCAATAAACTTGTTTGCACCTCGTTCGCCCCAAGTTTATCCCTTTTCTGTACAGTTACATTTCTATAATGCTGTTTCTGTATTATTCTGGACTAATTGCTTTCATAAAATAGTCAAGTATTTTAAAAGTTGATAAATTATTTTACAATCGTTCTAATCTGTTTCTTTCACCCCTGAACTGTCCATGCTCGCTCTAAAATTGTATTTGGAAATGAAATGATCCATATATTATACCTGTCAAAAAAATACATGCGTATAGTAGCTTAATTAAATAAAGACACTTACCAAATACCGCATTTAAACCGGTCACGTAGTTGCTGTTCCTCCATTTCAATATGGCAGTTGTCTGATCAATTGTTGTCTGGTCAAGATAAATGCTCCAGGGAATTGTAACACTACTGTTAAAAAAAGCGCGACATGCAAATTCCAGCTTAATTCACCCCCCCCCCCCCTGCTGGCATTTAATTGGATATAGCATGGACCTTGGCCACCGTTACGCCCACCCCCTACCAAATTCACCCCTGACAAGCTGCATGGGAGTATGTACCAAATTATGACCAATGACAGTTGTAGCCCTAAATATGTTAGACATATAAAATGAAAAAAAATACAATTGGTGCAACCAATATTTCATCTAACAATGGTTTGGAAAATCAGTCTTAAGTACACCACATTATTTTGGTGTGCATACTTGCATCTGGGATGAACTAGACAACAATTGCAGAGATTGGACAGTTCGATCAAAATTAATAAAACAATATTCGGTGCTGTAAAACTGCACTTCAGCGAGCATACCACATCATCAGTGATGTCCTTGTAACAGCAACAAGTTCCAAAAATCAATTTATTTTGCTGGGATTGTAAAGATACTTGTACCAAATTTCTAGGCCTAATAATACGAAGGTTATGGTATAAATACTATAAAAGTACTCAGGTTGGAACTAATATCTTGTTCACTAGCAAAATATCAAATCTGCAATAACTCCAGAAGCCAGAAATGCCAAACTTAACACTTTATCTGCAAGATGATGATTTTTCTGCAATACGTGTCGAAATGTGTTAAACTAGCTCGTTCACGCCTAAACAAAGACAAGTTACTTTTAGATCCGGGTTTAATGCACCTCTCATAAGACAATCTATCTATCTATCACTCTATCTATCCATCTATCTGTATATCTATCGGTCTATCTATCTATCTATTTATCTATCTGTATATCTATCGGTCTATCTATCTATCTATCTATCTATCTACATACCTACCTATCTACCTACCTACCTACATGTCTGTCTAACTGTCTAGCTGTCTGTCTATCTATCCATCTATCAGTCTGTCTGTCTGTCTGTCTGTCTGTCTATCTGTCTATCTGTCAATCTGTCTATCTTTCTATCTGTCTATCTATCACTCTATCTATCTATCTATCTATCTATCTATGTCTGTCTGTCTAGCTACTTAGCTATCTGTCTATCTATCTATCTATCTGTCTATCTATCTATCTATCTCGTTTGACTACTATATAATGCTATATGTCTAAACCATGGCCAGGTGCCAAAGCAAACATGATGATGAGACGATACCCTGATAGCATTCCCAATCGTATCGACGTCGGCTCTATGTCGGCAATGATATGGAAACGACACTGGCCACATTTGGAATGCTATCTGAGTACGGCATGGATTTTTGTGTTTGTATGTTCATTGCAAAAAGAAGCATATATATCAATTCAAGATAGAAAAGTACAAGGAGTTCATTGATATTGAGGTAATAATTACATGTATATTAAAATTATAGTGGAAAAGTATAGAATGAAGTATTTTTCAAGCTATAAAAAACGTACTTTAGTAAAAGTAAGAGAATTTAGTATAATATCTGGAAACTATTTTGAAACAACTATTGTATGGTAATGTTGGAATATAAGATGATGCTTTATCCCTCTACTAGATACATGCCTAAGAAACACTCTAGGAGAGGGGGGGGGGTTTTTCTGATTTGCACTTAAGTTACCCCCCCCCCTGCAGTATGCCCTGACACCTTTGATCATGTTGATGGTAGTTGGGAAAAATGTATTCCGTATTCATGCTCCATTATATTTGTAATTAATTTTGTATTATGTATTGTATGTATTATTCTATCTATAGTCATTTTGACTTTAAGCTTAAGCATCTGCAGGACTGTATAACTATGATGTAAACAATTAAATGTAAAAATAGAAGAAGAAAAAAAATCAAAAAATAATTTTGCCTTAACTCTAGACTATCTAATTTCATTATATTTTCCTGTATTTTTGTTACTTCATAATGTGAAATTGGCCTTCATGTGCAATCAATATTTTCTCGTAACTTTTTTTTTGGTCAAATAAAGAACAGATCTGATTTTGATTTATTCACAATCAGTGGCGGTGCTACGGTGCGGGGGGAGGGGGGGGCAAACTTTGGTCAAAACATGGTCAAGAGAGGTGAAAACAAGGTTTTTGCCCAGATGTTTATTTGGCTAATTCAGTCTTATCAAATGTTTCAATCTGTCTGAAAAGTCGTTCTGATGCAACTGTCCATGCTCGCTCTAAAACTGTAATAGATGTCCAACATTTTGCACTGAGCTTTGATTCAAGAATGTCCTCAAAATAGATAGGTAGATAGATAGATATATAGATATATAGATAGGTAGATAGAGATAGATAGATAGATAGATAGATAGATAGATAGATAGATTGACAGATAGATAGATAGATAGATAGATAGATAGATAGATAGATAGATAGATAGATAGATAGGTAGGTAGGTAGGTAGATAGTTAGGTAGGGTAGGTAGTTAGATAGTTAGAGAGTTTGATATGTAGATAGATAGATATTTAGATAAGTATATAGATATATAGATAGATCCATATAGAGATAGATAGATAGATAGATAGATAAGTATATAGATATATAGATGGATCCATAGAGAGATAGATAGATAGATGTATTTATAATGCATGGGCAATACAATTGTATAAATACATCTGCTTTAGGATCAACAATCTATTTAAATCAACCCACTATTAAGACCACTTCACTGATATGACCACCTCTATGAAAAGCATCTCAAACATTTTAAAGTCAACCTCTCTATTAGACCTGTTTATTAGCAACCACTGTATGCCTATTAAGACTGCCTGGCCAATAAGACAATTTAAATTTGCGCAAGGGGTGGTCTTAAATTGTAGGTTATACTGTATTATTATTTTTATGTAATGATCAAGTTTTTTTCACATGTGGGCCTGTAGGCCTATAGGACAAAGGAATTTTTTTTAAATTCTACATAGTTCAATATAATGAGGTTAAATCACCCAGGTTTGTCTCCATGTTTAAACTTGTGAGCACAAAGTAGATAACCGCCTACCCCCCCTCATCCACAGCACTTTGAGTTTGATAAGCAAAAATTGCAAATGGGGGTTATAAGGCTATTAACCAACTTGTTTACCCCACACTACCTAATAAGTTGGGTCTGGATTTGTTGTAATGAAGTTTGCCTACTGTGTTGTCAAATTGCTCTATACACCTTTCTTCTGGATTATAACAACATACAATGACATTTTAACAAATGTTTAATATAAATATATATGAAAACGTAATACACTGCTGTCAAATGTATCTTTCAAAGGATTTTGGGTATTTATATATTCTCCTTTATAAGGTTCTTAGCTGTAGTATCTGGTTCCTTTTCAGAGGAAAAACTTGTTTGTTTTGTTTCTTTTTTCTTTTATCTAATTTCAGTGGCATTAGATCTATTTCCTGTGTGAATTTGATAATTTGCCGATTCCATCTGGTTATAGATGAAAGAGTGTTGTAAACAAGCAATTTGATTCGGTTGTAAAAGTGTCCAACTAGCAACTGGTGGAACGGATTGGGGAGCAATTCACAGGAAATTTGTCGCAATTGCTTTGAGGTCAGGGTAAGGGTAGTCACATTCTATAGATTAGACTTTTTAAACCTTGTGATTGGTCAAAGGTCTGAGGCTCATGCGCACACCGATTGAAGCTGAAGTTGTAAAGAGCTATCAAGCAATCATATTGCTCTGTGTACCAAGTTGATTTTTAGCACCTGGAAAATTGGAAATACCAGTCTCTACGTTGGCGCTATATCAACTAGACAACCACATGCACAATGAAGCTGGTGACTATGTGCATAATACTACTGCAAATCTCTGAATTAACAGGTAAGTCAAAAAGGTGTATGGCTATATGTAACTATTTTCATCTTTGCGTACTGCTTGAAGTTCATGGCATGGGCCAAATGGGGGGTCTTTAACTGTGATCTGCAGACAAATTTGTATGCAACATGAAACCATCTGGGTTAATATTCAACCACAAACAATGACATGGATTTCATCCCCGCCCTTTTGAACTAGCTAAGAGTTTGATCAAAACTATTCCACACTTTTGTCACAAGCGGTGTATGCATACTGAAAAATATTTTAACTGTTATAGATGTTACAAGTTATGACACTTGTGTGACCCAATTGCCTCACTGCAGATCAAGGAAGCATATTGTTAATTGTGCTAGATTATTTAGATATATATTTTAACTTCAGATGTTGGTTTCATGACAATACACACAATTAGAGACTTGTGGTATGCGTAATTCGAAGTCAGTTTCATGAGTTGTCCTATGCATACCACTGCAAGGTTCACTAGCATGGGGCAATTATACAAGTATGATATATATATATACATTTGTAACATGATTGGTGTGCCTATTTGTAATTTAAGTTAATTCCTCTGGTTATATGAAAGGCATGTGTGCAAAGACAGAGCATGAATTCAATGAAATAATTCATTTATTAACAGTGCAATAATATATGTACAATGGTTCATAAAATATTTCTAATGCACCAAAATTAGCATAATGCATACAGGCTATTTCATAATGCTGGCTGAATTATTAATCTGATTGCCAAAGCAAGTATACTCACGGTTGTTGATAGTTGTGGTCAGGTACACCATTGAGTCACTAGAGACTCCATGGGTACACTGACCTGGCAGGTGCGAATTAGACAATGACTAGGCCGCAACGCCATCATTATAATTAGGGCTCATAGATCACAGCAGTCAGAGGCGTAGCACACCCAAGAAGCTAGGCTCCAGGGGGCGGATCCTAAAACTGGCATGATTTGGATCCGCTCCTGGACGTCATTATGCATAATGAATAAAGCATCATTATGAGGAGTGACAGGACACAGTAGGCCTTAATACAATGTAGATCAGTATATGACTCCGATAAAATTTCCCAATGTTTACATTCCTTACATTAATGTTCAGATTTTCATTTGCCAAAAGATTTACCCCAGCTCAGAAGGATGATACTTTGCGTGGGTGTGAAAACAAAGCACACAGGAAATTATGCAGGAAGGGAACAAATGCACAGTGATTCATAACTTGAAATTTAAGGCTTTTTAATGTATATGTATACTCTACAGTATACATGCTCTGGTTCCTTTATTTTGTAAAAAAACAACAACAATACATTTACTTCATTAGTGAAGCCAATTCAAGTGTTCTGGAGTGACTGTATCCACGGGTACAAGGAATAATGACTATTCAAGCAATGGCCAAAGGTGTGTCAAACAATGATATGGAGCGTCCTCCACACTTATAATAGCTGGGTACGCCCCTGATAATGACTGGGGGCTGGCCCCTGATTAACCATGATAACCGATCTTTTTGCATTTGAGATCATTCTAATTTATTGCATAAACTTTATTGGGTTGGGGGAGGTATCTGCCCTATGGCCTTCATTGAAGATATGACATTACACTTATTTCTTTTCATTTAGTTTTTGTAAGATAAAACTGCTGCTGTAAACGAGCCCATGTTTTATACCATATATATAAATTATTGATATTAAGACATGCACCAATCAGTCGACTTCTCCTTCATTTCCAGGGTTGCCTGACATGGCAGAAGTTCATGCAGCTGTATTAGAAGCCAAGCAACTGGAGGATTATGCTGAAGAAATAATCCTAGCAGAAGGGAGTATGTTGGAGGCAGAAGATGCTGCTGTGAGGTTGGACAACTTTCTGCAAAGCCTTCAACTGATTGTGGGCTCATTCACAGAAAATGACTTTGAAAATGAGGAGTATGTCGATCTCCAAAGAGAGCTAACACGGGTTGCCCGAGTGCTGGGGCGAACAAGAGACCGGCTGAGAGCCATGGTGGATGCCAAAAGCAGTCAGTACAAGGCCCCTGCCATCAGAGATGGCTCAATGGGACGACCACGATTACATATCATGGAAGAACAGTTACGGATGTTCCAGCAACTTGGATTTTCCTGGACAGACATGGCCAGGATGCTAGGTAAGACCTTTAATCTCATTAGGATATTTGCACATTTCATTTGTAATCCGTACGGGGGTAAACTATTACATGAAAAATGACAGCTATTTTAATATCATAATCAGGTACTAGTGAAAGTAGTGAAGGCTACATGATATCAAGCCCTCACCTGACATTTATTGTGTGTTGTTTCCTACTTTTTTTTTTAATGTGGAATTACATTACATCAGTACAAATCAAGTCATTGTACATAGGAATTGACATTGATCACCTTTTTTTACCACATTCAACCTTAGTATAGAAGACATTATTAATTTGTTATTATGATATGTATATAGCTAATAACAAGACATAAGACAAGATTGGTTTGGATTCAGTTTGGCAAATGACATAATCATATATGCCGGCATCCAATTATTGAGCTTTAAAATAAATGGGATTATGAATTGGGCGCTGTTCATTATGCAACCATGACATGTTTCGTATCAAGTTGCTGCTCTCTGAAGACTGGTAGGCATATTTTATCAAAAGAGTTTAAGAAAACTTTAATATGCCGACATCCTATTATTTAGCAATGGAATTTTTGCTTACTTCTGTTATGACATTTTCTTAGAAATTAGCTCTACATCACAGGCTCAAGCAAATAAGTTGACATAGTGCTAAAAACTAGCCAATCAGCAGAGACTCAAACATTATATTTAAATTAGTTGATCCTGCCGTGACATGGTCTGACCACTACCCCTGGCCAATGAGGTCAGGCCTTCAATTAAAAAGGGAAAATTCCATTGCATTGGACATAAATTGAAGCTATGAAAGCGATTCTAAACAAGGTAAAACGGTTTTCACAATTCATAGGAGTGAATATAATAATAGCCCCTCTAATTGTTTCTGGTAGTTTGACAGTTATGAGTTGCCTGGGTACTCTGCATGAAATGTCCATTTTAAATGTTCATAGAATAATACCTAGGACGTTAAATTTATTCACACAAATTCAATTTTGTGGTCATCTATACACTCTGAAATTTTCTGTGGTGTATGGAATATTAAAACTTATGCTTTTGTTTTTCTGGTTTTATTTTCTTTAATGTTTTTAGCCAGTTAGATATCGATCACAATTTGGGATTTAGGATTTCGGAAATGTTTTCAGAATATAAATTTATACTTGTGAAAAGGGTGGTGTCATATGTGTAGAGTAATGGTTTAAATTGTTTTGTAACTTCCACTATAATTTGCAAATTTAATGAAAACCAGTGGACCAAGTATGGTATCTGAGAAAGATATGACTTTTAGGTTTGCTTGTATTCCTTTGTATATTACTCTGCTTATCTGTGGCCAAAAACCTAATGGACATTTATTACAGATCCAACTACACAAACTTTTTTTCGCAAACACTCTTTTTCTTTCAACACTTACCTATTTTGGAAGCATCCACGGTTTTTGGTGATTCTAGTGTCAGTTCATTTTTCTTCCCACTGCCGACTGTTAAACAAAGAAATGACATTTTGACATGTGTGTAATTTGGAATGACCGTTATCATTCAATATTGTCTCAAATTTACATCATATATATCACATATTTCCATATAATTGTACACTCTTCATTTTTATTTATGGATATACTAAATGGAAAGCATCTTAGTTAATTGATCAAATAAGAAAATATTATTAACTAAAAATATATATTACCTGGCTGAGAGTGACACTCCAGATGGTACAATGACTCATCAGTTGGGGAAACTGGATAGACAAGCAAACAACATTTCAAAATGAAACAGATAACAACTTCAAATGTATTCAATTCTTATTTAAGAGAATACAGGACTAATTACCACTGATGACAATCCAGAACCTCACTTTCGGCATTTGTATCTGTGTGTTAACTAGTTTCATATTCCATTGCCATCCATTTCTGCTGTTGAATGGCCCAAAAGATTGGTACATGGTCTTCAAGCCTGAACAAACTAGTGTCTTCTCAGCATTTTTCATATATAAACAATAACCTGAAACATTTGTAATTAATGCAAATTCGTAAATCTCAGAGCTCATATTCTTTGATGACCTGTCTCCCCCATTTGACAGCTTCAGACTGCAACTGATGTTTGCTGCATTCATGGAATGTGCCTCGCGGTATCCCTCACTCATCAGACTGAACAATGAAAGTTTTTCATACAGATCCAAGTTGGAGGCTTCTTCTATCTGAAAAGTGTGTTGTTGTTCTGCAAAAAAAGTATGGATATCTTATGTCTTAGAAACTACAATCATGTGTTTTTTGTAAATAATTCAATAGTCTAATGTCTGTGAGAGTCTATGGTAACACAGTCAACATCAGACAGATGATTACAAACCTTTTCTGCGCAGATAAGCCAGTTGCACACATTCTCTGCCTGGGTTTTCTACTTGACATTCTTGATGAGAATTGCATTTCTTCAAAATATTGGCTGTTAAACTTGTTGTACCATTGCTGTGTACGAGTATGAATTTATATGGAACACAGCTGATATGTATAGTGTGGTTGCATGTTTGTATGTCCTTAGAACTCCTTCCTGGACCTGAAAAATATAAAGCATTTAAATGCCCAAAACCTAATGTGGCTAATGCAGTAGAGTACCCTCGGCACATTTGAATGATGACATGTATATCTGTACTTATGTAAAATAGTAGTTGAGAAGTGGAGGTTTAGGTACATACACATGTTTCACATTTTTTGTCAAATTTTGTGTCTTATATACAAGGCTAACACATGGACACACATACACATTGAACATTATGTATATATACATTGGGTCAGGCTTACTACATGTGCTAGGCATCAAGATTGGTAAAACCAATCAGTAATTGGTAATTTTTTTTTGTAATGTTACAATCAATTTATTAAATAATGGAATGTACTACTACTACTACTACTACTATTATTATCTAAAAAAACAGGAATACAGCAAACAACACAATGTTCAGCAATTGATTAATTTTTCAATTGTTATAAAAGAAAAAGACATAAAATCAAAACAAGCTTTGAAAGTGAAAGCTGTAAATTTTATACAATTCACAGCAAATTTTATAAATGTACGCATAATAGTACTTAAAAAAAAAGGGTATAGTTAAAATTTGTTATTTACATAATTCTGTATATTTTTTGACATTAAAACTCCAACCAAAGACACAACTAAATTATTTAGACAAATTATGATGTTTCAAACATGTAGGTAGTTTTGCAGTTCTGTTCTGAGAACAACATAAAAAGTTGTATTTTCTGTTTAATAAAAATGTTTTTTCCATTTGATATAATTTGTATTTTCTGTTTAATAAAACTAGTATTTTCTGTTTAATAAAAGTTGTATTTTCTGTTTAATACACCTGAGACATGTCAATGAGACTATGAAAAAGCACACCTGGGCCATAAAGATTAATTAAACATATATTAATGTTCATACAATATTGTTGGAATTATGCTCCAGAAGCTAATTGATCAGCCCAACCTTTTACGTATACCACTTTTTTAAAGCACTTCATTTTTCCGGACAAAACAAATAAGAAACAAACTTACAGATAAGAAGGAGAACAACAGCAAATTTCCAAAGAGAGCCTTGCATTTTTAGTGATCTGTAGGTTGCATTATGCTTGTAAAATTGATGAAGGAAATCTGAAAACTAATAAGCTATATCACAGTAATGCCTACATCATGATTTCATGTAATTTCCTCATCAGATAACAGCACGATTTTATAAATAAAACCATCAGTTCACTGTTACAGTTATGACAACCAGGAAATTTGTAAAATGGACCATATGATTGATACAACAACAACATGATATACAGCTAGATGTTGTCATGTGCCAAGTCCATGAAATAGCATGACTAGTTTATAAACCTCTGGGAAAAAGTAATATTTTGACCATGTATGTATAATTTATAATTTTTGTCCCAGTCTGCCAGTAATCCTGTATGTATAAAAAATGGGCTAAACTTGCTCACTCTGCCAGTCACATATAGATTCTTTCCACAAGCATACGTGAGGCAATCGCGGTTTTCACAGTCACGGATAACACCAACGAGTAACCACATACACAAGAAATGGGCTAAACTTACTCGTAGCTCTGTTAATCACGTATAAATTCTTTCCACAAGCATACGTGAGGCAATCGCGGTTTTCACTGTCACGGATAACACCAACGAGTAATCATGCACATAAAAATGGGCTAAACTTGCTCACTCATAGCTCTGTTAATCACGTATAGTCTTTCCACGAGCATACGTGACTCAATCATAGATAGCATCAATCGCTCGCCAAACATCAGTTGCCTAGCATCCTTGAGACATCCTTGAGGCATCATTGAGGCATCCTTGAGGCATCCATGAGGCATCCGTGAGGCATCCGTGAGGCACCCATGAGGCACCCGTGAGGCACCATGAGGCACCCGTGACACATCCGTTCACGAGTAAATCACATAAAGCGCTTGCCGAGTGAATTCCAAGCCAGTTACATAACTAATATAAACAATTAAACATGTTTGAAATAGTTTGCCCTCTCCAAGGATGCTCACGAGTGGTCTAGTGCTACCAGGAGTGTCCCATGGATTCATCCATGGTCATGCATTGGTCTTATCTGTGACAGTGTAAACGCCCTTTAATGTGGTAATGCAAACTTCTGCACAGCTCAAACAAAGGTTGGTATAAAATGTGACATTACATTCATTCACATCAATACATTGTGACTTTTCTTCTTCACAGACTTTGTGAAAGAAAAGCATACTCTCAAAAAGGAAATGGCGATGTAGTGGGACCGTTATAGTCATTAACTGATGAAACCAATATGAAAATCATTTCTGTTGTTCGTCTTCTGCTCTTAACAGGTATGCATTACTCCTAACATTCATTGCACAAATATTAATGTGTTTGTTAAATCAGAACCAACATCTGAAAATGTATTGCTCAAAAATGCTATTGTGATTTTTGTTTTTAATATACTAGTATCTTGTGCAACCTTTTTGAGTTTTAAACAATTAATTTTAATGAGTCAAACTGTTCAAATTTGATATATGTGATTCATGATTAAGCTACATTTGATTCATCTACTTCAAAATATTGCAGGGTTTGCACGTGGACAGTTGATTGCAACACCTCCATCAAATACAACAGGCTTAGTAGGAGCAAATGCCAAGTTTAATTGCACTGTGGCCTTTGGTTTAATTGAATAAATGAATTGGGAATTCAATGACAGGATAATATATTCCTTGTATGGAGGCAAAAATGATTACCCGCTTGGAAAACACAAGTATGAAGTTACAAGAAGCGGAAACTTATTTAGTCTTGAGGTTAAATATTCAAACCTTACAGATGGTGGACAATACTCGTGTTCATCATTTCTATCAAAAGCAACTGCGGTGTTGCTTGTGTTAGGTAAGAAACTAATGATTTTGTCAAAATTAAATATTTCATAAAAGTTTGACTACTATTCTTTGTATATTTTTGAAGTATTTTTATATGTTGTATGCCAATTTTTTGGGGCTCAAGTGATAAGGAATGACAAAGTTTTCAAAAATTGCATTTCCAGATAAACCTTCGGCAAATATTCATCCTCCCAATCCAGTTGAAGGTAACATCATCACTTACTCCTGTGAAGCAAGGTTTGGAGGCCCAAATACAGACTCTATTTCTCCTGACTGCTATCCTCAACTGGCAATGTTCTTTGAAGGAAGATCGATAGGAAATGAAGTGGAAACTGGAGCAAATGGTTATTACTTGAAGAAGGTCAGGCATATACAAGCGTGCTTATATATAAGTCAATGAATTTTACCCCAAGGTTTTTTTTAGCAATAAGTCTGATTTTCCTTATCATATAGATGTCTGGTTTCATGATTAATAGGTCCATAACATGACAGCAGTAGCCAATATGCACGGAAATGAATTAACCTGCAGATTAAGCACCAGCTGTGAGCCTTTCTCTACTACAAGTCAGACCAAAGAGTTGAGTGTATTATGTAAGTTTTATTAGGATATCTTCACTAACAACAATTTTTTCTATAATAACTTTTTGTTTTATTCATGGCGCAATTATTTATGTTAACTTTGACTAATACCCAATTATTATTTCTTAAGATTCAGTACGGAATACTACTTACACGTCACGTCTTGAGAAGTATCACGCTGGAAGCAACCTTCTTTGTATGGCTGAAGGGAATCCTGCGCCAGTCATGGAATGGGAGAATTTAGCAAAACCAGGTAAAGAAACATATTATTTAGCAAAACTAAACATTCTATGAAGCTCTGAGCGACTGTAGCATAAATTGTGTATTTGAGCAGTTTCTCTCAAAATATACCTGCCATTTAAATTCCTGGGCCTCATTCAAACAGTGGAAACACTGTGGGTGTATACCACAATGCCAGGGGCCGATACAGGGCTCTCTGCAATACACACTGTCTTACTCTCCCTTCACTTAGCCCTAGTACTTCCCACATAGCTCTCCCTATAGTTCTAGTGTGGATATAAATGACTAAATATCTGGTTAAACACACACACTCCAAATAAAAACAAATACTGATTTTGGATGGCTTCTTCTAACATCATTTCTACCAGGATTAGGAGAAGTTATTTCCAAGCCCTAAAATTGCTTTACAAATTTTTTCAAACTGAAATGAAATATGACACTGATAAATTAAATCTGAATCTGAATAAAAAAAACTGAACATTTATAAATATAACACCCTATATGTTGAATCATCCTTGTGGGTGAGTTGACCACACATATCATGGATGTCATATTGTGCCACATAAGAGCTTTTGTGCATATTCTCACAAACCAGTGTTCATTTCGTTTTACAAGGTATCTAAATGTGTGAGTTTGTTTGCAGTAATAGGAAGCCAAATAAAAGGAATGTGGTTGAACATCACAGAAAACATGGTAGGAACAAATAAATGGAGATGTACTGCAAGAAATTTTGTTGATGGTGAAATGCATGAGAAAAGTTTGACTGCATCCTTCGAGACATGTAAGTTTTTTTTTTTTTAAAGTGGTTTAAAAAAATGCCAAAACTTGGTTTGGAAAAATTTAAAGTATGCATCGTCACAGTATAAAACTGCGGACCATAGAATAGCGTTATGCTACATTTCTGATAACTGGAAATTCTGACAATTATTTTATCGAAAAGTATGTGGCACGTTTCTAATATGCGTCAAATATTTCAAAAAATTTAGATTGTTATTTAATTTTTATTGAAAAGTGTGTGGCTACAATTCTGATATTCCCCAAACCTTTACAATATTTTTTCTTCAGAAAATTCATAACTATTTTAAGTATTGTTTCCAAAACAATATTGTTCAAATATTTTTACAACAAAGAAATTGTCTGTCTCATGGAAGACTGATCTAATTCAAATTAGACCAGTTTTGAATTCATATCTCATTTTGACTATTTATTCCTTATGTTCAATTCTGAACTGTCAAATTCCTGGTAGAAATATTTTAAAGTTGTGAAAATTGCTGTAAATAACTCATTGTCTGAGTTATTTTTGTTCAGTGGTCAAAGCATTGTGGAAACAAGCAATTGAGTGTAAATGCTAAGATAACGTAGTTTGAATTGGCTCAGTGCTGCGTGGATATTTTCACTATTGGTAGTAAATACATGGAAATAATGAAAGAGTTGTTTGTGCTGTACTGATAGTATCCATGGGGAGACAGTTTTGCACAGAAAAATACTTTAATATCAGAGTATTAAAATATAGAGGAGAGCTATATTGAAAAATATAACTTATTTCTCTCTGATACCCTACAAAATTTATATTACTATACTCTGCCTGAGCTGGTGATTTGCTTGATTCCAAAAATGCTTTGTTTTTTCTGTGAAATATCGAGGATTTGGTGTTTGAGAGAAGTGAAAACAAAACAGGCTCTCCTGAAAATTGCAAATTTCACTTCGGCACAGTCTTTCATGAGATAGACAAAATGTTTAATTAACATTTTGAGAGTATTGTAGATCACATTGGCACAACATTAATTGCTTAGAATCCTAGAAGCAATAATATGAGTTTTCTTTCCCTGAAACATGTTCAATGTGAGGATATTTCCTGAAACATAGCCAGAATATACTCACAACATTAATATTATCATGTATTTCGTGTCCTGACAAGCTTCAGCTTGAGATAATCTTATGAATGATTACAGCGACATGTCAGGATTTAGGAAATAAAATGTTGTGTTTGCATGGTTGGTGTTTGCAGTGACAGATAAGACAATATATGGTACTGATGCAACCAAAGATGCAACAGAAGATGGAAATGGTATGACTCATTAGTATGAATTGGCAGTTTGTCTTAGCACATGTTTTATCACTTTTAACATGATGCATCATAACCCAAATCTGTGATTTTATGAGTAAAGTGGAACAGTCTCAGCAGGATCAGTACATTTTAACATCTTCTTTTTTTTGTCATGTGCAGATGCAACTGTGTATATTGTCATCCCATGTGTTGTTGGACTGGCTGTTTTCCTTGGCATTCTTGTACTGTACAAGTGTAAGTAGGGCGTTATTAGTCTGATATATAATTGGATATATAATGGCTTCATCCCATGAATGAGCATTTTTTTCCCCTGATAATGGTGTTTTTCCCTGAGTGATATTGAACTCAAAGAGTTGATATCAAAGGCCATAGAGATGAACAAAATTTTCGAGGGATGTATGAAATTCAGCCAATCAAAACAAAAACTGCAGAGATGTTTGAAAATCACAGGGATGTACCAATTTTGACCAATTAGCAGAAAATATTCAGATCTCGGACAGTACGGGTTCTTGAGTGACTTTACCAGGGATGTTGAATAAGGAGTGTGTCTTCTTCATTTTTTAAAACTTCTCACTGTGATATTTTTTTTCTCTGTGTAGTTCGAAAACAGATTAGCAAAAACATATGTCATCAGAGGAGGCTTGAAGAAAATGATCAACAAGAAGAAATGCCTCTTGCGGTAAAATTAATTTTCTTAGCTTTTTCCTATTTTCATCATGCTTTTTCAGTACAAATAATCTACAGTAGAATTTGACTCACAAGGAAACATTTTTTCAGGTCGAGCATACGTCTGGTGATAACGTTGGAAGAAATAAACCAGAAGAGACTGATAATCTTTTAGTGGCATCCAATACTAATGACTCAACCATACAACAGGTGACTTTTTTTGCCATATATTGCATTAGTATATGTTTTCTGTTGTGCTAGCATGGGTAAATCTGTGAACTAATATTTCAGTGTAACAATACTACAGTCCACCACTACTGCTATAAACAAACTATTTAAAACTTTGAACACAAAAATTGAACTGTCCAAAGGAACATATTCTGGAAATGTAGAACATCTAATTGCCAAATCTTCACAGAACAATCAGTTCACCAGTGCATTAAGTTAACTTTGGAAGAGTGACTTTATGTTTGTTCATATAACTTGAATATGTTTTCCTGATAAAAAAAAAACTCCAAGAGAACTTATTTTTCTCAGGCTTCTCACTCATTGGCAGAAAATGACGGAAGTAATGTCAAAGGAGACACGGGGAGCTTGGTAGCTGTAAATTCACCAAAACAACAGGTGAGATGCTTAAAATGTATTTAAGCTTGAATGGTATTTGACGCTTAAGCACTGGCTGATATTTCTTTCAACAAATTTTTCCAGACACTGCCAACAAACGAGGAATCTGCTAACTCCAAGTAAGTATGTTTGTAATTTGTTTACTAAAAATGCATTAGGCAGTCAAATTATAAACAGCAATGAAGCATTGTTTTCATCTAAGCTTAAAGTATGGCACACAAATTGTCCGAGATGAGAATCATCTGCTAAATGGCAAATATGTTAATCCATGGGCCAGAAATTGAAATGTACAATGTTGTCATTAGCACTGAAGAAGATATGGTATTTCTAAAAGCCTAACATTGACTAATTCAACAAGTATATGGAACCAAAAACACACACAAGTCATGTGTTCCTTTTCCCTGCACCCATACCTCCAAGCAAGCAGGAACTCCACAAAGTTATGTGTTCCAAACGCGAGAACAGCCTCTTAAGCACCTTACCTTATAGGAGCATATTTGTATTCTTTAAACCCTAGGCTTTTAAATTACATGGGTCTCCAAAATTCCCAAAGGGTGGGGAAGGGAGTCTAAGTTGGCTCAAAGACTATGTGTAGTTGATAAGTGGCTGTCAGAACAGAATACCTGCCAGCAAGGTCAAGAAGATTCCAGCAGCACATTGCTTACAATGATCTATTTTGCTTGATAACTAGTAGCTCAAATATATGGACTGTTATATTTTTGATCTAACCCTTGAAAGTGTAAGACCATTTCTTTTTTCCTCAATAATTCTAAATTCAATTATCAATATTCTTCACAGATCATTGGAGCTGACAAGAATCATGACCGAGTTGAAGATGAAGGATATGGACAGCAAGGGAAATAAACTTCTACCCATGGTTAAACAATATGGAAGAAAAATGCTACAGGATAACCCAGATATTTTCTTGACTATGGTTAAGAAGGCTAGCAATCTGATTCAGTCACCGCATTACACCAAAATTATGCAGGCAAGAATAAGACATTCATTTATAGACTTACAATTGCTAAGTAAGGAAATATAAGAAGATTAGATATGCACATAAGAAACATAATGTTGAAGATTACAAAAGTGTAATATGACATTGACTGACCTTATTAAACTAACAACACAATATAAATTGCAGGAAATGGCTAATGATTACAAAATGTTGAATGAACATGGACCCTTGGATTGCCTTCTGACGCTTTTGGATACCTATACAGATTGTCAACTTCTATTTAAGCACCAAAATGAAATGTTATCACTCATCCAGGTAAGATATATGTGACGCACCATGTAAAAGGGGGCTAATGGGTGGATTTTTCAAAAAATGGTTTTTGATGGCAAGTAATTGTCTAACATGTGTAGTTTATGGAAATGTAAAAAATTTCCAGATATCTCAATATTTAGTGGTCATATGGGGTATTTGAAAATTTGATGTTTTCGCGCACATAACCACTGAGACGTAATGAGCAGCAACACAGGCACTTGTAAAACTATGCATTACGTTTTATGGCATATCTTCGTTATCTGTCGTTCAAAACTTACGTGATTTGGATATGTGATAATGAGGTAACTTTTCTATACTCAAATAAAATTGTGAGCTGCTACAATAATCACTTTTTGTAAAATTTTGCGTCTTAAAAATCCGGTTTCCGTAAAAACAACCTCTGTATTTGGTTTTTTATCTCGGTTGCTCATTCGCCAACAATTACCAAAATCTAGCATTGTGTTTGTCATGACATTTTCTAAATCTTTCTGAAATTTCATAATTATATGTGCAACATTTGTAACACAATTGAGCCTCAAACATGGGCCACCAGCTGAGGTTAATATTCTTACTACGGAAGCCTACTAGTGCCACACACAACTTTTTTTTTGCGTTTTTTTTCTACGTAGAATCTGAATGTTTTTAGATTTGTGTTATTTGATACAATTTTTTTTAGATTTGCGTTTTTTGCTGCATAGAAATCAATTTTTTTTAAATTAACGGTTTTTTTTGCGTAACTTTTTTAATTTGCGGTTTTTGATACATAATTTTTTTCATATGCGTTTTTTCTACATAATTTATTTTTTTGGCCATTTTTTGGTACATCATAATTTTTTTTTGTGTTATTTCCCGCATAATGTTTTTCAGTATGCATTCTTGATATTTTTTCATCTGTGTTTTTGGCTACATAATTTTTTTTTTCCAGGGTACATTTATGCAAAAATAAAATTTTATTTTGCAGTTTTTATCATTTGTGACTTTTGCTAAATAAATCGTTATTATGTGTTCTTTGCTACATGATTGTTCATCATTTTCGATTTTTGCTACTTAACATTTTTTCACTTTGTTTTATCCAACATAATTTTTTTCAGTGTGTGCATTTTTTTATACCCAATTTTTTTTGAGTTTGTGTTTTTCATTACATAAATTATTCTAAATTATATATATATTTTTTACATTACATTTGAATCTTTTTGCTATTATTCGCAAACATTTGCGAATAAACACAAAACGCAAACATTTGCGAATAAACACAAAACTATTCAACTCCTTCTAGAACCAATTGAGCAGAACAAAAAAATTATGTAGCAAAAAAACACAAATTCGGAAAAAAAATTATGTGGCAAAACACTTTAATATTTGCGGATAAATGCAATATTATTTAACTCCTTCTTGAACCAATTGCGTGAAAACGAAAAAATTAAGTGGCCAAAAACGCCAAAAAAAAAAAGTTGTATGTGGCACTAAAAAGCTTCCATATATGAGAGTTAGAACATATAGAACAACAAGGGGACAGCACTAATTTTGATCTAATGCTAAAATTATGACAAATATACCTAAATGGTAGCTCAAAGGCTCTACTTTAGGTATATAGCTAATGATGCTCTGAGTATTATTTTGGACAAATTGGGGGACATCATAAAATGGTCAGTTTTTCTAAAAGACAAGCATGGTGATCCCTCTTTTTTATTGTCTCATATAGATTATTATAATAAGTTACAGTCGGGTACAATGTTATATTAAATTCATATGGATGGACTTTTTTTAATTGCAAGATTTGTAAAAAAAAAGTTCCCTTAAAAAATTAGACTTTTTGAATTGGCTTGCTTTTTCTTCAGATCCCCTGAAATTATTGTTCTCTTTTGAGTTTCTGATGAAAATGGTCTCAAAATGTTCCTGAAAGTCCACTGCATGCAATAACATCACCTGCTTTTATAGTTATAGCATTGCAATTAAATTATTAATTATTAGGTTGGATATAAGTCGGAATGAGTGGGGAAAAGCACAAGAATAGAAAACATCTAATAATTTGAAAATTAGCATGCTGACCCCCCCCCAAATTTGTTTCCATATTTTAGCTTTATTATCCCAGGCAGAGGTTTGAGGTAATGCAGACCAATTGTAGACTGCAGAACTTGATTGATTTCTTTATTTGTAGATCTAGTAACATTGCCAAGCTGTTCCTAACTTGACACTGTTGACTTTCTGTATGTATACTCCATTAACAAGTTATACGTGTAGTGTGTGTGCAGGTGGATTTGTCACACTTAATTTCCGAAGCAGAACTCCAACGCTATTGTATATACATTGATATAATTTGGTATCTTATTAGTCTGTATGGCCAAGTTGTGACTTTTGATAGTCTCATTGACATGTCTCAACTTTGTTTGAAGGATTTGGGAAAACATTTTTACAGATTATTTTGCTTTTCCTAAGCAGTACTCGGATACTACTGCACCTACCTGCTTTGTTATTATATGTCTAAAATATTTTATTTGTGCCTTTTGGTGTCCTTATGACCATAAATACTATAGAATATTTTGAAAAATTCATGTTTTCTAAAGCCTGTATCAACTTGGTCTCACCTACTAGTGTACCTAAAAATGTTATTTGTCTTCTAAAATGTCTATATCGTAATACTTTAAATTTCAAAGCTTCATTTTGACATATATTGCCCTTTCTTTTTTATAATTGTGGAAATTATGCAAAAATTGCTGAACTTGTGTTGTTTGCTACATTTCATAACCCCTGGTACTCTATGATACACTGATATCACAAACCTTTGGAGAATTAAGCGTACAGTGCCTTACAGAGGTATCCTGGACCATGCATGCTAGCAAATATGCCCCCCATTATAATTCTTCTCATGACATAAAAGACACATGCATTAATCACACAAGTTTTTTCAGATGAATATTTAAAGATATCAATAAAAAGATGCAGAAAATCAAATTATTATACTATTATATACAGCTGTAACATTATGCAATCACATGCATGCTAAATCCCTTTAATCAGGCAATTTGATAAGATGCTATTGTTGAACCCAGAATTCTTTTTTTTTTGTTCAGACATACCCTACTAGTCATATAGTGGTTATACTGGGAAACTTTCATTTGATATTTTCGGCACTTATCAGGTGAATGCAGGAATCTGATAGCAGCTGTTGATAACTTCTTCTTTCTGCCCCGCCCAGGTTGATTAGCCACTGTACCTTTACCTTTGAATTTGCGAAATAATGCATCCAACTGTGTCTTTTGAAATATTCAGTATCTTAGCTATTTTTGTATCATTTTCCTTGCTTGTGCAATGCCAAAATCGCTTCTCTGATGTTTTTGTGAGTATTCTCTTGTTTGAGCCATGTCTCCAGTTGACAATGACATGAATCTAATGATTTAAGGCAGTGATTAAAACTGGAACACCAGCACTCAATAACCCAATCAAAGCTGCTTGTTTTCAGTTTTTGTTATTCACTATTTGAACTGTTTGAACAACCCCCGATTTGCTAATCTGCGCTTTTATGAGTAATATTGTATGTAGGGGTTGAATAATTTTAAGAAGCTATAATTAAAAGTAGTATATCGTGATTCATCAGAAAAAAAAACCTCGTCTGGTATTTGTTTAGTTGGTATATTTAAAGCAAAAAAAAACAGCTAATATGCAAAAAAATCACACAAAATCAGGTCATGCCTGCCATTTGAGTGCACGGTCTGACTAAACTTTAGCAATTATTTTACTCCCTGGGTAATATACTTGAAATAAAAAATCTAATATTGTAAAAAAAAAAAAATAACAAGAAAAGTGTGGTGTCCTGTTTATGCTGAGGAAAAAGTACCCCCCCCCCCTTAGGGAAAATGTGTACCATAGTGTGGAACCTAGCCTATATCATCTCATCATTACATCTACCCCTGCCAGTTGGTCATGTAAGCTGACTAAGCTTCAGTAGCATTGAGGCATTTAACAAAAAGAGGATAATGCATGCCTGTTATAATGAGTGAGTGAAAAGATTAGAATAATTATGAAAAAAAAATCATAATTTTCCAATTTCTGACTGAACTGATATTTTTGAGGTCAATTTATGATTATTATGAATAAATATATTTAAGAAACACATGTGATAGGTCAAGTCAAGTGCAATCCCGGCAAAATTTTGAGACATTGTTTATATCTGGGCCATTATTTCTTGATACATTTTGTATTGTTGCTATTTTTTGTTACATGGTAGACTATTTACAACAAAAAATGTCACAAAATAATATTTTGTCAATCATTGAGATCTTAACCAATCAAATTAAATTAAACTTTGCAATATATCTCCCACTGAACACATTGGCCAATGAGCTTCTGAAATAGGTGGACAATGTTTCCAATGCCTGCACATAGCCTGCAGTCAGATGATTAATTTAATGTGTTAAAATCTGCTGTAATACTAAATAACCATTAACAACCTTTTATACAATTTTCAGGTAAATTCAAAGATCACATTTAGATTGCCCCAGACGTAGTCCCTTTCCTTAGATACAGTCCCTATTAGGAAACACGGCTTGGCAACCGTCATTACGTCTGCCAAATAAAAAAAGCCTGATTGTATCCAGGTCAGCAGGTGCTTTCTAGGCCAGAACAGTCTTCAGGCTTAAGACTGGCCCAAATTTTTTTTATAATTACGCACGCGTGGCTTGCTTGCATTTTCCCGCCAATTTCGCAGTTATGACGTCACCACCCGTAAGCCCCCTTTTCCCGTGGCGCGCCACATATAGAGAACAATTATGAATTAATATTGCGTTACAAACATATTGTTTAGCAGAAAATCTGTTGTAAGATTTCGACAGGATTTGTTTATAATATCTTGTGAAAACAGGTATGTTATATTTCTAAATTAAGTATCCATTATTGACTTTCTAAAGAAAAAAACCACATCCACTATCAGTTTTGAAGGTACCTTCTATCTTTCACCTGACATTTTTATGAAGTATATAATATTATACGTGGGCCCTCAGTCACTAGGGGCCAATTAGCTAGGGGCGGTAACAGTTCCTATCAATCATAGGAGTGCAAAACACTGACAATCCAGTCCTAAATAATGCCACATTCGGCTGTTTTTAAGACCTGTTTTGTTTGCCGTTCCATTGAATTCAACAGCGCAGTAATTGAACTACTTTCATCGCCATACAGCAATGTTGTGAAATCACATAATGTTTGTACATTGTATTTGTGTCCATCTGTATTGGATATCTCAAATTCTCAACTGTTTCAGATATTGACAATAGCAGACAACAGCACACAGTCAAGGTTGGTAGTAATCAGTTAAATATTTTTAAATTGTGCAATACTATTGCCTGCAAATAAAAAATGTGGACATAACCATAAGAACAACCAACATTTAAAAAGTATTATGGATCAGAAATTCCAATGGGTATTACACCTGGAAAATTGCTCAGTGATTTGCAAATAATGTTTAGAAAAAAATGTGATATATTCATATCAACTGAGTTTTTGTTTCCTTTCTCATTCCATTGACACAATACAGGACAGAGATGTTGATGGTTCTTCTTTTAAATGCTGAATATATATCGGATTCAAAACTCTACATACACTGGCAGAGGAAATCATATCTACTCTCAAGCTCCTCCTGGAAAATGGAGCTGATCCCACTTGGATACCGGAGGGCAAGTGGTCAATGGATAAGCACGTAGAGCACAGTGCCCAGTTTGAATTATTTGGGGTCATTAAATATATTCTTTGGAACAGAATTAACCTGCATGATGCCTTAAGGGATGTATTGCCATTATTCCTGTCCAAAGAATGCTCCTTGTACCAGCACACCAAAGGCTCATTACTTCATGCACTTATGGATCTGGATTGGGATGATATTATTGAGAATATCAAAAGCATACCGCCAAATTTCTTTCAACACTACAAGATCATAATATCTGAGGTTTTAAGAAATAATCCTTCATTTACTGACATGCAGGATGACTTCAAAAGAACCCCGTTGCATTTATTCATCCAGGAGATGAAACTGCCGGAAAGTATACTGAATCTTGTCATAGATATTGTATCATTTCTAAAATCAGAAAAAACCCTCAACATGACTGATGTTGAAGGTCAGACAGTCTTGCATTGCATAGGACAGGCATTTCCAATTTTACAGGGAGAGTTCTCGCAAAAAGGACAGGAGGCATTTCTGAAGATGGTCAATAATCTCATAACTGAATCCAACACTGATATTCAGGACAAGAAAGGACACACAGTCCTGCATATAATTGCAAGCAAATTCAGCAAAGACCTTTTAGATCATTGCCTTGATCTGTTCTTTAAACTTGTCAAAATATTTACCACAAAGTCTAATATTGACATTCAAGAAAACCATGGAAACACCTTCCTGCATCTGCTAGCAGAGAAGTATCCCAAACAAATTTCAAGAAATGGTTTGAGACTTTTCTTGGAGCTCATGAAAGAGCTTGCCTCCATTGCCAACACAAACATACAGGATTATAAACAATGTACAGCTCTACATTTAATTGTAAGAAAATACAGCATGTCCATTCCGAATCAATGCCAAGAAATATTTCCTGAGCTTGTAAGAGTTTTAGCAACTGCAGAAAATGTTAATATTCAAGACCAACAGGGAAATACTTTTCTGCATATTTTGGCAGATATGTATCCAAAGAATGTTACAAAATATTGCCTGAAGACAATACTTGAGCTTATCCTTCATCTTGCATCATTTTCTGCAAAACCTGTCCAAAATAAGAAAGGATGCACTTTTTTACACATACTGATGAAACATTACTACAATGAAATTCCAGAAACTTGTCTATTTCTGTACTCGGAAATTGTCAAAAAGTGTATTGGGAACAATCAATTATATTTTTGCTTGGGAACTCCAATGCCCGCGGAGTAGCACAGGGCCTAAATGACAGAGGTTTAGACGCCTGCGGTTTCACTCTGCCAGGTGGAACCATCTCCCATGTCACGTCCCGTCTCCGACATGTGAGGTCCCCTACAGACTACCTCCTTCCCATGGCTGGGGATATTGAAGCTTCGGACGGCCTTCCCGCAGAATCAATCTGCGCTCGCTATGAGCATATGCTCAAGGAAGCTCGTCAACTCTTTCCTTGGACTCGAGTCATGCTCTCCGGCCTCCCACAGACTGGTAGCAACCACTGTCAAGACATCACACGGAAAGTGAACAGTTACCTTGAGGCAGTTGCTCGTGACGAAAGGCTGGTAGAGTATGTCTCCAACGCTCGAGCAAAGCTACGGGATCACATCCACCTCAGTCGCACAGCCAGAGAGAGACTCTGCTTTAATGTGTCTTGTGCTGTCAAGAAGGTTTTTACGTAAATAGGTTCCAGCTGCAATTGCCTCCTGTAAATATGACTATTTCAAACTCAATGGCAATGTATGACTGTAATATTTTTATACCATCTGATTTTAGTAATGTTGAACCTGTGATAGATTTTTTCGTTGATGAATGTGTGGATGTGGGGGATGGTTCTGACATTAATACTAAGATTGTTGTAGATACAAATACACACTCAGACATAAACTTAATTCATGATATGACTCAAATGTTCAATGAAAAATCTAGATTTTGGACCAATAACACAAGTAAAAACAAAGGCTCAAATGAGAGTTGATGAATGTGTGGATGTGGGGGATGGTTCTGACATTAATACTAAGATTGTTGTAGATACAATTACACACTCAGACATAAACTTAATTCATGATATGACTCAAATGTTCAATGAAAAATCTAGATTTTGGACCAATAACACAAGTAAAAACAAAGGCTCAAATGATAATTTTCTCAAAATAATTTCATGGAACATTCAGGGCATTGGTCAAAAATTAGAGTTAGAGGAGATTAGAAATATGTTTACCTGTTATGATGTCATCTTCCTGTATGAAACCATGAAATCAGATACCTTTGACCCACAAATGGAAGGGTACCACTACTTCCATTATGAAAGAAAGTACAGACACCCTAGAGCTAGGAGGCCATCTGGCGGCATAGCCGTATTGATTAAGTCAGATATTTTTGAGTCAAAAGTTGTAGCTATCGAAAAAGCAAGTGAACATGCTATATGGCTGAAAATTAGGGGATCAACTCATGAAATTATTATTGGTGGTGCCTATATTCCCCCTGAGGGTAGCATGATCTATTTGAATAGTAGATATGGAAAGGATGTGCTAAATGAATTGAGGGAGGATCTTGCATGTTTTCTAGATAGAACACCCTTTGTTTCTATTTGTGGTGATTTTAATAGCCGGACAGGTGATATGAATGATTTTGAAGAACCTGTAAATGGAAAAAAATTCCTCTCTCATCTCTGACTTAGGCACTGTATCTCGTGTTGCAACTACAATGCAACACAAATGGTCCCTTAAGCACAGACTGTGAAGAGATAAGAAGGTAAACGCCTTTGGAAAGGATCTCATTAACTTATGTAGGGCAAGCAGTATTAGAATAATGAATGGATTCTTTGATGAAAGTATAACCGATCGATTTACCTGTCATACCCCTATGGGACAAAGTGTTGTTGACTATTTGCTTTGTAGTGAACCAGCGTATAATTGCCTTCATGAGTTTGTTATAAATGATAAGCTTACTGAGTCTGACCATACTCCACTTAGCTTTTCTTTTAACTTTCCCAAAGTACCAAAAATAAATAAACAGACTAAAAATAGTCGGCAGACCAGAACATTCAAGTATGTATTTGACAAGAGTAAAACTGAAGAATACCTCTCTAATTTTGACAATGAAAATGCCAAGAACACACTGTATAAGCTATGCTGTGATATTGAGTCAGACTATGATACAGATGTGGTCATAGATACTGTATACCAATACTTAACTGATAGAATACGGCCAACGTTTGAGAAAAAGAAATCTAAATCTGCAAAAAGCACTTTTCCTACTAATAAATGGTTTGATAGTGAGTGTAAAAATCTCAGAAAATCTTTGAATGACTTTGCTTAACAGAATGATTTAGCCCTGGATCAAAATAAAATGCAATATGGTATTATGCACAGATATTACAAACGAGTAACTCAAAAGAAAAAAAGAAAATTTCAAGGAAATAATAGAAAGGAAATGCAAACTCTCATGGGTAAAAATCAAGCAGATTGCTGGAAGTATTGGAATAAATTAAAATCTGTTGGAAAAATCCAAGTTAACTGCCCAGACTTAGATACCTTTCATAACTACTTTAAACAACAATCGCTTCCACCAGAGAGTGACTATTTTGACACTGAAAATATGGCACACATAGTTAATGCTGTGCAAAATTCCGGTTATAGCTGCAGTAGTGAACTATCTACTCATATTTGTGATAATGTAATAACTGAAGAAGAGGTCGCCCTGCATTTCAGGAGACTCAAAAATAATAAAGCGGCTGGCATTGATGGGATACCCGCAGAATTCTATAAATATGCTGGTGTAAATCTTATAACACCATTTTGTGCTGTATTCAACCACATTTTTGATAAAGGTGAATACCCATCTCAGTGGTCAGAAGGGCTTATTAATGCTTTACATAAAAAAGGTAACCGCACAGATCCTGATAACTATAGAAAAATAACTGTAAATGTAGTAATGGGTAAGATTTTTGACTCAATCCTAAATAGCAGATTATAATTTAAAAATGAGGCTCTAAATCTTGATGATCCTTGTCAGTTTGGGTTCACCCCTGGGTCAAGCACTACTGACTGTGTCTTTATTCTTGACACAGTTATAAGTTACCAACAAGCAATGCGAAAACCTGTATACTTGTGCTTTGTTGATTTTACTAAAGCATTCGATTACATTAATAGAAATGCTTTGTACTAAAAATTGATGCAGCAGAATATTGGTGACAAAATGCTCAAGGTTATCATTAGTATGTATGATAAGGCAAAAGCAAGAGTAAATCAAGGTGGTAATACCGGTGGTTCTATTGACAGCAAATGTGGGGTATTACAAGGTGGAATCCTCAGCCCAAAATTATTCAATGAATTTATGTCAGATCTACCCGATCATCTTGAAAAATCAGATGGAATAACATTAGGTGATTTTACTCTTACACATATATTGTATGCCGATGACATCGTACTTGTAGCTGATTCTCCTAATTGCATGCAAAATAGTATAAATTCACTTCATAATTACTGTAAAAAATGGCACCTTATTGTAAATGTTAGTAAAACCAAAGTGATGCAGATTGGTAACAAAGCAATAAGCACCTTCTTCTGTAATGGGGAAAAACTAGTAAATGTTGACAGCTTCAAATATCTTGGCCATATGCTTACTAATAAGCGTAGAATACATAGCAAGATGACGGAATACCTCTCAACACAAGCTCAGAAAGCGCTCTTTGCACTGCAAGGTGATTCAAAACAAGCATTAGGAAAAATCGATCCCATGCTATCTCTTCGAATGTTTGATACCTATATTTTACCTATCCTGGAGTACAATAGTGAAATATGGACAAGTGAAAAATCTATGCCTGAATTAGAAAATTTGCAACTTGCATATCTTAAAAACATATTAGGAGTTAGAAAACAAACACCATCTTTAGCAGTCTATGGTGAAACAGGTAGATTCCCATTGCATGTCAGACAGAAAATTAGAATGGTGAATTACTGGATAAGATTGGAAAGCGCACCTGATGACAGTTTACTTAGGAAATGTTTAAATTTTCAGAAGGAAATTTATGTGAATGCAGTAAATGGAAATAACTGGTTCAGTAAAGTGTGTCATGTATTAAATAACTGCAATATTGAATATGATATTAGTAACCTCAGAAACTTTGACATTGATAATATCTCTAACACAGTGAAACTAAGACTCTATGAAGCCGAACATGAGCGACTTATAAATGCAATAAACGACAGTTCACAACAACCAAAACTTAGGACATATAAACTATTTAAAACTGATTGTAGAATAGAACCTTATCTTGAATTGCAACAAATTCGCAAAGTGTTAACTAAAATAGCTAGATTTAGGACAAGTTCACATAGCCTGAAGATTGAAACAGGTCGACACCATAAACCAATAATTCCTGCTCCAAATAGAATATGTGAAAAGTGTACGTTAAACTTTGTAGAAGACGAAATTCACTGTTTGATTGTCTGTCCTGGTAATGAGCAACACCGTGTTAACCTTTTTTTGAATGCAACTAAATTTATTAACAACTTCTTGTCTCTAGATGATATAACTAAGTTTACAGCAATAATGACAAACAAGGAACCTGAGTTATTAAATAGTTTAGGAAAGTTTCTCCTTCAAGCCGATGTGTAGAGAAAACCATCTCCTGTATCCACACAGTTATTAATTTAGTTGATTAGTTTATTATTTATGATGTGCTTGTCATGTTTTGGACTTCAAGAGTGAAATGTTTATATTAGCGGCTTGTATTTTTTTTTTTTTTTTTTGTGTATGTGGATTTTAAACACGTATTATAAGTTAACTTGGAGGCTGGAACCTTGATTATCGAAATTTTATTGCTTTCTGTATTTACATTAATGTCTCTTTCATGTTATCTTTTAACTGAATGACATATGTATCACTTATGATATTTTACATGTCAATAAAATCTATATATATATATTCATTCATTCAAGATGATCAAGGACAAACTGCTCTTCATATTTTAGTAGACAAGTATCCCAAGGAAATTTCAGAGAAAAACAGAGAGGCATACCTTGCATTAATAGAGTTCCTTGCCAATAGTAAAGATATGCAAGATAGCCAAGGATACACTGCTCTACACTTAGTATCTGAAAATTACCAAAAAGACATTCATGAAAATATCAAAACAATGCTTCGCAAGCTTATCAAGATCTTAGCAACTAAAAAAAATATGAATCTGAAAGACAACAAGGGATGCACAGTGTTGCATACAATTACACGGAAGATTTTTCATGACCCAAGTTTAGGACATCACATTCTTCCCGTCCTTCCTGTCGTGACAACCACCAAAAATGTAAATGCTGTGGATGACAATGCAGTGACACCATGCACCTGGATTATTAAAGGGAAGTCAGTTTATGAGCAGGACAAGGCTGCAAGAGATGTCTTCTATAAAATTGAAGATGTCTTCCTCAAAATGGCAGCAGATACTGAGCTAGCAATAGCTGGATTACCTTTTACAAAGTATGTATTGTTTATTAACTTATTTTCTTATATCTGTAAAGTAATTGCAAGTGACATAAAATGCAATAAAATATTTTAATAATAATGAATACTGTTTCATTTTGAATTGTTAATACAAGTTACACACTTGTTAATATTCTTTCCTCATGATCAATTGTGATAATATTGTGGTATATGTCCTAATTACAAATGTTTCTTTCATTCATTTTTTATAGCCAAGGCAGCAAAGCCAGAGGAAGCCTGTCCCAACATGACTCTGCCCCATCCAAGGAGTCAGAAGAGTTGGTTGATTCACTTGCAGATTACCTTGGTGGTGTCAACCTTGGATAATCTGATTAAGTTTGAATGTACGCTATTGATGTTTGCCCAACGTTGAATGTGCGTAATTTTGAATGACACAATTTAAACCACACTTCTGATTCGAATATGGTTGCTTGGCCTTATTTTGAGGTCCCACCAAACCAACATAAAACTGCTTGACTTTTCATGTGTTCATAACAATGGCCATATATTATTACTTACCATATTTCTAATTCACCAAAAAATTTGACTTATTTCCACTAATTGACGGGATGTCGCTATTTCATTGACACTTGACATTCGGGTCAGCAAAGGGAGCTACACCAAACAATCAGGTCACTGATGATATCACAAAATTTTAATAAACCATCATCCAGCTCCCTCTGCTGGCTCGAGAATGTCCCTTTGTATATAATACATTATAAAACCGTGTTTTATTTATTGACATTTCATTAATTATAATATCAACATTTTGTAAAGATGATGTATTGTTTTATTAATTTGAATTATAGTACCACCATTTTGTAAAGATGTTGTATTGTTTTATTAATTTGAATTATAGTACCACCATTTTGTAAAGATGTTGCATTGTTTTATTAATATGTATGATATTACCACCATTTTGTAGAGCTATTGCATTAATTTATTGATATACATTATGATACCACCATTTGTATTCATATTGCATTTATTTATTGACACTGCCAGACAGTGGACTTTCTGGAAAACAGGGGGAGATATGTGCTGGTCCATGTAACATTTGTTTGACGATATAATACATCCAGCTCATTCAGTGTATTTATGATATCACAACAATTGTAAGCACTACCGCCCAGCTCTCCAGGTTGGCTCGAAAAGTCCCATTACTATATATGTTAGTAATTCTTAAGAAATGTATATTATGTATTATACCACCATGTTATTGTATTGTTGCTGCATTATGTTATTATAAGTATTTCAGATGGATAAGTTTGTCAATAAAGTTATCAAACTATACAAGAAAGTTTTTTTGATGTCTTACAGTTTTTTTATTGTTGTAAAACATTTTATTGACGTACTTCTACGACCCACCAGTTTTAGACTTCATGAAAAAAATTTGCATACTGCCTAGTGAAAGTGGGTATGCTTGAAATTTGCATTTTAGATAATTTAAATGTTGTCCTTTATATTAAGACCATTGTTGATTGGAAATGTAACACAGAATTGTTGTCACAATAAAATGTTTGTATAACACTCAGCTGTAAGCAGACAAATGTCCCCAACTGCACATGCTGTTGGATTACATAACACAAATTAGTTCGTGGACATGCAGGTTCCGCAAAAAAATGGAGCACCATAGATGGTCGCATTTCTGGAGTAAATAAGGACCTTGAGGCCCTTTGAAGTAGTCGTAAATATGAATATTGGGGTGGTGGTAATGGAACTAAAATGCACGGGATTAATTGGCAAAATGTTTGGGAATCATGTGGGTGGTCGCAACAACGGAGTGGTCATAATACCGGGGTGGTCATTAGGCGGGGTTCCACTGTATTTCTATTTGAACAACAGTTCACAGTTATATGAACTCTGCATTGTGGAAAGATACCGATACCTTGGGTTATATTCACATAATTTTTAGAACTGGCAGTGACGACAAATATAAGGCACTGTCACAAGCCGCAACATGATGATATCTGTCAATTGTGTCGTAATAAATGGTTGAAGTGATCTTTAACTAATATCAATACCTGACATGTAGCCTGTGACTTATGTATATAATAATGATATTTTATTTTCAAGCTTTGTGGTAAATGATTTGTATTGATTTGTTTTGTATTTGTAAACATTGAATTACAGCTTTAGACCTTTTTTTTAAGTACAAACTACTGTAAATAGATATTCCAATGATGTAAAATGAATATTTTTTTTTTGTATATTAATAGGTTAGTTGAGAATTCAGTGTGAAATGTTTTTAGTCTATTTTCAAGTGAGAGTGTGCATGTTTCTTTATTTTAATTAGTGTCATGAAGGCCAAACAAACCCTCCACAACTGAGCTAAAGAGAATTCCTGCTAGCCCGGCAAGTAGACAGTTTGGTTGCTGCAGACGCTCAGTAGGTGTGCCAAATGTTACTGGGGAACTTAATCTTATGCTATATTAACAGGGACTAAGAGGTAAAATCAAGGAAGGAAGCAATATGTAATTTCATAATTACTCATGTGCTCATAATCTATCTTAACAATTGCAAAAAAACAGTTGTTATAGGACTTATTCATCCATATAATATCTTCACTGATATAATCAATCCCAGACTGATGTGAATTAGACCCAAAAAAAAACCTCACTTGTTCTAAGGAACATGAAGACACTGAATGGGAATTACAACAGGGGGAGCTACATGTCAGTCCTTGTAGCCTTTGTTAGATTACATAAATGTATGACAAGATCATTAATCATGAAGGCTATTAGGGCCAGCACTCAATTCCCCCTATTGGCAAAATAATCCCATTGGTAAGTCCTGCATAATTGATAATTTACGCAAGGTGTATATTATTCACACTCTACCACCTTGTTATCAATTGGATAAGTTTATCAATACAGATTTCAAACTGTCCCAGACATGGTAGGAAGGATTTCCGGGTGGACCTGTTGACCGCGGGAAGTCAGGCGGTGTCCCTTTGTTGAATGATAATAATAAAGGAACACCACAACCATTTTCAATCTTTCTTGCACATCAATACATCTAACAACTTTGATCTCTATCTATCTCTATCTCTATCTCTCTATCTCTATCTCTATCTCTATCTCTATCTCTATCTCTATCTCTATCTCTCTCTCTCTCTCTCTCTCTCTCTCTCTCTCTCTCTCTCTCTCTCTCTCTCTCTCTCTCTCTCTCTCTCTCTCTCCTTCTTTTCTTCTAATTTCTCACTCTCTTTTCTACATTTATTTTCCTTATTTATATTAATTCTCAAGGCTTTATTCTATCTATACTATTTTGCTTTATTCTATCTATACTACTTTGACATTATGCAAGGGGTCTGTATTACATCTGGCAGGGTGGCTTGCCTCCTAACTGAAGGGCTCAGGAACTAAGGTCTGATTTGTGTTGCCCTCTGGTGTTTATTATGTATATCACTCTTGTATATTACAATTCACTATGTTACATAATGGGTGACATTACTTTTCAAGTATGCAACTTGATGATGATATCAAGAGATTGGGCCACACATATTTCTTTCAAAGTATAAAGATGACTACACACAGCTGAGTATTATACAAGCATTTTATCATGATCAAAATTATGTGGTAAATTTATGACTGACATTGGCTTTAATATGGAAAAGATAATTTGAAATTCAATTGTATGCATAACCACTATCGCAAGACATTATGTAACATTTGTTTCATGAAATTTACAACCGTTGGGTCATAAAAGTACGAAAGTTTCAATTTGCACAAGAGTATGATATCTTGACAATATCCATCTGCTGCTCATGTAAACGATCAAATGAGAATATGTTCTACATGTCATGTCTGACTAGTGACAATCCCTGAGAATTGGTGACATGTGACATGATGAAGTAATTACAGCTTATGCTGCGAAAATTTGCATTTCACAGTACTGACCTTCAACATTAAGCATCACAATTTTTTTCTGTTTACCACAATTTCCATCTATAAATTTACTTAATGACAAAACAAATAAAAAATTCATGATTCAGGTAATTTAGAGAGGTGATTTGTAGGATTTTCCAAGCACAGACCTTTTTAAGATGCTAATTATATTTATATCAGATCATTCAATAATGTTGTTGTTTTCTGCTTAGCCAGGACACATTGCAAGACATCCAATAGAGAATAGCATATGATTTCCCGGTAATTATGCAATCCAACATTACATTCTAATTATCCAATTGTATAACTTCACTGTTTCTAGACTCTGTTGTCTCCTGATGCTACCAAGATGTTGATCAAAAAAGTTGTCAAACTGTGCCAGACATTTTAATTTAGTTTTTGTGCTATACTGGCTAATTTTTGTTTTTCAAGTAGGATCAATATCCATTTTGTTACAATACCAATATCAGTCTCAAGAGTTTTGTACATACAGCCCACCTGCAAGGTTCAATCTTCAGCCATTTACATAAGGCCATAATATTATTAATATTTCATAATTTACTGTCAGATCATTTATAATGATATTTGAGTAAAGAATGAAATTGATATTCTAACAAATGCTTACATATGCCCTTCTTAATTTAAAATTAATATAAAACCCAAGTTAAATTCATAGAGAAACTGTTATAGAAATATTGTCTGGTGCAAGGGTATCATCAATTTCTATATGAATGAAGAAAGTTGGAACATTATCATTGCAAATATATATTTTCAACATTATTATAACCTATTTGTTTTTAAATTTTAATCTTGTGCTTTATTTCCTATTCTTCTTTTCATATTTTTCTAGCCTGTCACTATTGCGAATGACGAATGCCCCAACTTGTACTTTCTAAGCAATGTCACATGACACTGTTTTAGCCAATTACATGTGACGACACATTGCAGAGGCAACATACATTATAATGATATTACAAACATAGATATATTTGCATTTTGTACCAAAATATTTAAGATGAATGCAGTTCGTAATATAAAAAAACCAGAAGCCTATTTGACATAGTATAAGGAACCAAGTCAGGAAGATATAAAAGAGCCAGCAGCTCCATCACAGCATTGATTTGAAAAATAAATAAAGCATCAGTAATAATTAAAAAAAAAATTTTTTTGAGGCGTATGGTTTTTCAACATCATTTTGCAGCTATTAACCAATTGAGCCATCATTGGAAGATTGTCTTTTAAAGCCTCTGACACATTTTTAACAATTTTAGTTAATTTGTTATCATAACGGTCTCAACAAATGAGAACCTGGAAAAAGTGCAGTATAGTGGACCCAAATTATTTACCATATTTGGCGAGCCTCGTTGCCAGGCCTATGACGTAAATTGCTTGAATTCAATGAGTGACGTCACAAACAAACGGCAGCAGTGATGCAAGAACGCAAGTTAATGATAGTTTATTTTGCTTTTTCTTAGGGCTGCTGCCCCCAAACTGTCGCTACTCTACACAAATGTATTCTAATTGTGTGCCAGAATGTCACAAACTGTGATTATTTTCATGTTTCATGGATGTCAAATATGATCAATAATTTGGGTCCGCTATACTTAGCCCTGGGGACCCATGCGAGAGCATGGGTCACGGTTCATCCCATTGGAAAACCTTGAGATTCTGAAGACAGGGTTTGGGAGAAATAGAATAACTATTTTCCCATATAACTTAGGCCAACCATATTTACATGGGTGGATAATAAACAAAATTATCTGCTGATAGCACATAAAATGATTGATCAAAACCATCTGTAATATCATGAAATCATGGTGTGAAGTCCAGTGAAGAGATTTTTTTTCTTATACATTGGGGCATATGGCAATGAAAGGCTCTGTCTGATTGGCCAACAAAAGCAAAAATTGTGGTTTTGTATGCAAAGATGGTGACGTCACAGAGCAATGACGTCATCAACAGGCTACTTTCACTTTCATTAGCCAATCAAAACAGTTGTAGGACTGCATAGGCTAAATAATGTAAAATGGCTGATTCTGGACAGAAAAGATCATTTCCCTCACCTGTATGTTGCTTACCTTCAAACACACTCCTTGCATAACTTTCAAATATAGTGCTATCAGCAGCAAAATATCTCAGGACTAATCAAACAGACTCTCATTGCTCAACATGCAATGGTTTTTCTGTCAGATGAATTCTCCTGAAGGTAAGTCAAAATCTCAAGGTTTCTCAATGGGATGACTCATGACCCCTGTGCTAACACACAAGGGTCTTCAGGGCTAGCTATACTGCACTAAACCTGAAAACCTCTATTTTTACAAATGCTCATAGCTCTATGTAACAGAGAGTTATGGAAACAATATTTCTAAATGAGATGTCTCCAGTTTACTATCAAAATCTAAGCTTTTCATCTTTTACATTATTTAAAAGGCGACAAATTTTCAAATGCGAGTTACATTGGGATCAGATATTTTAATAACATTATTGTTTTCCAACAAGCCAAGATACATTGTAAGACTCATTTCATTTTAAAGCAAAATCAAAGGTTTTCATCTTTTAAATTATATAAAAGTGACCATTTTTTACTGATAAGAAACTGCATACTGGTAAGCTGAATTTGAGACCATCATGGGTTTCTTAGAAAATTCTAGAGTTCTTCTAAACTACGTTGTATTTTAATCCTGGCAACATACCCAGCATTGTTGACAAGATTTGGTGAAGAGAAAACTGAGTTCATGGCTGAGTCCTCTGTATGTATTTTTTTCTCACTGCTCCCATGCATTATTGGATTGATTTCAGCTTTCTCATTGGTTTTAAAATTTGTCAGTTTGATCTCTCCCTGGCTCTCAAGGTTTGATTTCATGGACCTATCAAGGATACAAATATGTATTGAAACAGGTAATGATTCCAAATCAGTTACACCATAATACCATTGAATAATAAAAATAAAACCATGTATGAAAAAGCAATTTAGATTTTGTGCTTTAAATTTGATTGACAGATTTTTTTTTTACAGTCGCATAGACCATAAAGTTCTGTTTTTAGACCTATACATATTCTTACTATTCTTCCTATTTGTTTTGTATTTTGCCATTGTCTTTCTTGTATTGTTGAACCAAATGTGAATCACCTGACTCAACAATCTAATAGTACACTGATCCTTTGTCTTTGTTTGAGGGAATTGCATGTTGTTTCATTCACCAAAACTGGTAAAATTTGAAATATAAGTTAAGATAATTAGAAATTAAAAGGAAAGAATTATGGCCTCATCACTTTTGCAAGGATCAGTTAAAAAATGTATTAATCGAATAAAACACTGATCCTTAAACATTAAAAGTATTTCTTTATTACTTAGAAATTGTAGAAATACTTTCATGTGCATGTGTAATGAGAAAAAACTAAGCAACTTAGATAGAAACCTTTGTGAAACTGAAAGATGTCTTTCCAGTGGATAAATTACTTGCCTGTTCTATAAGAAAGAAAAATGAAGATTAATGAATGTTGAACATTTGCCCAATGTTATGACATGAGGCCAAAATGATATCACATAGCAGCATAATTATCAAGAAAACGAAAGGGAGCCAGAATTGTACTTACAGTGTGTTTCTTTTTAATGAAATATGCAGTGGTCAAGCCTATTTTTGTTGTAAAAAAAAGTACAAATGTTTCATTACTGACACAAAATAACAGCAATTCCGAGCAGGCCAATGACAATACCAGTGGCAATTTTTGCTAGATAAAAAAAAAGAAGATGCACATAAACTGATTAATATAACACATAAAATTGCCTACTTTCCTCACGTCATCCCATTTTTTAAGAAATCTTACCAACTAAGTCTAGCCATATTTTGCGGAATTGCACGATGTTCCGTTTGTTCCTTCACCGAAACTGGTAAAATTTGAAAATAAGGTGAAGATAAAAAGTGAAATAAAATAAACCTACGTTTGCTGTTTCCTGCTGAAGTCCTGCTGTTTTCTGTAGCCCCTGCAATAATTACAATAACATTATTAGATTGCAAGTCCAAACTATGTCTGCATTAATAATTTTAGATATTTAGTATGAAATGCTCACTGATCTCAAAGGTAGCAATCACTCTTTCTTCATAAATTGTGTCACTGATCAAATTTTTAGTGGTGCACATCCACTCATTTTCTCCTGTCATATCTTCAGTGATATTCAGAAAACGTCCTTTTATTGCTCTTTCTAAAGAAAAATTAAATCATATACTGATATTTCTGTCAATCCCCAACCCTCATTTTAGATCAGGATGCATCTGCACTTGTTCATCAAGAGTTATTCATATTATATTGTAGATGTAAATGCAACTGCTCTTGTTGCTTTGCTTGGAAGAAAAAAGTGTGACAATTTATTTTGTCTTCTCTCTTCTTGTGAACTCAACATAATAAAAAAAAGATGACAAGAGGAAACAAATTTATTAACATAACTTGTCTAACATTATAATTCTCCATTCATCTAAAGCCAATATTGAAATAAGTCTGTCAATTGATTAAATGTGTTATCAATATCAGTTGGCATCATCTATCTGCAACACAAAAATATCATTATGCTAGTTTAAATAACTTATTTGCATCATGAGTACCTGGAACCGCTAAATTCCTCCATTCAAAAGAAGGGTTTGGATTGCCATCAGCTAAGCAGGAGATCTGGCTTCCAACTTCATAACTGTCATTCTTGGGTGAATATCTGATGTTTCTTACTGGATCTGGAGAGAGTGAGATCAATATAATATAAAAAATATATAAATATATAAGACAATCATGGCCAGACAAACTTAAAATAATAGGAAAGTGTTCACTTACAGTGCACATTCATTATGAGATGAGCAGTATAATTAGTTCCAGTTGAACTAGTTCCCAGATCACATGTCAGTTGTTTCCCATGCAAACTGGCATCTACTGTGATGTTTTGTGCCTTGAACAAATAATTATCATCAAACTGTCAATTGATAATGAACATATGAAAAAAAAAGTATAGCCTCATGTGAGATTTGCTTCAGTGTTTCGGAGGCTATTATTAAAAATATGTGTTGTTTCCAGTGGAAAGACTTGGTAAATGGTCTTGGTTTTCATTTTACCAATATGTTCCATTGCCTAGTAACCCCTTACTTTAAATGTACACAGTGCACACGATTATTAGAAAAAATATTATGTTTATGCTAAAAGAAAAACTAACGAGGAACTTTATATCAGTAACAATGTTGGAGGTCTTGGTTTCTATTTTACATACATGTAATATTTTCCATTGACTGGTAACACCCCACTTAAGAATGTAAGTGCGTGTGCTTATTAAAAATGATATCTTATTTGTGGAAAGAGCCAAAATGACGAGGAATTTTAAATATGTGAGAATGCTATGAATACATTGACAACCTCGTAAAATAAATATAATACAGAAACCCATGACGCAAAGAAAATTGGAAGGTGGAAGGTAATACATGGCCAATTGTGCCACCTGCGTTTTCCATGCATTTGGATAAACGCATGGAAAATGCATGGTTTTCACCACATCATAATTAGGCAAAAACCATGCATTTTTTATGCGTTTATCCTTCTCACGGAAAACGCACATGGCACATTTGGCCATGTAGGGCATGCAACTTAATATGTCAAAGTGACCCATCTCATAGCTCATCCAAGGAGTTCTCCTTAGGAATATATTGTAGAATTCCAGGAACCTAGCATCCAAAAGGGTGGTTGGCAGACAGACAGGCAGACTAAAAGTGCGGGACAAACAGATGGATGTGTGGCCACTGCAATAAACCAAGGTGAAACAAGCAGCCTCAATGGTGTATGTCTAAATAGTTTGGGGCAGGGCTGCAAAAGAGAACCTAAGTCAAATATCAGTGACAGATTGTGTCAACAAAAACAAGGTAAAAAAACACAAATTACAATATGGCAAATAGGTAACATGATTCTAACCTGTTGCAGTTTATAAACATGTCCAGAAACCCTCAATCTGGACATTTCGGATGAATTTTTCAAAATAGTATCATCGATCAACATCCTGAGGTGTGGCAGACCTTCAATTTCATCTTTGCCAGGACCTCCAAACTTCGCTTCACAGATGAACACTGCTATTTCACCTTTTACTGGGGTTACTGGTGGGGGAATCAACAAAGGCTCCCCTGCAAATTGATATTGAGTAACAATGGTCTTATTATATACATAAGCACATGAATTTCACTGTTGATATATCGCACATCAGCATGCAATTATAATTAATTCACTTTCCTGTAAGCTGACTTAGACAGGTAAGGCTTTAAACGAGGACTGACACTTACCGAGAACAATCAGTGTAGCTGAAGCTTGCTGGGTAAATCCATGACATGCATAAATTCCTTCATCTTCGTACCTCAAGTCATTCACGGTGAGGGTGAAGGTATCTTTATCCCTTTTCACATGATACTTGTTTGTGTCTTTTGTGGGATAATCTTCCACTCCATACAGGAAAGAGTATATGGTTTTATTGTTATATTCCCATGTCATAGTTTTTGTTGATGTGCCAAACACTATTTTGCAGTTAAATTGAGCTAATCCTCCCAATAATCCAGTTGTGGCACTTGGAGGCATGGCGATTAAATCATCCTGGGCAACAGCTAGAAATAGACAAGTAAGAAATGTGGGTGTCAATTGTAAAATTGATAACAACTTGTTATCCCAGATTCTAACATTACTTGGTCAATTTGACTTATGCCAACTTTTTATTTGATTGAGCATATTATATTTTACATATTCATACTATAAAAACTGTTATCCAATTGCTGTTTGTGTCCCCGATCTTGCCCCAAATGAAAGCTCCTCCTTAGCTGTCCCCAACAATTGACACCCATTAAAAAAGTAATAAATTGTGTGTTTTGGGGAAAAGTCTCCCCAACTTTAGAGAAACTCAAAGTGGCATGCCCCATTGGGGAGGGGGGGGGCAGCAATCATGTGTCATGCTTAAAGATTAAAATTAGCAAAGAAATATGCTATCTATGATTTTAATCTTTGACTAAACTATCCACAGATTATGTATTTGCATGCGACTAACACTTCATGCTTTGAGACTAACCCGACACAAGCAAGAATACCAAAGCCAGCCTTATTTCTTCCATATCATATTGAACAGTACATTGCCAAGTTTGGACAGGTCAGGTCATCCTCTGCCCGCAATATTGATAATTGATAAATTGCATTGGCCACATTTTAAATACAATGATTCAAATACACATAATAAAACAGCCAAATGGCAGAATGACATCTAAAAGATGTATATGCCTCAACTAATTAATCTAAGTAAAACGACAATCAAAAATTGTCAAACATGATAAACATATTTCTTGTGATAAATGTACACAAAACCAGAATAAATAACTCTTTGTGTTAGTTCTTATAAATACTGAGCAAAACCCTATTTGGGAATGCTTACTATACTTGTATGGCTTAAATGAGAGAACATATCTCATGTTCTATACATTTAAGCTACATGTAGAACTAATCGTACTGAAATTATATAATCATACATTCGTGATTGTTGCATGAAATATTCATTTGGGTAGAGGCTTCACTGCCCTGTTTTTTCCAAACTTTTGCAGGGCAGTGAAGCCTCTACCCAAATGAATATTTCATGCACTTGTGGAGACTTGGTTTGCTCAGGACCTACTGATTCGATCTGTCTCCTAGGTGGGCTGCAATGTGGATCACAGAAATAACATATACAACTATTGCTTTAAAATGAACATATCTAATTTTTATCCGCGGTCCAACTGTAGTCATTTGGAAATTTCCTCATTTTTATTGAATGCAAGCAGGAACACAAACTGTTTCTAATATAATTATGTTAGTCGGTCTTGTAAGAAAGCATGACTGCCTGGAACTTCAGCAGGATCTTTCGAGTTGATGACATAGCAACAGGATCCAGATTTGTATGGATATGCAACTGAATGAATGAATGCATGAAAAAACACTGTTTCTGATATTATTAGGATATCGGTGTTGTAAGAAAGTAAATGCACGTAACTTGAGCAGGGTCTTTCGGTTTGATGGTGACCACCATAACTAATAGGCCATGGCACTTTTAAGATAAAAAATGTTGTTAGTAGGATAATTATACTTTTCACCTTTTTTTCGCTTATCTTTATTCAGTAATGGCACAGAGCAGTATAAAATGTGCTGTTTAAGTTATAGTAGTTTAAATTTTTTTTTAATGCAGCCATCACAAATAAAAAAAGAATATTTATACTCATTGCAGTAAAAATAGAAATTAGAAATTATGTGGTTACAGTATTAGTTGACACCGGGGGGTGTATTTGACCAATAATTAAATTAATATGAAAAACATAATACCGGAAACAAAGTATATATTAACAAGATAATATAGAGTGCACAATATTACTTGCATTGACTCTTAAAATTAGCTTTGATTTAAGCATGTTCAGTTTCTATGAATTGTTCTTATTTAAAAAATATATATTTTTAATCTTTTTTTAAGAGTTGTAAAAGTACAATTATAATCGATGATATTACTTAAGGAATTAAAGCACACCACTCTTTTGTATTTTACATTTCTTTGTAGCCTATTTGACCTACAAAATTTAAATTTAAATCACAATTTCTTACGACTATTTCTTGCACAGATATCTTCATTTTTAATGATCATTTCATTAACAATAGAAGGATATATTGCTTTTCTATTTAATATATTGATATGAATAGTTTCATTAAATAGAAATTATTTATTGATAAAAGGTTTAATGACATAAAACAGAGGCCAAGACTAGGGTAGATAAAGAAAAGTTAGCAACAACGTAATGCCCAACTTTCTAGTGAAATAAAGGACTTTTAAGTCAGCTTGTTTTCCTTTGTAAATTATTCTGCTTCCAGTGTGGCCATTTTAGATGCCAATCAAAACATTCTAATTGAAAAAGCAAGATACATGTACAGAAAGATGCTCATATGGATTAGAAAAATTGTCTTTGACTTATTGCTAACATACATGTAATAGGTATACATACTTTTTGTGCTGCTCCATGACTTTTATGTAAAAATGAGGCCAAAAAACCATTGGAAATATATTACGGATCTAACTACACACAATTCTTTTTCTCCAACACTCTTGTTCTTTAAAAACTTACCTTTTTTGGAAGCATCCACTGTTTTTGGTGATTCTGGTGTCAGTTCACTTTTCTTCCGAGTGCTGACTGTTAAACAAAGAAATGACATTTTGACATGTGTTATTTGGAACGACCGTTATTGTTCAATAGTGTCTCAAATTTACATTATGTATATCACATATTTCCATATAATTGTACACTCTTCTTTTTTATTTATGGATATACTAAATGGAAAGCATCCTAGTTAATTGATCAAATAAGAAAATATTATTAACTAAAAATATATATTACCTGGCTGAGAGTGACACTCCAGATGGTACATTGACTCATCATTTGGGGAAACTGGATAGACAAGCAAACAAAATTTCAAAATGAAACAAATAACAACTTCAAATGTATTCAATTCTTATTTAAGAGAGAATACAAGACTAATTACCACTGATGCCAATCCAGAACCTCACTTTCGGCATTTGTATCTGTGTGTTAACTAGTTTCATACTCCATTGCCATCCATTTCTGCTGTTGAATGGCCCAAAAGATTGGTACATGGTCTTCGAGCCTGAACAAACTAGTGTTTTCTCAGCATTTTTCATATATAAACAATAACCGGAAACATTTGTAAATGATGCAAATTCGTATATCTCAATGCTCATATTCTTTGATGACGTGTCTCCCCCATTTGACAGCTTCAGACTGCAACTGATGTTTGATGCATTCATGGAATGTGCCTCGTGGTAACCCTCACTCATCAGACTGAACAATGAAAGTTTTTCATACTGATCCAAGTTCGAGGCTTCTTCTATCTGAAAAGTGTGTTGTTGTTCTGCAAAAAAAGTATGGATATCTTATGTCTTAGAAACTACAATCATGTGTTCTTTGTAAATAATTCAATAGTCTAATGTCTGTGAGTGTCTATGGTAACACAGTCAACATCAGACAGATGATTACAAACCTTTTCTGCACAGATAAGCCAGGTGCACACATTCTCTGCCTGGGTTTTCTACTTGACATTCTTGATGAGAATTGCATTTCTCCAAAATATTGGCTGTTAAACTTGTTGTACCATTGCTGTGTACGAGTATGAATTGATATGGAACACAGCTAATATGTATAGTGTGGTTGCATGTTTGTATGTCCTTGGAACTCTTTCCTGGACCTGAAAAATATAAAGCATTTAAATGCCCAAAACCTAATGTGGCTAATGCAGTAGAGTACCCTCCGCACATTTGAATGATGACATGTATATCTGTACTTATGTAAAATAGTAGTTGAGAAGTGGAGGTTTAGGTACATACACATGTTTCACATTTTTTGTCAAATTTTATGTCTTATATACAAGGCTAACACATAGACACACATACACATTGAACATTATGTATATATACATTGGGTCAGGCTGACTACATGTGCCAGGCATCAAGATTGGTAAAACCAATCAGTAATTGGTAATTTTTTTTTGTAATGTTACAATCAATTTATTAAATAATGGAATGTACTACTACTACTACTACTACTATTATTATCTAAAATAACAGGAATACAGCAAACAACACAATGTTCAGCAATTGATTAATTTTTCAATTGTTATAAAAGAAAAAGGCATAAAATCAAAACAAGCTTTGAAAGTGAAAGCTGTAATATTTATACACTTCACAGCAAATTTTATAAATGTACGCATAATAGTACTTTAAAAAAAAAGGGTATAGTTAAAAATTTTTTTTACATAATTCTGTATATTTTTTGACATTAAAACTCCAACCAAAGACACAACTAAATTATTTAGACAAATTATGATGTTTCAAACATGTAGGTAGTTTTGCAGTTCTGTTCTGAGAACAACATAAAAAGTTGTATTTTCTGTTTAATAAAACTTCTATTTTCTGTTTAATAAAAATGTTTTTTCCATTTGATATAATTTGTATTTTCTGTTAAATAAAACTAGTATTTTCTGTTTAATAAAAGTTGTATTTTCTGTTTAATACACCTGAGACATGTCAATGAGACTATGAAAAAGCACACCAAGGCAGTAAAGATTAATTAAACATATATTAATGTTCATACAATATTGTTGGAATTATGCTCCAGAAGCTAATTGATCAGCCCAACCTTTTACGTATACAACTTTTTTAAAGCACTTCATTTTTCCGGACAAAACAAATAAGAAACAAACTTACAGATAAGTAGGAGAACAACAGCAAATTTCCAAAGAGAGCCTTGCATTTTTAGTGATCTGTAGGTTGCATTATGCTTGTAAAATTGATGAAGGAAATCTGAAAACTAATAAGCTATATCCCAGTAATGCCTACATCATGATTTCATGTAATTTCCTCATCAGATAACAGCAAGATTTTATAAATAAAACCATCAGTTCACTGTTACAGTTATGACAACCAGGAAATTTGTAAAATGGACCATATGATTGACACAACAACAACATGATATACAGCTAGATGTTGTCATGTGCCAAGTCCATGAAATAGCATGACTAGTTTATAAACCTCTGGGAAAAATTAATATGTTGACCATGTATGGAAATATCATTGATGTTTGGAAAATGCATACATTCAATTTTCTTTTATAATTTTTTTCCCAGTCTGCCAGTTACCCTACCCTGTATGTAAAAAATGGGCTAAACTTGCTCACTCGTGGCTCTGCTAGTCACATATAAATTCTTTCCACAAGCATACTTGAGGCAATCGTAGTTTTCAATGTCACGGATAACACCAACGAGTAATCACGCACGTAAAAAATGGGCAAAACTTGCTCACTTGTAGCTCTGTTAATCACATATAAATTCTTTCCACGAGCATACATGACTCAGTCGTAGATAGCATCAATCGCTCGCCGAACATCAGTTGCCAATCATCCTTGAGGCTTCCTTGAGGCATCCTTGAGGCATCCATGAGGCACCCGTGAGGCACCCGTGAGGCATCCGTGAGGCACCCATGAAGCACCCATGAGGCATCCGTTCAAGAGTTAATCACATAAAGCGCTTGCCAAGTGAATTCCAAGCCAGTTACATAACTAATATAAACAATTAGACATGTTTGAAATATTTTGCCCTCTCCATGGATGCTCACTAGTAATCTAGTGCTACCAGGAGTGTCCCATGGATTCATCCATGGTCATGCATTGGTCTTATCTGTGACAGTGTAAACGCCCTTTAATGTGGTAATGCACACTTCTGCACAGCTCAAACAAAGGTTGGTATAAAATGTGACATTACATTCATTCACATCAATACATTGTGACTTTTCTTCTTCACAGACTTTGTGAAAGAAAAGTCAAAAAGAAAATGGCGATGTAGTGGGATCGTTATAGTCATTAACTGATGAAACCAATATGAAAATCATTTCTGTTGTTCATATTCTGCTCTTAACAGGTATGCATTTCTCTTAACATTCATTGCACAAATATTAATGTATTTGTTCCATCAGAACCAAAGTCAGAAAATGTATCGCTCAACCTTTTTGAGTTTTAAACAATTAATCTCAATGAGTCAAACTGTTCAAATTTGATAAATGCTTCATTTGATTCATCTTCTTCAAAATATTGCAGGGTTTGCACATGGACAGTCGATTGCAACACCCCCATCAAATACAACAGGCTTAGTAGGAGCACATGCCAAGTTTAATTGCACTGTGACCTTTGGCTTAATTGAAGAAATGAATTTGGAATTCAATGACAGGATAGTATATTCTTTCTATGCAGGCAAAGATGATTACCCGCTTACAAAATACAAGTATGATGTTACCAAAATCGGAAACTCATTTAATCTTGAGGTTAAAGATTTAGACCTTACAGATGGTGGACAATACAAATGTACATCATTTTTATCAAAGGCAACTGCAGCGTTGCTTGTGTTAGGTAAGAAACTACTAATTTTGTCTAAACTAAATCTGTCATAAACGTTTGATTGCTATTCAATGTTTATTTTGTATGTATTGTTATATGTCGTATCTTGGATAAATAGAGATGCCAATTTTTGGGGCTCACGTGATAAGGAATGACCAAGTTTTCAAAAATCAAACCAATGTTTAATGTGTAGCAATATTGATTGCATGGTATGTAATGAAGTCTTTAATTTCCAGACAAACCTTTGGCAAATATTCATCCTCCAAATCCAGTTGAAGGTGACATATTCACAAGTTCATGTGAAGCAAGGTTTGGAGGCCCAAATACAGGCTCTATTTCTTCTGACTGCTATCCTCAACTGGCAATGTTCTTTGAAGGAAGATCAATAGGAAATGAAATGAAAACTGGAGCAAATGGTTATTACTTGAAGAAGGTCAGGCATATACAAGCGTGCTTATATATAAGTCAATGAATTTTACCCCAAGGTTTTTTTTAGCAAAAAGTCTGATTTTCCTTATCATATAGATGTCTGGTTTCATGTTTAATAGGTCCATGACATGACAGCGGTAGCCAATATGCACGGAAATGAATTAACCTGCAGATTAAGCACCAGCTGTGAGCCTTTCACTACTACAAGTCAGACCAAAGAGTTGAGTGTATTCTGTAAGTTTTTTAGGATATCTTTACTAACAACAATTTTTTCTATAATAACTTTTTGTTTTATTCATGACGCAATTATTTATGTTATTATTGACTAATCCCCAATTATTATTTCTTAAGATTCAGTACGGAATATTACTTACACGCCACGTCTTGAGAAGTATCATGCTGGAAGCAACCTTCTTTGTATGGCTGAAGGGAATCCTGTGCCAGTCATGGAATGGGAGAATTTAGCAAAACCAGGTAAAGAAACATATTATGTAGCAAAACTGAACATTCTATGAAGCTCTGAGCGACTGTAGCATAAATTGTGTATTTGAGCAGTTTCTCTCAAAATATACCTGCCATTTAAATTCCTAGGCCTCATTCAAACAGTGGAAACACTGTGGGTGTATACCACAATGCCAGGGGCCGATACAGGGCTCTCTGCAATACACACTGTCTTACTCTCCCTTCACTTAGCCCTAGTACTCCCCACATAGCTCTCCCTATAGTTCTAGTGTGGATATGAATGACTAAATATCTGGTTAAACACACACACTCCAAATAAAAACAAATACTGATTTTGGATGGCTTCTTCTAACATCATTTCTACAAGGATTAGGAGAAGTTATTTCCAAGCCCTAAAATTGCTTTACAAATTTTTTCAAACTGAAATGAAATATGACACTGATAAATTAAATCTGAATCTGAATAAAAAAAACTGAACATTTATAAATATAACACCCTATATGTGGAATCATCCTTGTGGGTGAGTTGACCACACATATCATGGATGTCAAATTGTGCCACATAAGAGCTTTTGTGGATATTCTCAGAAACCAGTGTTCATTTCGTTATACAAGGTATCTAAATGTGTGAGTTTTTTTGCAGTAATAGGAAGCCAAATAAAAGGAATGTGGTTGAACATCACAGAAAACATGGTAGGAACAAATAAATGGAGATGTACTGCAAGAAATTTTGTTGATGGTGAAATGCATGAGAAAAGTTTGACTGCATCCTTCGAGACATGTAAGTTTTTTTTTTTTAAAGTGGTTTAAAAAAATGCCAAAACTTGGTTTGGAAAAATTTAAAGTACGCATCGTCACAGTATAAAACTGCGGACCATAGAATAGCATTATGCTACATTTCTGATAACTGGAAATTCTGACAATTAATTTATCGAAGGGTTTGTGGCACGTTTCTAATATGCCTCAAATATTTCAAAAAATTTAGTTTGTTATTTAATTTTTATTGAAAAGTGTGTGGCTACAATTCTGATATTCCCCAAACCTTTACAATATTTTTTCTACAGAAAAGTCATAACTATTTTAAGTATTGTTTCCAAAACAATATTGTTCAAATATTTTTACAACAAAGAAATTGTCTGTCTCATGGAAGACCGATCTAATTCAAATTAGACCAGTTTTGAATTCATATCTCATTTTGACTATTTATTCCTTATGTTCAATTCTGAACGGTCAAATTCCTGGTAGAAATATTTTAAAGTTGTGAAAATTGCTGTAAATAACTCATTGTCTGAGTTATTTTTGTTCAGTGGTCAAAGCATTGTGGAAACAAGCAATTGAGTGTAAATGCTAAGATAACGTAGTTTGAATTGGCTCAGTGCTGCGTGGATATTTTCACTATTGGTAGTAAATACATGGAAATAATGAAAGAGTTGTTTGTGCTGTACTGATAGTATCCATGGTGAGACAGTTTTGCACAGAAAAATACTTTGATATCAGAGTATTAAAATATAGAGGAGAGCTATATTGAAAATTATAACTTATTTCTCTCTGATACCCTACCAAATTTATATTACTATACCCTGCCTGAACTGGTGATTTGCTTGATTCCAAAAATGCTTTGTTTTTTCTGTGAAATATCGAGGATTTGGTGTTGGAGAGAAGTGAAAACAAAACAGGCTTTACTGAAAATTGCAAATTTCACTTCGGCACAGTCTTCCATGAGATAGACAAAATGTTTAATTAACATTTTGAGAGTATTGTAGATCACATTGGCACAACATTAATTGCTTAGAATCCTAGAAGCAATAATATGAGTTTTCTTTCCCTGAAACATGTTCAATGTGAGGATATTTCCTGAAACATAGCCAGAATATATTCACAACATTAATATTATCATGTATTTTGTGTCCTGACAAGCTTCAGCTTGAGATAATCTTATGAATGATTACAGCAACATGTCAGGATTTAGGAAATAAAATGTTGTGTTTGCAAGGTTGGTGTTTGCAGTGACAGATAGCACAATACCTGGTACTGATGCAACCAAAGATGCAACAGAAGATGGAAATGGTATGACTCATTAGTATGAATTGGCAGTTTGTCTTAGCACATGTTTTATCACTTTTAACATGATGCATCATAACCCAAATCTGTGATTTTATGAGTAAAGTGGAACAGTCTCAGCAGGATCAGTACATTTTAACATCTTCTTTTTTTTGTCATGTGCAGATGCAACTGTGTATATTGTCATCCCATGTGTTGTTGGACTGGCTGTTTTCCTTGGCATTCTTGTACTGTACAAGTGTAAGTAGGGCGTTATTAGTCTGATATATAATTGGATATATAATGGCTTCATCCCATGAATGAGCATTTTTTTCCCCTGATAATGGTGTTTTTCCCTGAGTGATATTGAACTCAAAGAGTTGATATCAAAGGCCATAGAGATGAACAAAATTTTTGAGGGATGTATGAAATTCAGCCAATCAGAAACAAAAACTGCAGAGATGTTTTTGAAAATCACAGGGATGTATCAATTTTGACCAATTAGCAGAAAATATTCAGATCTCGGACAGTACGGGTTCTTGAGTGACTTTACCAGGGATGTTGAATAAGGAGTGTGTCTTCTTCATTTTTTAAAACTTCTCACTGTGATATTTTTTTTCTCTGTGTTGTTCGAAAACAGATTAGCAAAAAATATGTCATCAGAGGAGGCTTGAAGAAAATGATCAACAAGAAGAAATGTCTCTAGCGGTAAAATTAATTTTCTTAGCTTTTTCCTATTTTCATCATGCTTTTTCAGTACAAATAATCTACAGTAGAATTTGACTCACAAGGAAACATTTTTTCTAGGTCGAGCATACGTCTGGTGATAACATTGGAAGAAATAAACCAGAAGAGACTGATAATCTTTTAGCGGCATCCAATACTAATGACTCAACCATACAACAGGTGAATTTTTTTGCCATATATTGCATTAGTATATGTTATCTGTTGTGCTAGCATGGGTAAATCTGTGAACTAATATTTCAGTGTAACAATACTACAGTCCAACACTACTGCTATAAACAAACTATTTAAAACTTTGAACACAAAAATTGAACTGTCCAAAGGAACATATTCTGGAAATGTAGAACATCTAATTGCCAAATCTTCACAGAACAATCAGTTCACCAGTGCATTAAGTTAACTTTGGAAGAGTGACTTTATGTTTGTTCATATAACTTGAATATGTTTTCCTGATAAAAAAAAAACTCCAAGAGATCTTATTTTTCTCAGGCTTCTCACTATTGGCAGAAAATGACGGAAGTAATGTCAAAGGAGACACGGGGAGCTTGGTAGCTGTAAATTCACCAAAACAACAGGTGAGATGCTTAAAATTTATTTAAGCTTGAATGGTATTTGACGCTTAAGCACTGGCTGATATTACTTTCAACAAATTCTTCCAGACACTGCCAACAAACGAGGAATCTGCTAACTCCAAGTAAGTATGTTTGTAATTTATTTACTAAAAATGCATTAGGCAGTCAAATTATAAACAGCAATGAGGCATTGTTTTCATCTAAGCTTAACGTATGGCACACAAATTGTCCGAGATGAGAATCATCTGCTAAATGGCAAATATGTTAATCCATGGGCCAGAAATTGAAATGAACAATGTTGTCATTAGCACTGAAGAAGATATGGTATTTCTGAAAGGCTAACATTGACTAATTCAACAAGTGTATGGAACCAAAAACACACACAAGTCATGTGTTCCTTTTCCCTGCACCCATACCTCCAAGCAAGCAGGAACTCCACAAAGTTATGTGTTCCAAACGTGAGAACAGCCTCTTAAGCACCTTACCTTATAGGAGCATATTTGTATTCTTTAAACCCTAGGCTTTTAAATTACATGGGTCTCCAAAATTCCCAAAGGGTGGGGAAGAGAGTCTAAGTTGGCTCAAAGACTATGTGTAGTTGGTAAGTGGCTGTCAGAACAGAATACCTGCCAGCAAGGTCAAGAAGATTCCAGCAGCACATTGCTTACAATGATCTATTTTGCTTGATAACTAGTAGCTCAAATATATGGAGTGTTATATTTTTGATCTAACCCTTGAAAGTGTAAGACCATTTCTTTTTTCCTCAATAATTCTAAATTCAATTATCAATATTCTTCACAGATCATTGGAGCTGACAAGAATCATGACCGATTTGCAGATGAAGGATATGGACAGCAAGGGAAATGAACTTCTACCCATGGTTAAACAATATGGAAGAAAAATGCTACAGGATAACCCAGATATTTTCTTGACTATGGTTAAGAAGGTTAGCAATCTGATTCAGTCACCGCATTACACCAAAATTATGCAGGCAAGAATAAGACATTCATTGATAGACTTACAATTGTTAAGTAAGGAAATATAAGATGATAAGCTATGCACAGAAGAAACATAATGTTGAAGATTACGAAAGTATAATATGTAATTGACTCACCTAATTAAACTAACAACACAAAATGAATTGCAGGAAATGGCTAATGATTACGAAGTGTTGAATGAAAAACCGAAGAGCGGACCCTTGGATTGCCTTCTGACGCTTTTGGATACCTATGCAGATTGTCAACTTCTATTTAAGCACCAAAATGAAATGTTATCACTCATCCAGGTAAGATATATCGAGAACAATTATGAATTAATTTTGCGTTACAAACATATTGTTTAGCAGAACATCTGTTGTAAGATTTCGACAGGATTTGTTTATAATATCTTGTGAAAACAGGTATGTTATATTTCTATATTAAGTATCCATTATTGATTTTCTAAAGAAAAAAAAACAACATCCACTATCAGTTTTGAAGGTACCTTATATCTTTCACCTGACATTTTTATAAAGTATATAATATTATAGATATATATAGCAGTCTCTTACGTGGGCCCTCAGTCACTAGGGGCCAATTAGCTATGGGAGGTAACAGTTCCTATCAATCATAGGAGTGCAAAACAATGACAATCCAGTCCTAAATAATGCCACATTCAGCTGTTTTTAAGACCTGTTTTGTTTGCCGCTCCATTGAATTCAACAGCGCAGTAATTGAACAACTTTCATCGCCTATACAGCAATGTTGCGAAATCACATAATGTATGTACATTGTATTTGTGTCCATCTGTATTGGATATCTCAAATTCTCAACTGTTTCAGATATTGACAATAGCAGACAACAGCACACAGTCAAGGTTGGTAGTAATCAGTTAAATATTTTTAAATTTTGCAATACTATTGCCTGCAAATTAAAATGTGGACATAACCATAGGAACAACCAACATTTAAAAAGTCATATGGATCAGAAATTCCAATGGGTATTACACCTGGAAAATTGCTCAGTGATTTGCAAATAATGTTTAGAAAAAAATGTGATATATTCATATCAACTGAGGTTTTGTTTCCTTTCACATTCCATTGACACAATACAGGACAGAGATGTTGATGGTTCTTCTTTTAAATGCTGAATATATATCGGATTCAAAACTCTACATACACTGGACAGAGGAAATCATATGTACTCTCAAGCTCCTCCTGGAAAATGGAGCTGATCCCACTTGGATACCGGAGTGCAAGTGGTAAATGGATAAGCACGTAGAGCACAGTGCCCAGTTGGAATTCTTTGGGGTCATTAAAGATATTCTTTGGAACAAAGGTCACCTCCATGATGCCTTAAGGGATGTATTGCCATTATTCTTGTCCAAAGAATACACCATGTACCAGCACACCAAAGGCTCATTACTTCATGCACTTATGAATCTGGATTGGGATGATATTATTGAGGATATCAAAAGTATACCGCCCAGTTTCTTTCAAAACTACAAGATCATAATATCTGAGGTTTTAAAAAATAATCCTTCATTTGTTGATATGCAGGATGACTTGAAAAAAACCCCATTGCATTTATTCATCCAGGAGATGAAACTGCCGGAAAGTATACTGACTCATGCCATAGATATTGTATCATTTCTAAAATCAGAAAATACCCTCAACAAGACTGACGTTGAAGGTCAGACACTCTTGCATTGCATAGGACAGGCATTTCCAATGTTTCAGGGAGAGTTCTCGCAAAAGGGACAGGAGGCATTTCTGAAGATGGTCAATAGTCTCAAATCTGAATCCAACACTGATATTCAGGACAAGAAAGGACACACAGTCCTGCATATAATTGCAAGCAAATTCAGCAAAGACCTTCCAGATCATTGCCTTGATCTGTTATTTAAACTTGTCAAAATATTTGCCACAAAGTCTAATATTGACATTCAAGAAGTCTATGGAAAAACTTTCTTGCATCTGCTAGCAGAGAAGTATCCCAAACAGATTTCCCAAAACGGTTCAAGTGTATTCTTGGAGCTCATGAAAAAGCTTGCCGCCATTGCCAACACAAACATTCAGGATCATAACGAATGTACAGCTCTACATTTAATTGTAAGAAAATACAGCATATCCATTCCAAAACAATGTCAAGACATATTTTCTGAGCTTGTAAAAGTATTGGCAAGTGCAGAAAACATCAATATTAAAGACAAAGAGGGCAATTCTATTCTGCATATTTTGGCAAATATGTATCCAAAGAATGTCACAAAATATGGCCTGAAGACAATACTTGAGCTTATCCTTCATCTTGCATCATTTTGTGCAAAACCTGTCCAAAATAAGAAAGGATGCACTTTTTTACACATACTGATGAAACATTACTACAATGAAATTCAAGAAAATTGTCTAGTTCTGTACACTGAAATTGTCAAAAAGTGTATTGGAATAAATCAATTATATTCCTTAATTCAAGATGATCAAGGACAAACTGCTCTTCATATTTTAGCAGACAAGTATCCCAAGGAAGTTTCAAGGAAAAACAGAGAGGCATACCTTGCATTAATAGAGGGCCTTGCCAATAGTAAAGATATTCAAGATAGCCAAGGATACACCGCTCTACACTTAGTAGCTGAAAATTACCAAAAAGACATTCATGACATTATCAAAACAATACTTGGCGACCTTATCAAGATCTTAGCATCCACATCAATTATCAATCTGAAAGACAACCAGGAATGCACTGTGTTGCATACAATTACACGGAAGATTTTTCATGATCCAAGTTTGGGACAACATATTCTTCCCATCCTCCCTGACCTGACCACCTCTGACAATGTAAATGCTGTAGATAACAATGCAGTGACACCATGCACCTGGATTATTAAAGGGAAGTCAGTTTATGAGCAGGACAAGGCTGCAAGAGATGTCTTCTGCAAAATTGAAGATTTCTTCCTCAGAAGGACAACAGATACTGATCTAGCAAATGCTGGATTACCTTATGCAAAGTATGTATTGTTTATGAACTTATTTTCTTGCATCTGTAATGTAATTGCAAGTGACATAAAATACGATAAATAATAATGAATACTGTTTCATTTTGAATTTTTAATGCAAGTTACAAATTAGTAAAGATCATGTCCTAATTATTTATTGTGATAATATGTTGTTATATGTCTTTGAATGTTTCTATTATTTTTTTTTTTATAGCCAAAGCAACAAAGTCAGAGGAAGCATGAACCAACATGGCTCTGCCCCATCCAAGGAGTCAGAAAAGTCTATTGATTCACTTGTAGATTTATTTGGTGGTGCCAGCATTATATAATCTGAATGAGTGTGAATTTATGATATTGATGTGTGTCCAGAGTTGAATGTAATTTCCAACAGCATATTTTAAACCACACTTCTGATTCAAGGAAGTGGTCTTCATATCAAGTAAGTCTGAATACTGTTGCTTGGCCTAATTTGAGGGAGCCACATATAACTGCTTGACTTTTCATGTGTTCATAACAATGGCTATATTTGATTACTTACCATATTTCTAATTCACCCAAAAAGTTGACTTATTTGTTCTAATTGACAGGATGTCACTGATTCATTGACGCTTGACATTCGGGTCAGCAAAGAGAGCTACACCAAACAATCTATAATTCTATTGATGATATAACATAGGTTATAAGAACCATTATCCAGCTCCCTCTGCTGGGTCAAGAATGTCCCTTTGTATACAAAGCATTATAGTATCACCATTTTGTAAAGATATTGTATAATTTTATTGATATGCATTATAATATCACCATTTTGTAAATACATTGTATTATTTTATTGATATACATTATAGTTCCACCATTTTGTAAAGATATTGTATTATTTTATTGTATTATTCATTATAGTACCACCATTTTGTGAATATATTGTATTATTTTATTGATATTCATTATAATTCTACCATTTGGTGAATATATTGTATTATTTTGTTGATTTTCATTAAAATATCACCATTTTTTTTAAATATATTATATTATTTTATTGTTTTGCATTAAAATATCACCATTTTGTAAAGATTTTGTATTATTTTATTGATTTGCATTTTAATACTACCATTTAGAACTGATATTGCATTTATTTATTGACACTGCTAAATAGTGGACTTTCTGGAAAACAGGGGGAGATATGTGCTGGGCTGTATAAAATTTGTTTGATGATGTAATACATCTAAAGCATTCAGTGCATTTATTATATCACAAGTTTGTAAAGACTAGCACCCAGCTTTCTAGGTTGGCTCAAAAAGTCCCATTGCTATATATGTTAGTAATTCTTAAGAAATGTATATTATGTATTATACCACCATCTTATTGTATTGTTGCTGCATTACGTTATTCTAAGTATTTCAGATGGATAAGTTTATCAATAAAGTTATCAAACTATGCAAGAAAGATTTTTTGATGCCTGACAGTACTTTTATTGCTGTAAAACATATTATTGACAAACCATTGGCCGTGGATGTTAGTGTATGTACTTCTACGACCCACCAGTTTTAGACTTCATGAAAATAATTGGCATACTGCCTAGTGAAACTGGGTATGCTTAAAATTTGCTTTTTATTTAGATAATTTAAATGTTGTCCTTTATATTAAGACCATTGTTGATTAGAAATTTAACAAATAATTGTTGTCACAATAAAATGTTTGTATAATACTCAGTTGTAAGCAGACAAATGACCCCAACTGCACATGCTGTTGGATTACATAACACAAATTAGTTCGTGGACATGCAGGTTCCTCAAAAAAATGGAGCACCATAGATGGTCGCATTTCTGGTATAAATAAGGACTTGGAGGCCCTTTGAAGTGGTCGTAAATGTGAATATTGAGGTGGTGGTAATGGAACTAAAATGCACGGGATTAATAGACAAAATGTTTGGGAATCATGTGGGAGGTCGCAAAAACGGAGTGGTCATAATACCGGGGTGGTCGTTAGGCGGAGTTCCACTGTATTTCTATTTGAACAACAGTTCACAGTTATATGAACCCTGCATTGTGGAAAGATACCGATACCTTGGGTTATATTCACATAATTTTTAGAACTGGCAGTGATGACAAATATAAGGCACTGTCACAAGCCGCAACATGATGATATCTGTCAATTGTGTCGTAATAAATGGTTGAAGTGATCTTTAACTAATATCAATACCTGACATGTAGCCTGTGACTTATGTATATTAATTGGTTAGATGAGAATTCAATGTGAAATGTTTTTAGTCAATTTTCTAGTGAAAGTGTGCATGTTTCTTTATTTGTATTAGTGTTATGAAGGCCAAATTAACCACAGGGGGTTTTTCTCACCATGGGACTTGACCAACTGTCTTTATATGTTTCTCCACCAAATTATTCTAAACAAACCCTCCACAACTGAGCTAAAGAGAATTCCTGCTAGCCCGGCAAGTAGACAGTTTGGTTGCTGCAGACGCTCAGTAGGTGTGCCAAATGTTACTGGGGAACTTAATCTTATGCTATATTAACAGGGACTAAGAGGTAAAATCAAGGAAGGAAGCAATATGTAATTTCATAATTACTCATGAGCTCATAATCTATCTTAACAATTGCGAAAAACAGTTTTTATAGGACTTATTCATCCATATGATATCTTCACTGATATAATCAATCGGACTGATGTGAATTAGACCCAAAAAAAATCTTACTTGTTCTGAGGAACATGCATACACTGAATGGGTATTACAACAGGGGGAGCTACATGTCAGTCCTTGTAGCCTTTGTTAGATGACATAAATGTATGACAAGATCATTAATCATGAAGGCTATTAGGGCCAGCACTCAATTCCCCCTATTGGCACAAGAATCTCATTGGTAAGTCCTGCATAATTGATAATTCATGCAAGGTGTATATTATTCACACTCTACCACCTTGTTATCAATTGGATAAGTTTATCAATACAGATTTCAAACTGTCCCAGACATGGTAGGAAGGATTTCCGGGTGGACCTGTTGACCGCTGGAAGTCAGGCGGTGTCCCTTTGTTGAATGATAAAAATAAGGGAACACCAGAACCATTTTCAATCTTTCTTGCACATCAATACATCTAACAACTTTAATCTCTCTCTCTCTCTCTCCTTCTTTTCTTCTAATTTCTCACTCTCTTTTCTACATTTATTTTCCTTATTTATATTATTTCTCAAGGCTTTATTCTATCTATACTATTTTGCTTTATTCTATCTATACTACTTTGTCATTATGCAAGTGGTCTGTATTACATCTGGCAGGGTGGCTTGCCTCCTAGCTGAAGGGCTCAGGAACTAAGGTCTGATTTGTGTTGCCCTCTGGTGTTTATCATATATATCACTATTTTATATTACAATTCACTATGTTACATAATGGGTGACATTACTTTTCAATTATGCAACTTGATGATGACATCAAGAGATTGGGCCACACATATTTCTTTCAAATTATAAAGATGACCACCAGAGGCCCTCTCAGACATTCTGCAGTAATTGATCATGCTGTGATTAGAGGGGTATTAGAAAATGAGCTTACACACAGCTGAGTATTACACAAGCATTTTATCTTGATCAAAATTGTGTGGTAAATTTAAGACTGACATTAATTTAGATATGAAAAATATCATTTGAAATTCAAATTTTATGCATAGCCACTATCACAAGAAATTATGTAACATTTCTTTCATAAAATCTAAACTGTTGGGTCATAAAAGTACAAAAGTTTCAATTTGCACAAGAGTATGATATCTTGACATCTATCCATCTGCTGCTCATGTAAACAATCAAATGAGAATATGTTCTACATGTCATGTCTGACTAGTGACAATCCCTGAGAATTGGTGACATGTGACATGATGAAGTGATTACAGCTTATGCTGCGAAAAATTTGCATTTCACAGTACTGACCTTCAACATTAAGCATCACAATTTTTTTCTGTTTACCACAATTTCCATCTATAAATTTACTTAATGACAAAACAAATAGAAAATTCACGATTCAGGTAATTTAGAGAGGTGATTTGTAGGATTTTCCAAGCACAGACTTTTTTAAGATGCTAATTATATTTATATCAGATAATTCCATAATGTTGTTGTTTTCTGCTTAGCCAGGACATATTGCAAGACATCCAATAGAGAATAGCATATGATTTCCTGGTAATTATGCATTCCAACATTACATTCTAATTATCCAATTGTATAACTTCACTGTTTCTAGACTCTGTTGTCTCCTAATGCTAGCAAGATGTTGATCAAAAAAGTTGTCAAACTGTGCCAGACATTTTAATTTAGTTTTTGTGCTATACTGGCTAATTTTTGTTTTTCAAGTAGGATCTATATCCATTTTGTTACAATACCAATATCAGTCTCAAGAGTTTTGTACAGACAGCCCACCTGCACGGTTCAATCTTCAGCCATTTACATAAGGCCATAATATTATTAATATTTCATAATTTACTGTCAGATCATTTATAATGATATTTGAGTAAAGAATGCAATTGATATTCTAACAAATGCTTGCATATGCCCTTCTTAATTTAAAATTAATATAAAACCCAAGTTAAATTCATAGAGAAACTGTTATAGAAATATTGTCTGGTGCAAGGGTATCATCAATTTCTATATGAATGAAGAAAGTTGGAAGTGCCTCATCAGTGGTAACTACCTTTCCCATAGGTCGCCTAAAGTTCAAGGAAGTGAATCAATAGACAAACTGAAATACAAGACAATTGTTTCTATACTAAGCTTTATATCTGAAATATACATTCAATTTCAAGCAACAACAACTTTTTCATTATCATTGCAAATATATATTTTCAACATTATTATAACCTATTTGTTTTTAAATTTTAATCTTGTGCTTTATTTCCTATTCTTCTTTTCATATTTTTCTAGCCAGTCACTATCGCGAATGACGAATGCCCCAACTTGTACTTTCTAAGCAATGTCACATGACACTGTTTTAGCCAATTACATGTGACGACACATTGCAGAGGCAACATACATTATAATGATATTACAAACATAGATTTATTTGCATTTTGTGCCAAAATATTTAAGATGAATGCAGTTCGCAATATAAAAAAACCAGAAGCCTATTTGACATAGTATAAGGAACCAAGTCAGGAAGATATAAAAGAGCCAGCAGCTCCATCACAGCATTGATTTGAAAAATAAATAAAGCATCAGTAATAATTAAAACATTTTTTTTTTGAGGCGTATGGTTATCCAACATCATTTTGCAGCTATTAACCAATTGAGCCATCATTGGAAGATTGTCTTTTAAAGTCTCTGACACATTTTTAACAATTTTAGTTAATTTGTTATCATACGGTCTAAACAAATAAAAACCTGGAAAAAGTGCAGTATAGTGGACCCAAATTATTTACCGTATTTAGCGAGACTCGTTGCCAGGCCTATGATGTAAATTGCTTGAATTCAATGAGTGATGTCACAAACAAACGGCAGCAGTGAGGCAAGAACGCAAGTTAATGATAGTTTATTTTGCTTTTTCTTGGGGCTGCTGCCCCCAATCCCCCACTACTCTACACAAATGTATTCTTATTGTGTGCCAGAACGGAATTTTGTCAAAAACTGTGATTATTTTCATGTTTCATGGATGTCAAATATTATCAATAATTTGGGTTCGCTATACTGCACTAAACCCGAAAACCTCTATTTTTACAAAATTAATGCTCATAGCTCTATCTAACAGAGAGTTATGGAAACAATATTTCTAAATGAGATGTCTTCAGTTTACTATCAAAATCTAAGCTTTTCATCTTTTACATTATTTATAAGATGATTATTTTTCAAATGCGACTTTTATCTGGATCAGAGTTTTTATATAATATAATTCTTGTCTTTCAACCTGCCAGGATACACTGTGAGACAATTTTCATTTCCAAACTATCATTGATTTCTCGCAAAATCTAAGGGTTTCATCTTTCACATTATATAAAAGGCGACCATTTCTTAAAGGCGTGCCATATGTTTTACTGATAAGAAACTGCATACTGGTAAGCTTATTGAAGACCATCATGGGTTTCTCACAAAATTCTAGAGTTCTTCCAAACTATGTTGTCTTTTAATCCTGGCAAAATACCCAGCATTGTTGACAAGATTTGGTGAAGAGAAAGCTGAGTTCATGGCTGAGTCCTCTGTATGTATTTCTTTCTCACTGCTCCCATGCATTTTTGGATTGATTTCAGCTTTCTCATTGGTATTAAAATTTGTCAGTTTGATCTCTCCCTGGCTCTCTAGGTTTGATTTCATGGACCTATCAAGGATAAAAATATGTATTGAAACAGGTAATGATTACAAATCAGTTACACCATAATACCATTGAATAATAAAAATAAAACAAAGTATGAAAAAGCAATTTAGATTTTGTGCTTGAAATTTGATTGACTAATTTTTTTTTTCAGTTGCATAGACCATAAAGTTTTGTTATTAGATTTATACATATTCTTCCTATTCTTCCTATTTGTTTTGTATCTTGCCATTGTCTTTCTTGTATTGTTGAACCAAATGTGAATCACCTGACTCAACAATCTAATAGTACACTGATCCTTTGTCTTTGTTTGAGGGAATTGCATGTTGTTTCATTCACCAAAACTGGTAAAATTTGAAATATAAGTTAAGATAATTAGAAATTAAAAAGAAACGAATTATGGCCTCATCACTTTTGCAAGGATCAGTTAAACCAAAGTATTAATCTAATAAAACATTGATCCTTAAACATTGAAAGTATTTCTCTATTACTGAGAAATTTTAGAAATACTTTCATGTGCATGTGTAATGAGAAAAACTAAGCAACTTAGATAGAAACTATTCTTTGTGAAACTGAAAGATATCTTTCCAGTGGATAAATTACTTGCCTTTTCTATAAGAAAGAAAAATGAAGATTAATGAATGTTGACCATTTGCCCAATGTTATGACATAAGGCCAAAATGACATAGTAGCATAATTATAAAGAAAACGAAAGGGAGACAGAATCCTACTTACGGTGTGATTCTTTTGAATGAAATTTGCAGTGGTCAAACCTAATGTTTTTGTATAATAAAAGTAAAAATTAAAAATAGACTCTGAAAAACCTACCACAGCTCAAACATGAATAAAACTAAATGTGTCATTACTGACCCAAAATAACAGCAATTCCCAGTATGCCTAGCAGGCCAATGATAATAACAGTGGTATAATCTGCTAGATAAAGAAAAAAGAAGATGCACATAAAAGTGATTATTATAACACATAAAAGTGCTTACTTTCAATCACATAATGTATGGTTCATCCCATTTTTAAAGAAATATGACTAACTTAGTCTAGCCATATTTTGTGGAATTGCATGATGTTCCATTGTTCCTTCACCGAAACTGGTAAAATTAGAAAATTAGGTGAAGATAATAAGAAAGTGAAAATAAAATAAACCTACGTTTGCTGTTTCCTGCTGAAGTCCTGTTGTTGTCTGTAGCCCCTGCAATAATTACAATAACATTATTAGATTGCAAGTCCAATCTAGGTCTGCATCAATAATTTTAGATATTTAGTATGAAATGCTCACTGATCTCAAAGGTAGCAATCACTCTTTCTTCATAAATTGTGTCACTGATCAAATTTGTTGCGGTGCACATCCACTCATTTTCTCCTGTCATATCTTCAGTGATATTCAGAAAACGTCCTTTGATTGCTCTTTGTAAAGAAAAATTAAATCATATACTGATATTTCTGTCAATCCCCAAACCTCATTTTAGATCAGGATGCATCTGCACTTGTTCATCAAGAGTTATTCATATTATATTGTAGATGTAAATGCAACTGCTCTTGTTGCTTTGCTTGGAAGAAAAAAGTGTGACAATTTATTTTGTCTTCTCTCCTCTTGTGAACTCAATATAATCAAAAAAAAGATGACAAGAGGAAACAAATTTATTAACATAACTGGTCTAACATTATTCTCCATTCATTTAAAGCCAATATTGAAATGTGTCTGTAAATTGATTAAATGTGTTATCAATATTAGTTGGCATCATCAATCTGCAAAACAAAAATATCATTATGCTAGTTTAAATAACTTATTTGCATCATGAGTACCTGGAACCGCTAAATTCCTCCATTCAAAAGAAGGGTTTGGATTGCCATCAGCTAAGCAGGAGATCTGGCTTCCAACTTCATAACTGTCATTCTTGGGTGAATATCTGATGTTTCTTACTGGATCTGGAGAGAGTGAGATCAATATAATATAAAAAATATATAAATATATAAGACAATCATGGCCAGACAAACTTAAAATAATAGGAAAGTGTTCACTTACAGTGCACATTCATTATGAGATGAGCAGTAGAATTTGTTCCAGTTGAACTAGTTCCCAGCTCACATGTCAGTTGTTTCCCATGCAAACTGGCATCTACTGTGATGTTTTGTGCCTTGAACAAATAATTATCATCAAACTGTCAATTGATAATGAACATATGAAAAAAAAAGTATAGCCTCATGTGAGATTTGCTTAAGGGTTTCGGAGGCTATTATTAAAAATATGTGTTGTTTCCAGTGGAAAGACTTGGTAAATGGTCTTGGTTTCCATTTTACCAAAATGTTCCATTGCCTAGTAACACCTAACTTTAAATGTACACAGTGCACACGATTATTAGAAAAAATATTATGTTTATGCTAAAAGAAAAACTAACGAGGAACTTTATATCAGTAACAATGTCGGAGGTCTTGGTTTCTATTTTACATACATGCAATATTTTCCATTGACTGGTAACACCCCACTTAAGAATGTAAGTGCGTGTGCTTATTAAAAATGATATCTTATTTGTGGAAAGAGCCAAAATGACGAGGAATTTTAAATATGTGAGAATGCTATGAATACATTGACAACCTCGTAAAATAAATATAATACAGAAACCCATGACGCAAAGAAAATTGGAAGGTGGAAGGTAATACATGGCCAATTGTGCCACCTGCGTTTTCCATGCATTTGGATAAACGCATGGAAAATGCATGGTTTTCACCACATCATAATTAGGCAAAAACCATGCATTTTTATGCGTTTATCCTTCTCATGGAAAACGCACATGGCACATTTGGCCATGTAGGGCATGCAACTTAATATGTCAAAGTGACCCATCTCATAGCTCATCCAAGGAGTTCTCCTTAGGAATATATTGTAGAGTTCCAGGAACCTAGCATCCAAAAGGGTGGTTGGCAGACAGACAGGCAGACTAAAAGTGTGGGACAAACAGATGGATGTGTGGCCACTGCAATAAACCAAGGTGAAACAAGCAGCCTCAATGGTGTATGTCTAAATAGTTTGGGCCAGGGCTGCAAAAGAGAACCTAAGTCAAATATCAGTGACAGATTGTGTCAACAAAAACAAGGTAAAAAAACACAAATTACAATATGGCAAATAGGTAACATGATTCTAACCTGTTGCAGTTTATAAACATGTCCAGAAACCCTCAATCTGGACATTTCGGATGAATTTTTCAAAATAGTATCATCGATCAACATCCTGAGGTGTGGCAGACCTTCAATTTCATCTTTGCCAGGACCTCCAAACTTCGCTTCACAGATGAACACTGCTATTTCACCTTTTACTGGGGTTACTGGTGGGGAAATCAACAAAGGCTCCCCTGCAAATTGATATTGATTAACAATGGTCTTATTATATACATAAGCACATGAATTTCACTGTTGATATATCGCACATCAGCATGCAATTATAATTAATTCACTTTCCTGTAAGCTGACTTAGACAGGTAAGGCTTTAAACGAGGACTGACACTTACCGAGAACAATCAGTGTAGCTGAAGCTTGCTGGGTAAATCCATGACATGCATAAATTCCTTCATCTTCGTACCTCAAGTCATTCACGGTGAGGGTGAAGGTAATTTTATCCCTTTTCACATAATACTTGTTTGTGCCTTTTGTGGGATAATCTTCCACTCCACACAGGAAAGAGTAGATGGTTTTATTGTTATATTCCCATGTCATAATTTTTGTTGATGTGCCAAACGCTATTTTGCAGTTAAATTGAGCTAATCCTCCCAATAATCCAGTTGTGGCACTTGGAGGTATGACAGTTAAATCACCCAGGGCAACAGCTAGAAATAAACAAGTAATAAATTCAAGTTATACTTGCTAAAGAGGCAAAAACATTTTATAAAGAATCTTAAAATTGTGTTTAGTGAACAACTTACATTTAAAGATTCTTATTGTGAACTTTTTTATCCCATTGCCATTTGCAAAATAAAAAATGTTTGCTATCTTGGACACTAAACTACATGGTTAATTTTACTAATGTCAACCTTTTTAAAATAACTTTACTGAACAATATATTTTTCACCCCTGGGCAGAAAAAGAAGCCAGGCCTATGTATTTCAGTACGTTAGCATTATAAAGTATGTAATTTCAATAGAATGCTTAAAACTTTCTAATAAGGGCATTTGTCCAACCTGATGATAACAATCAAACTTTTACATTTCATGCAGATAATGGGTATGGATTTGCACTAACTCAGTAACTTAATTTTGCTATTAATTTACAGAGGGTTTGTCTCAACTAGAACCATGTCATGGGCAAACAACAAGGAAAGGTTATATATTTGCTAAAGATAAATTTTCAGGTAGACAAGACATTTGGAAGCTTATTAAAATCTGAAATGTGAAATTGGCTGCCATGCAGTAATACTTCAAAACTGCTTTGAAATAAAAAAGAGCGTTCCATTTTGGACCTATAAAATTGTTTTAGTGAAATATTTCTGAGTTAGGGTGTTAGATAGAGTGCTTCTTGTAGAAATTGTGGAACATTAGAATAATGTAAAAAACGATTGGGTTCAGTTTTTTGTTGGACCACCAGTTGAGATCTGCCCTCTGTCCAAGCCAAAAATGCTGTGTTTGAATAACCCCTTTTGCATATTTACTCTTGGGTGAATGACAGCATGTTTCTGGAATGGTTAATTTTGACTGATTGCATAAGGAAACAGCATTCAGAGGCAGCATGGATTCTTTTTCACAAAAGTTGCGTAATAAACATTGGCTTGACCCTTTTTTTTGCAAGGGGAATGTATTAACAGAACATATTATGAAATTAGATGTGAAAAACTCTTCATGGTGTGAGACTTACCTGGCAAAAGAAAAAATACCAAAGCCATCTCAATTTTTCCCATTGGATATCAAACAGGACGTGTGTGAACAGGTCAGACCATCCTATGCCTGCTACATTGATGAACCTTTAGAATAACAAATAACATACAAATAACATAAAATGTACAAATAATCAATATAGAGAGTTACCATATAAAACGTTGTGTTAGGGTAAGTGCTTTAATGCTCGAGTTCAGCTCCTGTAACACAATTTTCGGAATTTTTTTCTGATTTTCCTTTATTGTATAAACAGCATGAAATGAATGTCATAGTAAAGTTTGAAAAGTAAAATTACTATAATTTAGATATGTTATTGACAAAATGTCAATGATATAGAGTAAACAGTGTCTTTAGTATGAAGGTTTGAAATTTTGAAAGTTCTCTAATATTTACAGCCTTGAGAACCCAAACAGGCAGCACTGCACTATTTTAGACACACTCTGACAAAGTTTTGGGTGTGTAGGTGCAGTAGTATCAGAGTTCTGCTCCGGAAACAAGATAATTAGGTTTTATATTTATTCCAAATTTTGTGAAACGTAGATGACATATATCAATGTTACTATCAAAAGGCACCACTAGACCATATAGAGTATTACTGTACCAAATGTGTTAGAGTTCTGCTCCGGAAATTAAAGTGTTCGCCCACCTGCCCTCCCTCCCATCTGCCGGACAGACAATGATGATAACAATAACCCTCTTCGAACTTTGTTTGCTGAGGGTTAAAAATACAGTTTTCATTCTTTTCCTGGATACAAGAACATCATGATCATTTGAAATAAACAACACAGCGAATACTCACCGTTTACTTGGAACAAACATACGTCTTAAGTGCACACCAAGGTCATCATTTTATAACAATTTTGATTATTATCATCTGTGAATTCAGTATGTACTGATCATTGAGTCTCATGTCAAAACAGTCTACACTCATCAAATTTGCACAGAAGGAAGAAAATATATTTATCTAACAGGCTATTAAAATGAAAATCTTATAAATGCATTATTTATCAAATTATTTTAAATTCTATACAAATTTAGGTTTTGATTTGTGTGTTCAATTATCTTTTTATTTTTGTCACCTAAGTGGCACTTGGAGGCATGGCGTTTAAATCATCCTGGGCAACAGCTAGAAATAGACAAGTAAGAAATGTGGGTGTCTATTGTAAAATTGATAACAACTTGTTATCCCAGATTCTAACATGGCTTGGTCAATTTGACTTATGCCAACTTTTTATTTGATTGAGCATACTATATTTTACAGATTCATACTATAAAAACTGTTATCAAAACTGGTATCACATTTGTAAACTAGTAAACACTTTGCCATCTCAGAGACAAAGGCCCAGTTTCACGAAAGTACCCTGTGACTGGGACATGTTCCTGTTTCTGTTTTGGGGAAAAGTCTCCCCAACTTTAGAAAAACTCAAAGTGGCATGCCCCATCGGGGGGGGGGGGGGGGGGGCAGCAATCATGAAACCGGACAATAATTACTTGGTCATGTTTGTGTCATGCTTAAATATTAAAATTAGCAAAGAAATATGCTATCTATGACTTTAATCGTTCACTAAACTATCCACAGATTATGTATTTGCATGCGACTAACACTTCATGCTTTGAGACTAACCTGACACAAGCAAGAATTCCAAAGCCAGCCTTATTTCTTCCATATCATATTGAACAGTACATTGCCAAGTGTGGACAGGTCAAGTCATCCTCTGCCCGCAATATTGATAATTGATAAATTGCATTGGCCACATTTTAAATACAATGATTCAAATACACATAATAAAACAGCCAAATGGCAGAATGACATCTAAAAGATGTATATGCCTCAACTAATTAATCTAAGTAAAACGACAATCAAAAATTGTCAAACATGATAAACATATTTCTTGTGATAAATGTACACAAAACCAGAATAAATAACTCTTTGTGTTAGTTCTTATCAATACTGAGCAAAACCCTATTTGGGAATGCTTACTATACTTGTATGGCTTAAATGAGAGAACTTATCTTAACAATAACACTCCACAAGTGCATGAAATATTCATTTGGGTAGAGGCTTCACTACCCTGCAAAAGTTTGGAAAAAACCCTGAATGACATTTTTAATGAGATAGTTCATTCCATTTGTCTTCAAATAATTGCTCAATGGTTACAAAATCAGGTGTGCTCTTTGGTTCCATTCAATGAAATACCCTTGCCTGATTTTATAGTAACACCATTGCTACCATTTAGGATGAAGCTAACAATTGTCAGAATGTGTATGTTACCACATATGTCAGTGCCAAATCAGTCTCAAATGCATATTAAGGTTGTCAATTTAAAAAAAAATGTATTCTTTTCATATTTGGTTCAGGCCGACTTGACCTGGTAGATATTATAAAGCAGCCACCTGACCAAACAAGGAAATAATGGATAATAATAAAAAAATGGTGTGCTTCAAAGTGTGTTTCCAAACATTTGAGTGTTATTTTAGTTAAAAACAATTATTGTAGATGTACTTTTATTCTCATGATCGGTTAACTATTGTGTTTATATATTAGTTCTACATTAAATAAAATTATAACATTTACTAGGATGAAAAGGGTCAATGTACAGTTTCCTGGTTCAACTCCAATGTATGCTATTCTTCAAACTATTCCCCGGCTAGACGGCAATAACATTACAACAAAACAATTTTTTATCTAATATTTGATAAAATATATGAAATATAGCGAATACCAACTTACGGTTCTAGCTGTCAGATAATTATATGTGATATAATATATGTGCAAATAAGGAAGTTTATGATGACCTATTTAATAAATTTCCTCATTTGTTTATCAATTGTTTTAAAGTTGATGGTTTTATTCCTATTCCAATCAGTTGTAGCTAATCCGTTGATATGATCTAGCATGAAGCCCAACAATGACCAACATGTGGAACATTACTCTCTGGCTATCACTTATGGGTGAGTTTTTTTTATATATTTACTTTTTATTTATTATTGTTATATATATTTTGTTTACCAACCTACTATATACTGAAAAAAGTTGATATTAATTTAATGAACATATGATTTTGTCTTTCTAAGGGCATGCATTGGGAGAAACAGTTAAGCTATTTTTTTTTGCAAATCATCATTTGTCTTTTTTTAGTTCATGCAGTGGGAGAATCACTAAAGCAATTATCATCATGTGAAGATTTCATCAATATCAACTGCAACTCTTATCAAATTGCTCTTGTGGACATCAATGACACAACCAGTCTGACCAGCGACCTTTTGAAGCAATGCAATGCACAACAACAATGTAATGTGACTAACATCAACAATGAATGCTTAATGGCAAGCTACTGGTGCATGCCAAGTAAGTAGTTGATTTCTATGTATATTCATTCTGGTATTTCAAATGAACGTGAAATATATATCATGCTTATGTTAATATTATTTATTTCACATTTGATGTAACAAAGGTAATGCCAACATCATCAATTTGATAATTTTCTTTTTTCAGATGTAGAAACACTGGAAATTAATAGTTTATCCACTGTCCATTTATATACTGAAAAGTCAGTGATAAACTTGATCAGTGAAGGCTTTAAAGAAGGACAATATGCAGATCTTCAGATAATCAACTGTCATCTGAAGTTTATTACGAAAGAAAATAATGTTACCAATACGATGAGGCTCAATGTCCATGAATTATCTTTAGCATCAAATTGTGCACAATTATGCCTGAGTGTGAAGAATTCAAACACTTCACAATTTTGCATAAACAGAAGAACACTGTCGACACCTGACTATGTTGTCCAAGGGAAAACTAAATGGCAGTTTGATATTACAGTGACAAAACTTGAAAACTGTAACAGCAAGGCTCGATTTTGGCTTAGTTTGAATGGTAAGTAGTCTCTTTATCCAATATTAACTTAAAAATGGAATTGTGTTAATGGGGAAATATTTCATTTACACTTGATTTTAGTTACCAGGATATATATTATACAGTATACCAAGTTTACTAGTAGAATAGAAATGAAGGCAAACCTACCATACAAATAGGTTTGCATTCAATAATTCTTAATAGCAATAGCTAAGGGTAATAGAATAAATATTATTTTATTATCACAATATCTTTTATTTAAAATGACTAAAATTAATAAAGCAAAATATATGATTCATTATGTGAACAAAATTAACATGATGAGAATTAGTTTTTTTCGTTTAAAGATATATAAAAAACTTTAATATACTTCAACATCCTGGAAAAATGAGCAAATCATGTTAATGTTTATCATTACTATTTTTATTTTAGTTTTGGAAGTTCAAGATGCAACAAGCAAATTTCATCTGTACTGTAAACCAGCTTCAGGTATGTCACAGGAAATATTATCTTTCTTTTGTTTAATGTATTTTGCAAGGGAAGCCTTTCACAATTTCTTTAAGTCTATTGTAAGGTTCCCCAATGAAGACAAAGTATTGAAAGTCCAGTTTAAAATGTTTTATTCTGCCCTGCCCCGCCGTACAGCCTGTCTATTGCCTGCTTCCTCAGCTACTGATGCGGCCTGGGTGTATTCCCGTCAAGACCCTGGGGTCACGTGGTCCGGGTCACCCAGTGCGCATCAAGTCGGTCACTGACATCGTAAGATCAGTGACCGAGGGGTTATCACATTACTCCCTTCTTACTGGGAATATGCCCCCATATTCAAACTAATACATAAAGTAGGCTGCACGACGGCGATCAGGACGACATAAAATGAGATTCAGTCATACAATTTTTTTTCAAAACAAAACCATAAATCATAAATAACAGATCGCCCCATGACGTGACACTAGAGAGCTGTCACGCCAGGCCCCGGGCCTGGTTCTTCCATCGGACTGGACCGTTACCCTCATGGTTGTCTCTTGGCACCGCTGCAAACATAACATACAACACACACAGAGTCTCTTATCACGTGTCCCTCTTCCACCTTGGACAGGGGCCAGGCCTGTTTTCTGGATCCGCAAGGTCTTTTTGGCGCGGGAAAACCAGCTGCTCGTAATCTCGAGTGATGACATTGTTATAATTAGCCGTTATCCATAATTTCCATTGAGTCAAAGTTTCTAATTGGCCCTTATAAAAGTCATAATTTCTCCTGTCGTTGCATTACCTCCTGGTTCTCCGCGTGGTGTGTGGTTCCGCCCTCGCGTGATGTGTTGATGTCCAGCGTCCAAGTCCCGTCCGTATCCAGATGCCAGTTCGTGGGGGGCGTATTCCGGGTTGTCATCGTGAGGTCATTGTGCAAGGCCTTGCAGTGGAGGATCCAGCGGCCCTAGCTTCCTCCATCCAGCGGTTCCGATCCGCCGTCAACCGCTTGACCTCTTGATAGAGAAGATCCGACTGCCGGGCCATAGCTTCGCGTTGCTCGATCTCTGCGCGAAGCTTGGCCCGTAGTTCTTCATTTTCACGTCCAGACGCCGCCGTCTGCGACCTCGCCCTGTGGACCTCCAGGACAATATCTTGGTACTGTGCCCTGGACACCGTGTCCTCTGCCTCCGGTGTCCTCGTGGCCGTCGTCGTGGGGTGGGGCCTCTTCGGCGTGGCCAGCCTGCTTCGCGGGGACAAGTTGGGGGCTGCCTCAGCCTCACGCATCTGCACCACCCTGGTGCTCGTGGACACAGTCGTCTGCGATGGAGGCGCCCTGTTGACCAGGGTCCTCGTCTCCGGTGTGGCCGGCAGAGATCCATCAGTGTTCGGACCATGGATCGTTGACAGTCCCGTCGCTGCTGTGACTTCTTCAGCCCGCAGGCGGGTGTAGCCATGGGACCTTTCCAGATGCCTCCGGAAATTAGTCCACCGGTCGGATGGCAGGGCGGCTGGACACTCCGGGCACTGAAATCCTACGTACGCCACTGCCTGAGCTACGCTCACGTGGCGAGTGAGAGACTTGCGGTCTCGCACATGCTTCCCGCATGTGGCGCACATGTAGTTAAGTCCCGTCACGTCTCGGGGTGTAGCTGGCTGGGCGACTCTGGGGGCGCTGTCCGTGGCCGACACGTCGCTCTCGGTCCCTCCATCATCCGTGACCTCCACTTTCTCCCTCTCCAGCCGTTTCTCGGCTCTGGCCGGAGTTGTTGTCGCATCCTCCATGGCAGCCTCCGTAGGCGGAGCTGCCTTCTCTACTCTCGTAGGCGACGCTGTAGCCTTGGAACGAGGGGCCTCGGCCTCTGCACTCGGCCTGGTCATCCTCTCCTTGGCATACCAGGGTCGCCTCTTCAAGTTGTCCATTATCTCCTCCTGGGTGGTTGCAACACCCAGGTCTCCCAGCATCCAACCACTTAAGATCGGCATATCCTCTCTCCGGGGACGGAGACGGAGGTACCGCCACATCCTCGCCATCTCAGCCAGAGTGGCCGACCCGCACTGCTGGACTGCCGGGTCTTCTGGTTCATACTCTCTCCTGGACATGTAGGCCCACATATCCAGGTGTAAAAGCTCCAACTTCTGCTGGCTCCAATAATCCGGGGCCAGGGAGATCTTAACTTCTAACGTCGGTGGCATGCCGCAGACGGCAGCCACCTCGGTGTCACTGGCGGAGACCTCTAGTTCTGCCCTGACCTCGAGGCCCGCTGCCTCCATTGCAGCCCACACCATATCGGTCTGCTCCTTCGTCAGTTGTGGTCCCTCAGTTTCCAGGGGCACTGCTGGAACAGCAGTAGCCTCCTTTATGACTTGACTTTCCGATGACATCCTTTTATATGTTGTATGTCCTCGTGGTTATTCTCGTGCAAAATTCCAAGTTGGCTATACGTCCTGTATCTTCGCTGACTGCAGAAGGTAGGGCGCCCCACTCCCTCCACATTTTTGCCGCACTTTCTTGGTCATGTGACTGAAATCACAGGTCATGTGACCCTAATCACCCTCTTGACCAGTTGTCCCTTCCCCCCCCCCCCCCTCTATAAAATTTCTTAATTGCGGACTGCACTCGAAAATAACAAAATTAGTACAAAGGGGTGCCTGTTCGAATTTCAAACTCGGTTGACCTTTCCTCCCAGTGGAAATTTTCCATGATGCAGGTCACTGGAATCAGTGACACAGTTTCAGGAAACACAGAAAGTGAGAATTTCTTAGGAAAGAAATGTGACATTTAGCAACCCTTGTGAGCCAAATAAAACAAACCATCAGGAACGTTTCACGTTTCATGATGAACAAATAGCCAATTCCTTATCATTTCACCACAATACTCCGAGAAAATAACCATTTATCCTTGTAACCATAGTCAAGCAATTTCTCTGATTTTGCTGACTTATCCAGATTACTCAGCCAGTCATATAAAGTATATCATGGGATTAATCATTTTCATAACCACTACAGCCATTAATTCTTGCCAATTAATTTTCCTGATATTTCCAGTGATTATGAGGCATTTTACCCATCCTTATTACCTAATCTCGTGTTTGCCCCTGCTTTTAACCAGCAGTGCCCAAATTCTACCTTTGCAGTATTCCTCCCCCTTTTTCTTCAAAAGGGCTGCACCTGTAGTTACCATTTGGGTGACACGTCTAAAAACCCACTCTACAGGACACGACCACATGTTCCGTCCACGAGAGTCAGGTACACGAAATGTCCAGTCACTGAGAAGTGACTGCTGCGACGCGCCTCTTTAAAATGTCGACATTTACCAGTGTTTATGAGAATCCTTAATAAAACAAATGAGAAATCATGTGCATGGGGAAGACTAAGTAAAATCAAACTATATATTGTCTAAATGAAACTACGACTGGTATTTATTGTATAAACATGTGATCACTAGATTCTCAAAAACAAAGTGCCAGAAGTCAAGCAATAAGTGCTATTTCCCTCTGAAAATGCAGGAACCAGAGTCCTATAGCTACTGGTATCCTACATTGTGGCCTAACCTATCAGGTGGCTTCCTAAGCCTACCTGGTAGAAAAGGAGCCGCCTCCGGATCCAATTCCCGAGAAGGAGCTGAGGACAGCTCCAAGTCCGGAAAAGGAGCTGCGTCCAGATTCGAACCCGAATCTGTCAAACTCCTCGTGTCCAGGGGACCGCGTGTTTGCAAGCCGCGCCCCCTGTGTCCTCCAGTCCCCGCAGCTCCGCCCCGCTCTGGCCGCCCAGACCAAGGCTGCGCTGCGTCACCATTCAATTCTCCGGGCAAGGGCGGATCCCGCCCCTCGTCGAGGGGGGTCGCACTTTCTCCGTCCTCATACAGTGATGGGTCCAAATACGGGTCGTCTGACGGAATATCAGGGACCCGAATGACGTCATCTTGAGTCACATCAGCTAAGTACCTCTTGAGCTGATTAATATGAACGATGCGCTTCTTACCAGTCGCTGGAGCTTCAATCTCGTAATTGACTTCTCCCATCTTTCTCGTAACTCTGTATGGACCCAAGAACTTCAAAGCTAATTTCTGCTTAGCCAGGGGCGGATAAAACAGCAAGACCCAGTCTCCAATATGGAATGACTGCTCCATCGCAACCTGTTGTAGTGCTTAGCTTGCTTCTGTGCTGCTCTTTTCATCTGCGACCTGCACTTCTCAAAGGACTCTTCCATGGCATCACGGATCCACTCCACATACTCCACTGGACAGTGGTGCTTGTGCTGGAGAGCGTGGCCATACATCAGGTCCACAGGGAGCATCGCCTCCCTGCCCAACATCATCCTATTTGGCGTGATATCCGTGGATCTATGGGGCGTAGCCCGATAGGCACACATCACGTAAGGGAGCATGTCATCCCAATCATCCCTCCTGTCATTGACCAACTTGGACAACATGTCCCCCAATGACCTATTGAAGCGTTCTACTAGCCCATCGCTCTGGGGATGATAAGCCGTCGTCCTGGTCTTATTAATCCCCAAGATTTTGCACATTTCTTGGAATAATTTCGATTCGAAATTAGTCCCTTGGTCACTATGCAAGTGATAGGGAGCCCCAAATCGCAAAATCACATTCGTCACCAGGCAATCAGCTACCGTATAGGCCTCTTGGTAAGGAAGGGCGAAGGCCTCTGTCCACTTAGTAAAGTAGTCGGCCACGACTACTATATACTTGTTATTGGACTTCGTGACAGGCAATGGTCCCATGATGTCGATGGCCATTCTCTCCATCGGCATTCCCACTGGCACCTGATGCAAGGGAGCCCTTTTCAGACCACTCTGGTTCCGCTTCTGAAACGCATCGCACCAACCAATCCACCGTATTACGTCCTCCTTGTAGCCAGGCCAGTAGAACCTTCGTCTCAGCTTGAATATGAGGCTGTTAATCCCCATATGGCCACCCAGGCAAGACGTATGAAGCTGGTTAAAGATGCTGCGTCTGATGGCTGCTGGGGCCACTATCTGCTTGACCAGCTGACCTGTTGGCAACTTGTGGCTTCGATACACGATTCCTCGTTGCAATTTCAAGCAATAGAACTGGGCCCAGATATTTCGCACCTGGGCCGAGTGCGTGACAATGTCGTGGTATGGCGGGCGCTGTCCAGCATTTAGCCACTCCTTGGCAGTCGCTATAGCCATATCCTGGCCCTGAGCGTCCTGTATTTCCTCCAAGGTAAAAGACTCTATCCAGTTTGGATCCAGAGATCTTTCCTCTCCCTCTCCAGCCGCTGCTACACACACTCGTACTTGAGGTTCCCCGGCTTCTCCTGAGCCTACCTCAGTCACTGGCTGAGGCTGTCCACACGCAGTCGTGCGGAAGCCTCGTACTTGGTTCCACTGCGTGATGGAAGCCACAAGGTCACTGTTTTGACCATGACCTTGATCAGGACATTCCTGACGCTTACACGCTCTCACTGGGATACTTGAGCAGCCGTCCGCGTTAGCGTGTTTCTTGCCTTCTCTGTATTCGATTACAAAGTTGTATTCGGTCAAAGAAGCTATCCATCTAGCCAACATTCCTTCCGCATCTTTAAAGTTCTGCAGCCACACTAAAGCACGATGGTCAGTGCGTAGTCGCACTGAATCTTGTCCATACAATTAGGGCCGAAATATTTTAGCCATTCTGACCACAGCTAGCAATTCCTTGTATGTCGTGCAATAATGCTTTTGCGATGAAGATAGGCATTGTGAGGCGTAGGCAACTACGCGCTCCTCTCCCTCAATGATTTGCGACAATACTCCCCCTATCGCAAGGTCAGAGGCATCCGTATCCAAGATGACAGGGCACCCTTCACGAGGTAGCACTAGGATTGGTGCAGTCGTGAGGGCCCTGATTAACCTTTTAAATGCGTTACTGCATGTTTCATCCCACCTAAAGACGGCCTGGTGCGCTGTAAGAGCATGTAGTGGTGATGCTAGTCCAGCAAAGTCACGCACGTACTTTCTATAGTACGATGCGAACCCTACAAAGCAGCGCACCTCCTGCACTGTGGTAGGCTCCGGCCACTCTCGCACCGCCTTTATCTTTCTGGGATCTGGTTTAACTCCTTCTCTGCAGACCACATGCCCCAGAAAGGAGACCTCACTCTTAAATAGCTCGCATTTACTAGCTTTTAGCCTTAACCCAGCCTGACTAATGCGTTTTAGTACCACTATTAAGTTACCCAAACATTTCTGGAACGTGGGACCTTGTACTACTATATCATCCATGTAACATAGACAAGTAGACAGGTCTAGTCCCCCTAACACTAGCTCCATCAAACGTTCCAGTGTAGCTGGTCCATTTGTAACCCCAAAGGGCATCACTGTGAAGTGAAAATGCCCTCTCGGAGCAGTGAATGCCGTTTTCTCCTTGTCCCTGTCGTCCATGGCTATTTGCCAATAGCCAGACGACAGGTCCAGGGTACAAAACCATTTTGCCCCTGACGAAGTGTCTAAACAGTCGTCAATGCGTGGCAAAGGATAAGCATCCTTTTTAGTGCACAAATTCAACTTCCTGTAGTCCACACAAAACCTGAAAGTCCCATCTTTCTTTCTAACCAACACAGGGGGGCTGGACCAGGGGCTATTACTGGGCTCGATCATTCCGAGTCTCAGCATCTTGTCCACTTCATCTGACAGCGCCCTGCTTTGTGCCCACCCTAGTCTCCGTGCCGGCACTTTGAAAGGCCGATTGTCACCCGTGTCAATCTTGTGCGTGGCTTGACTCGTGCGTCCCAGCCCGTATTTGCCTCCCTCGAAGCAATGTTCATACTCCATCAAGACCTTTCTGAGCTCTGACCGTTGATCTGCTGTCAGATCGTCAGTTTCATCTAAAAGAGGCTGCAAATGAGCGGGCAGTCGTGTCTCAGTGTATTTTCGCTTGGGTTCATGATTTACCTCGGCGGCATGCACCGTTTTCGGTGGATCCACTTTTTCGACTTCGCTCAATTGACCTACCACTTGCCCTTTTGCGATATGGACACTCTCAGTCGTGGGATTGGCTATCCACACGTGGGCACCAGAGCATTGGGAAGTCAATAGCCCTCGAGGTACCATTATACGTAAATCCTGACATACTGTAGGCAGAGACTCGAATACGAGGTCGCCCCGTCAGATACGCCCCAGGATACCAAATTGACTGAGACCTGCGACACGTGGCGAGCTGGTATGTGGACGTCTTCGTGTATAATTGCTCGGCCTGTTTTTCCAGGGCGACCTTCTATACACGCTATGTCAACGCCTCCCAGTCTCAGCATCCCCACAGAGCACATTAACAAAGCACCATGTCGCTTCAAGAAGTCCATCCCTAACAAACCAGGGAGACCTCCGATATCTGCTACCAAAAATTCACAAGGATAGAGCATCCTCTCTAAACAGAGAGTGAGCTCAACTTTACCATAAATATTGATAGGTCCGCCATTAGCAGCTGAAATCTTGCCTTCCACAGGTCTTAACTTCTCTCGATTTGCACCCGGTATCACGTCATATTCCTGCTTGCTCAGCAGTGACACCTGCGCTCCAGTATCGATAAGAAGGTCCACGTGACGTGTCCCTACACTGATCGTGATATACCAGGATGCACTCGTATTCTGCATGGCCACATGTCTGGGCCAATGCTGTCCCACTTTTACCCCTTCCCAACATTCTGGAGGGGCTGCTTTTTCAGCAGGTGAAGGATCCGGGACTGATACTTCCTCCACCCTCACTCGTTTTCCGACTGCTTCCTCTCCCGTTTGTCCTTGCCCCCTTTTTTGCTCCGATCGCTACGCCCTTTGGACTGCTTGTCACCGTATTTGTCCGATCGGTGCCCTCTGTCCCTACTAGACGCTCTCCTCGCAGGGCGATCGTCATCAGCCTGACGCCTGGGGCAGTTCCTGCGGAGATGGCCGGTCTTCTTGCACCGGTAGCATCGCCATGACTCAGGGGAAGAGTCCTGCTCCTGTCGGCGATTATTGCTGTACCCCTTCCTTTAGACTCTTTAGCCATTACCTCTCCCATAATAGAGTAAACTAGATCCTTTAGATCCTGCCTCGTGATGGCTCCCTCTTTCTCAGAAGGTGGGCCGACACGTGTAGAAGCTGAAGCAGTAGCAGCCACCGAAGCCTCGGGCTGTATTATAGGCAAGGCGACAGCGCCAGCTGGCCCGACGTCAGGCTTGCTCGTTTTTGTGGCCTCGTACGCTGCTTCGTACTGCACGGCCAGATCAATGGCCTCTTGCAATGTAGGTGGCTTTAACGCCGCTAACCAAAATCGCATACTCGTAGACCCAGCCGTTTCCATGAACCGCTCCTTTGCGAAGCGTTCCTGTTCTGCGGGGATGGAAGCGGGATTCGCTTTCCGAGATAAATCTAACAAAAACAAGCCATAGGTTTCGAGATCCATCTCTGGGCCCCGTTTCGCATTGAACCACTTGTTCCTATAAGCATCCAGGGCACGATTGGAGCAGAACAGGGCCGTCAACTGACTCACCATCTCTCTCCAATCGTCCCGATAAGTCAGTGGCCTCATCTTTAGCTTAGCCTGACCAGTGACGCTGGTCCAAAGATGAAAGCACCTTTCCTCGTCTGTCCACTTATTGAAGGTGGCGACTCGATTAAGTTCGTCTAAATGATCTATGAATGCCGTACCTTGGCCGTCATATTTAGGAGGAATAGCCTCCTTCCTTCGCCTGTACCTCGAAGAGCCCATACTCCTCTCCGGAGTATTATTGGCCGCCATGACCGCCCGGGCCGAGCCAAGTGGTTCCGCGCGCTCGACGACGTGGGGCCGACCTTCAGGCGAGGAAACAGGCGTTGACACGGAGGAATCGTTCGATTCATACCTGGCTGGCGAGGGCTCCCTTCGGCTCCCTCGATCGCCGGTCATCCGCCTACTCTCCTGGCTCGTCATTGCGAGTCCAGGGCTTGGGGTCCTATCCGCCGGGGCCTCTCGTCTCCGAGGGCGTCCCGGCGTTCGCACTACTTTACTTCTAACCGAAGTACGTAGAATTGACTCATCCGCCGTTTGCGAGGGACCAGGCACCAGAGTCGGTGCGGGCTCACTCGTCTCGGCCGTGGCCAAGCCAGGTCTTCTACGTAACTTCGCAGGCATTGTACGGTAGGGCAAAACACATTAAATGTAATAAAGTGTTCTAGTGTGAATTCTACTTAACTGTAGATATATGCGATGTGAAGTGATCAAGTCGCAACGTTGGTGCTGCTGATGCTCGCTGTAGATGCTGACGGTTCCTGAATTCCGCTGCAACTGACCGAACCACGCGGTTGCGAACGCCTTTATCCATCATGGCTGTCCCAACGTCATTTCTCAAAAAGTTCTTGATGTCCATGCGTCGACCGTGCCTTCCACCCATTGGGGAACCCTACAAGCGAATTGATCCTTCAAGTCCCACATCGGGCGCCAATTTGTAAGGTTCCCCAATGAAGACAAAGTATTGAAAGTCCAGTTTAAAATGTTTTATTCTGCCCTGCCCCGCCGTACAGCCTGTCTATTGCCTGCTTCGCTCATCTACTGATGCGGCCTGGGTGTATTCCCGCCAAGACCCCGTGGTCACGTGGTCCGGGTCACCCAGTGCGCATCAAGTCGGTCACTGACCTAGTAAGGTCAGTGACCGGGGGTTATCACACTATTATCACAGTAAAAAATTGAAATATTACACACACTGGGATCAATCAATATGACTGAGAGAAATCATAAAATTGTCTTTGCAGTGAATAATTTTCTATTGTTTTGCTCACATCATAATACTGTTTCTATTAAACATCTTACAGCGCCAAGCAAAATAACTTCTATACAACGAAAAGGGCAAGAGGCTACCACTGAAGGCATTACAAAAACAGGTAATGTCCAATACATAGATAAATTTTAAACAAATAAAATAAAATAAATACTAAAAAAGGTGATGTCATATATACAGATAGATTGAGAACTTGTTCACTGCATCAAAAAAATCCATTGTTATTCCATTAAAATATATAGAGAATAAGCATTTGATCAATAACAGGAGAATAACATTTACTTTAATGGACACCTACGCACCTAATAATTTAATCAACATGAAATATACAATCCTAAATATGTCTGCCATGTACTTACAACCAGATGCATAGTACAATGAAAAGCTTATAATCCCATACATACTGTTTCTTTGTTTTTGGTTTCAGTTGTAGCTACATCATCTACAGCAGGGTCTTTGTTGATAATATTAGCCATAGTAATGTGCTACATAATGCAGTAAGTTGTATTTGTATCATGTAATATTAACTGGCCAAATAACCGTTGCTACTATTAATTTCTGCATGCCTCTAGTTAAAATTAAATGCTTTATATTTGTATTCATGATGCGCATATTATCTCCTTGATCAACATTGCATCTCCCAAGCGGACAATCCTGATGTTCAGTACAATAATATATTATATTACTTTTGCGACATAGATGAACCAAACAGGGATACATATATTACCAATTAACCATTATTCCATGAACATAAATTTGATGTTGATGTCATTTATTACACCTAGAATATTTAGGCAGGGATAAGTGGGACTCTAATTATATGACAAATATTGTCAAGGGGAGCAATTGATGATACAATACTGAAATATTTTGATGCAACATTTACGTTATTTCCTTACAAACAGAAAATACAAGATCAGTTGCATCTGCAAAATATCCAGTGAGATGAGAAATGACCATGATTACACCTACATTGATCTGGGTGAAGTAGCTGTGAACAGGGATATGACTCAAAGGTATGCAAAGCCCATTTAGTAGCTTCATGCTTTAGTTTTAGCATGTCCAGCCATCCAAAGAATAATAAAAACATATTCTCGTTTCAGTGGAGAAACAGCATCACAGAATCAATCAATAGGACAACAGCTAGAGCCAAGAAATGCAGGTCGCGATCTACCTCCAATTCCAAGGTAATTTCATTATCATGAAAATTTACCAATGTCATGCACCTTTATTTAGTAATTCATGTGTGACATGTAGGATTAACTTTGCAAACTTATAATAGCAATGTTCTATTCCATTTCTTAGAGGAGGGCATAGCTTTGACGGTTGCATAGACAAAGTTTCACTATGTCATTCATCGCGGCATATGTCAGGGTCATTCTTAAAACATGAATTGCCACCTAATCACATACATCATAAAATTTCCTAAGGTTAATCTTTTTAAAGGGTATATTCGATTCTGTTTTAATTTCATAGAGAAATTGAAATAGGAAGTATCCCAAATTTACACCAAGCTGCTCCTGTCAGCAGGGCAACTGAAGATCCTGGGGCAGAAGTTTTAAATAATGACGATGAATATCTCTCTCGCAGGTGAATCTTCGTATTTGTTAATACACTGATAATTATATCTCAGTCAAATTAGAATGTTTAGATAATGACTAACAGTATGAAATATATATTCACAAACATAAAGTCACAATTGTTCTGATACATTATGTTGAATTACTCTCCTCTACAATTACAAAGGGAAGCTCAAGAAGAAAAATATGTATCAGGAGACGACAATGACTACATACTTCCAGAAAATTAATATATTGGACAAAGTTCTTGATGTCCATGCGTCGACCGTGCCTTCCACCCATTGGGGAACCCTACAAGCGAATTGATCCTTCAAGTCCCACATCGGGCGCCAATTTGTAAGGTTCCCCAATGAAGACAAAGTATTGAAAGTCCAGTTTAAAATGTTTTATTCTGCCCTGCCCCGCCGTACAGCCTGTCTATTGCCTGCTTCGCTCAGCTACTGATGCGGCCTGGGTGTATTCCCGCCAAGACCCCGTGGTCACGTGGTCCGGGTCACCCAGTGCGCATCAAGTCGGTCACTGACCTAGTAAGGTCAGTGACCGGGGGTTATCACACTATTATCACAGTAAAAAATTGAAATATTACACACACTGGGATCAATCAATATGACTGAGAGAAATCATAAAATTGTCTTTGCAGTGAATAATTTTCTATTGTTTTGCTCACATCATAATACTGTTTCTATTAAACATCTTACAGCGCCAAGCAAAATAACTTCTATACAACGAAAAGGGCAAGAGGCTACCACTGAAGGCATTACAAAAACAGGTAATGTCCAATACATAGATAAATTTTAAACAAATAAAATAAAAATAAATACTAAAAAAGGTGATGTCATATATACAGATAGATTGAGAACTAGTTCACTGCATCAAATAAATCCATTGTTATTCCATTAAAATATATAGAGAATAAGCATTTGATCAATAACAGGAGAATAACATTTACTTTAATGGACACCTACGCACCTAATAATTTAATCAACATGAAATATACAATCCTAAATATGTCTGCCATGTACTTACAACCAGATGCATAGTACAATGAAAAGCTTATAATCCCATACATACTGTTTCTTTGTTTTTGGTTTCAGTTGTAGCTACATCATCTACAGCAGGGTCTTTGTTGATAATATTAGCCATAGTAATGTGCTACATAATGCAGTAAGTTGTATTTGTATCATGTAATATTAACTGGACAAATAACCGTTGCTACTATTAATTTCTGCATGCCTCTAGTTAAAATTAAATGCTTTATATTTGTATTCATGATGCGCATATTATCTCCTTGATCAACATTGCATCTCCCAAGCGGACAATCCTGATGTTCAGTACAATAATATATTATATTACTTTTGCGACATAGATGAACCAAACAGGGATACATATATTACCAATTAACCATTATTCCATGAACATAAATTTGATGTTGATGTCATTTATTACACCTAGAATATTTAGGCAGGGATAAGTGGGACTCTAATTATATGACAAATATTGTCAAGGGGAGCAATTGATGATACAATACTGAAATATTTTGATGCAACATTTACGTTATTTCCTTACAAACAGAAAATACAAGATCAGTTGCATCTGCAAAATATCCAGTGAGATGAGAAATGACCATGATTACACCTACATTGATCTGGGTGAAGTAGCTGTGAACAGGGATATGACTCAAAGGTATGCAAAGCCCATTTAGTAGCTTCATGCTTTAGTTTTAGCATGTCCAGCCATCCAAAGAATAATAAAAACATATTCTCGTTTCAGTGGAGAAACAGCATCACAGAATCAATCAATAGGACAACAGCTAGAGCCAAGAAATGCAGGTCGCGATCTACCTCCAATTCCAAGGTAATTTCATTATCATGAAAATTTACCAATGTCATGCACCTTTATTTAGTAATTCATGTGTGACATGTAGAATTAACTTTGCAAACTTATAATAGCAATGTTCTATTCCATTTCTTAGAGGAGGGCATAGCTTTGACGGTTGCATAGACAAAGTTTCACTATGTCATTCATCGCGGCATATGTCAGGGTCATTCTTAAAACATGAATTGCCACCTAATCACATACATCATAAAATTTCCTAAGGTTAATCTTTTTAAAGGGTATATTCGATTCTGTTTTAATTTCATAGAGAAATTGAAATAGGAAGTATCCCAAATTTACACCAAGCTGCTCCTGTCAGCAGGGCAACTGAAGATCCTGGGGCAGAAGTTTTAAATAATGACGATGAATATCTCTCTCGCAGGTGAATCTTCGTATTTGTTAATACACTGATAATTATATCTCAGTCAAATTAGAATGTTTAGATAATGACTAACAGTATGAAATATATATTCACAAACATAAAGTCACAATTGTTCTGATACATTATGTTGAATTACTCTCCTCTACAATTACAAAGGGAAGCTCAAGAAGAAAAATATGTATCAGGAGACGACAATGACTACATACTTCCAGAAAATTAATATATTGGACAAAGTTCTTGATGTCCATGCGTCGACCGTGCCTTCCACCCATTGGGGAACCCTACAAGCGAATTGATCCTTCAAGTCCCACATCGGGCGCCAATTTGTAAGGTTCCCCAATGAAGACAAAGTATTGAAAGTCCAGTTTAAAATGTTTTATTCTGCCCTGCCCCGCCGTACAGCCTGTCTATTGCCTGCTTCGCTCAGCTACTGATGCGGCCTGGGTGTATTCCCGCCAAGACCCCGTGGTCACGTGGTCCGGGTCACCCAGTGCGCATCAAGTCGGTCACTGACCTAGTAAGATCAGTGACCGGGGGTTATCACACTATTATCACAGTAAAAAATTGAAATATTACACACACTGGGATCAATCAATATGACTGAGAGAAATCATAAAATTGTCTTTGCAGTGAATAATTTTCTATTGTTTTGCTCACATCATAATACTGTTTCTATTAAACATCTTACAGCGCCAAGCAAAATAACTTCTATACAACGAAAAGGGCAAGAGGCTACCACTGAAGGCATTACAAAAACAGGTAATGTCCAATACATAGATAAATTTTAAACAAATAAAATAAAAATAAATACTAAAAAAGGTGATGTCATATATACAGATAGATTGAGAACTTGTTCACTGCATCAAATAAATCCATTGTTATTCCATTAAAATATATAGAGAATAAGCATTTGATCAATAACAGGAGAATAACATTTACTTTAATGGATACCTACGCACCTAATAATTTAATCAACATGAAGTATACAATCCTAAATATGTCTGCCATGTACTTACAACCAGATGCATAGTACAATGAAAAGCTTATAATCCCATACATACTGTTTCTTTGTTTTTGGTTTCAGTTGTAGCTACATCATCTACAGCAGGGTCTTTGTTGATAATATTAGCCATAGTAATGTGCTACATAATGCAGTAAGTTGTATTTGTATCATGTAATATTAACTGGCCAAATAACCGTTGCTACTATTAATTTCTGCATGCCTCTAGTTAAAATTAAATGCTTTATATTTGTATTCATGATGTGCATATTATCTCCTTGATCAACATTGCATCTCCCAAGCGGACAATCCTGATGTTCAGTACAATAATATATTATATTACTTTTGCGACATAGATGAACCAAACAGGGATACATATATTACCAATTAACCATTATTCCATGAACATAAATTTGATGTTGATGTCATTTATTACACCTAGAATATTTAGGCAGGGATAAGTGGGACTCTAATTATATGACAAATATTGTCAAGGGGAGCAATTGATGATACAATACTGAAATATTTTGATGCAACATTTACGTTATTTCCTTACAAACAGAAAATACAAGATCAGTTGCATCTGCAAAATATCCAGTGAGATGAGAAATGACCATGATTACACCTACATTGATCTGGGTGAAGTAGCTGTGAACAGGGATATGACTCAAAGGTATGCAAAGCCCATTGAGTAGCTTCATGCTTTAGTCTTAGCATGTCCAGCCATCCAAAGAATAATAAAAACATATTCCTGTTTCAGTGGAGAAACAGCATCACAGAATCAATCAATAGGACAACAGCTAGAGCCAAGAAATGCAGGTCGCGATCTACCTCCAATTCCAAGGTAATTTCATTATCATGAAAATTTACCAATGTCATGCACCTTTATTTAGTAATTCATGTGTGACATGTAGAATTAACTTTGCAAACTTATAATAGCAATGTTCTATTCCATTTCTTAGAGGAGGGCATAGCTTTGACGGTTGCATAGACAAAGTTTCACTATGTCATTCATCGCGGCATATGTCAGGGTCATTCTTAAAACACGAATTGCCACCTAATCACATACATCATAAAATTTCCTAAGGTTAATCTTTTTAAAGGGTATATTCGATTCTGTTTTAATTTCATAGAGAAATTGAAATAGGAAGTATCCCAAATTTACACCAAGCTGCTCCTGTCAGCAGGGCAACTGAAGATCCTGGGGCAGAAGTTTCAAATAATGACGATGAATATCTCTCTCGCAGGTGAATCTTCGTATTTGTTAATACACTGATAATTATATCTCAGTCAAATTAGAATGTTTAGATAATGACTAACAAATATGAAATATATATTCACAAACATAAAGTCACAATTGTTCTGATACATTATGTTGAATTACTCTCCTCTACAATTACAAAGGGAACCTCAAGAAGAAAAATATGTATCAGGAGACGACAATGACTACATACTTCCAGAAAATGAATATATTGGACTTAGCCAAGAGACTCGCAGTGATTCGGACTCCAGCTCAAGAAGTTCAACTGAAATCCTCTATACCCTAATGCATGGCATCCATAGATATATCTCTAGTTGTTTTTATATGTGCTTCCTGTATTGCAGATTATTTACAAGAGGCCAAGGCTACTATTTACATATTGATAACATATTATATCAAAAGAACCAATAATAGTATTTACAAATAAGAGTAAAAGTCAAAACTTGTTTGGTTGTAGAGCTGAAGAGACACCTACTGTCTCAAATGATTTGACCAATGGCGCAGAGAACACTAATGATGAAGACATCCAGAAAGAGGGTGTAGATGGCAAGGAAGACACAAAAGATGAAGACGTCCAGAAAGAGGGTGCAGATGGCAAAGAAGACACAAAAGAAGAAGACGTCCAGAAAGAGGGTGCAGATGGCAAAGAAGACACAAAAGATGAAGATGTCCAGAAAGAGGGTGCAGATGGCAAAGAAGACACAAAAGATGAAGACGTCCAGAAAGAGGGTGCAGATTGCAAAGAAGACACAAATGATGAAGACGTCCAGAAAGAGGGTGTAGATGGCAAGGAAGACACAAAAGACGAAGACGTCCAGAAAGAGGGTGCAGATGGCAAAGAAGACCCAAAAGATGAAGACGTCCAGAAAGAGGGTGCAGATGGTGCAGAAAACACAAATGATGAAGACATCCTGAAAGAGGGTGTAGATGGCAAGGAAGACACAAAAGATGAAGACGTCCAGAAAGAGGGTGCAGATGGCAAAGAAGACACAAAAGATGAAGACGTCCAGAAAGAGGGTGCAGATGGCAAAGAAGACACAAAAGATGAAGACGTCCAGAAAGAGGGTGCAGATGGCAAAGAAGACACAAATGATGAAGACGTCCAGAAAGAGGGTGTAGATGGCAAGGAGGACACAAAAGATGAAGACGTCCAGAAAGAGGGTGCAGATGGCAAAGAAGACACAAAAGATGAAGACGTCCAGAAAGAGGGTGCAGATGGCAAAGAAGACACAAAAGATGAAGACGTCCAGAAAGAGGGTGCAGATGGCAAAGAAGACACAAAAGATGAAGCTGTCCAGAAAGAGGGTGCAGATGGCAAAGAAGACACAAAAGATGAAGACGTCCAGAAAGAGGGTGCAGATGGCAAAGAAGACACAAAAGATGAAGACGTCCAGAAAGAGGGTGCAGATGGCAAAGAAGACACAAAAGATGAAGACATCCAGAAAGAGGGTGCAGATGGCAAAGAAGAAATAATATGAATATATATAATATGAATATGATAAGATAGTTAATGGAAGAAGCAGTGGATCTGTAACTCTTGAAATGGGTAACAAAGATGAACATGGCTACTTGGTACTCCTTCCAGATGATAAGCCTGATTCAACTGACACTGATAAGAAAGTGAAATAACTGACCATGGAACAACTGCAGTTTCATCTGGAATACATAGAACAGAGACTAAAGATTACCTTCAACTACGAAAATAAAGGCTACAGAAAAAGTGGTGCAAAGAAATGGCACCCAGTAATAGAAGTAATTTGGTAGAAGGACAAAGTACTCAGGTGGGTTATTGTTGCATTCATTACGTTATGAAAGACAGAAAACAGAAGAATGAATATATAGCTTCTTAAGTTGGAATAGTTTCTGCTGTCTAAAGAAAGACCATCCCTAGCATCAAATACAACTTCTTGATTCTATGTCAATGTTTTTGTTCAGAATTAATTTTTTTAGTAGGATTATTTTCCTCAAAACTAATGAGGGTGGCACCATAGAGGGAATAAAAATATTGAATTGAACACACCACAGAACTTAAGTAAAATTCAACCATGAAAACATAAAAGTGCTCTTCAAATATCTTCCAATACTCCATCAGCATTGAACCAAATATCAAAAAAAAAAAATACAAATTTATTTGATTTTTGTTTCCATAGATGTTAGAAAAATGCTTTTCTTTTTTTTTTTAAATATAAAATATTATCTTCAGTCGATGCTTAATGCAGATCGCTGATTAGTCGAGAGCTGATAGATATATTTCCATATTCACAAAACGGTCTCCAACTAATATTTTCTGTATTTCTAAAATGACATCATCTGCTGCTTTTAAGCTCAGCGCTCTCATCATGGTAATTCACCAAAAAGCAATGTTTTTGTAGTGACTTGGCATTACTTTTCCGCCTGTATCTCTGTAACAGAGAAGAATATACAGTGCAAGCCCTAATAATATTCGGCTTCATGAAATATGACAACTTTGTGGAAAAAATTCCTGTATTCTCAAAATATATATATTATTTATTCATACATATATAATAGTACACGTGAAATTATATGTCAAGAAAAATGAAATTCAATTTATGGAAAGTTCAAATATCATTTGGCGAACCTCTGTTGGTTCAAGTACAGTTTCTGACAAATTGTCTCTGACATCACTCAGTTCGTAAATAACTTTGGCATCATGTTTTAGGGCCATCTTGCACTTTTCAGTACATAAGAGTTTTATTCCTTTCATGAATATCTTCCATGTTGGATAATCCAAGTTCATTGAAGCAAAACTGCAGATGTTTTCTAAATATAGACATTGAACATTTCAATGCAGCCCTCATCACATAGCTCACTGCACTGGTTGGATGGTTCATAACTGCAGCGGCAAATGTCATAAAACAGGAGATAACATATAATATGCAAAAATATAGCTTTATTTCTTTCAAAATATTTGGACAAAAATATGACAAAGAAAGGAAGGACTTTTGGGCACTAAAACTTTTACATGTCAGAAAATCCTGCCAGAACTGTTTAATATATATCCATAATGTGTATTAGATAATATTACATTTGAGAATACATGAAATGTATATGAGTACTGGTGACTGGTAATATTCATAGAGCTCCGGTTAGGAAAGAATGTAATTGTCACCTCATTTGAGTCCATTTAGAATGCGGAAATTAAAGCTTACATAATATATATCATAATAAGTACATGCAGGATATGTAATTCCATAGCTTCCTCATATTTGACTGTGATTAAGCTCTGATCCATGGCACACGCCACTCATAATTAACACAAGAATAGTTGTGTTGAAATCATTACAGTATTTGCCATTTTGCATTTCTAGGTCATCGCCTCAGATTGTAGATTTATCAATGCTATGTAATTTTATTATGTGTTTGTTATCTGTATTAAGCATGATTCATGCATACATTGATGTTGGACAAATTCAATGTACCTAACTTTTTATGTTAGGTACATTGAATTTGTCCCATATCAATGTATCAATTGATCACATCATTTTAATGATTTTTTCAACATTTAAAATATATAACAATTTGTATGCATATTGGTGATATTTTTCTCTACGTTTTTATATATTATACTGCTGTATTTATGTATTTTCATAAACATTTTTAATTGGTGCAAGCCACATGATACCTTTACATATAAAGAAAATATTCTATTATATTCTTAAGATATCCATAACAAGGAAAATTCATACAAATAAGCACCTAACTGCAGTGAAGCTCAATAATCAGCCTTGACGAAGCTCTAGTTCAAAATGGTAGCCTGTGACATCATCATCCATTGATAGATGATGTCATTCTATTGTGTGTTACTATAAATGGTAGCGTATGATGAAAAAAGTCTCCAGTTTCTCTTTTTCAGGCACAATTGTAAATTGTGGTCTATTTTGGGATTCCATTGCATATACATTATGTACAATCAGCATAAATACCTGCAAAACTTTAAAATATTTTGAAATGAGTAAAAATAGCTGTGCATCATTAGATGTAATAACTTATATCAATACCTGAAATGTAGCATGTGACTTATGTATGTAATAATGATATTTTATTGATATGTTTTTTGTTAAATGATTTGTTTTGATTTGACTTGTGTTTGTTGACATTGAATTGCTGCTTCAACACTTCCTATTTTAATACATTTTACTGTAAATAAACATTCCGATATTGTATCATGAAGTTTTTTTGGTATATTAATTGGTTGCACGAGCATTCAATGTGATATACTTTTGGTCTATTCCATAGTAAGTGTGTGTGTGTGTTTCTTGATTTCTGCTACAGTGTCATGTAGACCAAATGCAGTTGACCACATGTGGTGCTTCCCAACAATCTTAACATGTTTTTCCACCACTTATTCAAAACAAACCAAATCAAATTGAGCTAAAGAGTATTTCCTGTTAGCCTGCTAACAATTTGGTTGCTTCAGTGATCTTAAAGTATTACATGGCAATAGTTGTTAAAGAAAATGTAAGCTCAGCAGATGTGCCAACTACAAGACTACTACATATTAACATAGAATTTATTGGATCATGTGGTGTACTATGATAAAAACAAGGAAGCAATATATAATTGCATATATATTCGGATGCTAATGGTATATTTTAACAACTGCTAATTATACTTATTCACCATATAATTTATTTCATTGATATTATCAAGATTGATGTCAGTTAGACCAGAACAAAAAAGAAAAGTATTTGTACAAAGAACATAACATGCCAGTTTTTACGGCCTTTGTTAGATAATCATATGACCAGATCACTGAGTGCAATGATGATATTGCAAAGGTTATGAGGACCGGCTGAAGAGTGGATATTAATATCCTTCCACAATTTTCCATAAATATTGCATTCATTCTTCGTATTTCAGTTGGATAAGTTTATCAAGAAAGTTTTCAAACTTGCTATAATGCGTGACATTATTTTTGATGATGATATCAAGAGATGAGGCCTCAGGCATTTAGGTATAAATATGCCCACCAGAGTCCACCACCCGTCAGATGACTGCAGTAATTGGATTGATCCTGCTTTGATAAGAGTAGCATTAGAAAATAACTCCAGATGGCGCATCACACCAGAGGTCTGAACTTGCCAGAGGCAGCACTAGGTCAGAAGGGATTAGACCAGGGGATTAGACGATACAATTGTCAATCTCAAATGTGAAAAATAAATTTTATTGGATTATGTATAGACAGAAAATGACAAGGCACAGTAGCAGCCTCTCATCATATATGGAAAATCATTAGTATATTCAACTTTTTTAAAGCCACATTTTGTATTATTTTGTCAAATTATTATAATTGTCAGATTATTTACAATAAAATAATTTGACATTGCAGTACAAATACTGAAATTCTAAAATAAATTAAAAATATATGTATAATATCTAACCAAGTTTTATGTTACACTTTCATTTATAACACCAAATTCAATATTTACATTTTCATGACACGATCAAAAGCAATATACAAAATATATATGCAGGTTAAATTATGTAATTATGTAATGATAAAAAACGTATAGATCAAGTAAAAGTGCTACAAAACAGGACACGAGATGAGATAGATAAATAAATACTTCACAAGTCCGCAAAGAGGATTCATAACAAATGCATTTTTAAGTTTTAATGGGTGGGTGTGACAAGAATAAGCATATCCTTTCCAGATAACATGCAATGGTTGGGCCAACATTGTGCAAAGGTTGGCAGACAATAATTACATACCCATCTTATACCAACATGCCAATGCTGGACAATGCATGGTAATAGTATCGGCATTGGCGGTGGTTGTTTGGCCAACCCCTCCCTCGCCAATGTGCAAGATGACACTGTCAAACTTTGCAAATATTTTTACAGTGTTTTCTGGGCTTCAATTTGCACAAGAGTATGAGATCTTGACATCTATCCATCTGCTGCTCTTGTAAACAATCAAATGAGAATATGCTCTACATGTAATGTCTGACTAGTGACAATCCCTGAGAATTGGTTGTGACATGATGAAGTAATTCTGAGCTGCAAAAAAATAGCATTTTACAGTCCGGAATGACATTTGATAACTAAATTGTTATTTTCTGTTCAGCCAGGACACATTGCAAGACATCTGTAATATTCCGTATTAATGTCCCATATAAGGCTTGGAAGTTGAATTGATCGGACAGTAAATAAGCACGTGGACGCCATGTTTGAGGCTGGACGGAACAACTTTTATTTGTGAACTAGATATACATACGCCAGTTAGGCGCCGATACGACATCTCCCTTCTTACGAAAATAAAACAGAATGTATCACAATAAAGGCTAAACCATTTGACATTTTACCGTATTGTTACTTTGACTTGCTTTTGACATGTATACGTTGATCTGATTTCATTTATCCTAGGTAAGAGCAATTTTGCCTCTTTTAATTATTTAGTATAACAAAATCTTTATGCCAAACATCAACTATGCAACTATAATATTACAAAGTATTATCCTACAATATTTTTTTGTCACACAGGACTGATTTAAAATGAACAATGATGAAATGCTATGCAAATACTAGAACAAACAATTTTATTCTTACTCTAAGAAAATACAATACAAATACTCTCAACACTGTCTCTACAGATGACCTCAGGAAGATGTCTCACATTTGTGACTGGTTGGAAAACATGAAAAAAGGTTACAGTCCATAGAAAGTCACTTTGGATAAAGTGTCACTTGTATTTTTACTTCATCTCTTGGATTAATCTTGTTGGTGCTTTTGCATTTCGGCTCGATCTTCTTGGGGGATGCCTCGCTACCGGGTTCTGCTGCTGTGTTGATCAGATCATCTTGCTTTCGAGGTAGTTCACAAAGGAATATACGGTTCCTGCGATATCTGGTGCCATTGGTATCCTGGTGTTACGACAGTGGCTGGTTGCCACTTTAAGTCGTTTGCAGATTGCAGCATTACTGGATCGCCGGGTGACAGCTGCTTTAATGGTCTGGTCTTTAAATTGAAATTCTGCTTCTGAGTTTGTTGTCGTTGTCGCATCACTGCCTTTGCACTCTTGTTGTTTGGTTTGAGTTTTACCGACGATGGTAAGGTCGAGCGTATGGGGCGGTCGTACAAAACAAAAACTCAGCTGGAGATGGCAGGTTGCTGGCTACCGGTGTCGTACGCAGGAGGAGTAGGCCGGGCGAGCTCTGGGTCCTCCCCTGCATCAGCACAGCGCTCCAGGGTGCCCTTTACGGTGCCCACCATTCTCTCGGTGATTCCATTAGTTTGGGGATAATGCGAGCTTGATGTTACATGGTCAAAACCAAAGTCCTTGAACTGATGGCTACTATAACATGGTCCATTGTCTTTATACAGTTGCAGAGGGATACCATGTTCTGAGAAGATTGCTTTCAGCAGGCCGATGACACAGTTGCTGCTTTCACTTCTGAGCTCCCTCACCATGCTAAATTTACTATAGTAATGGCACAATAATAGATATTTCTTTTTATTGCATTCGAACAGGTCCTGAGCGAGGAATTCCCATGGTCCGCTGGGCAGCTCTCGTAAATACATCGGCTCTGGTTGTAGGCTATTTTCGTAGGTGTTACAAGTAATGCACAGTCCGACAGTGTCCGCGATATCTTTGTTTACGTTCGGCCAGTAAACACATTTCTGGGCCAGCATTTGCGTTTTTTCGATGCCTTGGTGGGCATGGTTGTGCAGCTGGGTGAGAATGTCCTTACGAAGCTTCTCTGGGACCAGGACTTGCTGTCCCTTGGTAAGAACACCATCCTCAATACCAATGTAATCCCTGATGGTCCAATATGCATGCAATTTCTTTGGCAGATCTGAACACTTTTGGGGCCATCCTTCTTGTACAATTTGTTTTAGGTCAGCGAGGACATGGTCGCTGGTAGTAGCTTCTCTTAGGGCTTCGAGTTTGCTTTCCGTCCAACATACAGCATGTATTGTCCAGATGGATATGCGGTGAATCTTTGTTTGGCTAATATCTAGACAGAAAATCAGTAAGAAGGAGTTCTGAGCCCTTTCAGTACTTGATATCCACATCGTAGGCTTGAAGACGGAGTAGCATTCGTTGTAATCTTGGTGGAGCTTGTGCAAGATTCTTGCGGAGGATAGCTTCCAGTGGCTTGTGGTCACTTTCTACTACCACTTTGGCTCCATACACATAGGTATGAAATTTCTCGACTTCAAAAACCACTGCGAGAAGTTCACGCTCTATATTGGCGTAGCGAGATTCCACTTCGGACAGGCTTTTGGAAGCAAACGCGACTACTTGTTCCCTCCCTGGTTCAGCCGGATCCGCTTGAGTGAGAGCAGCACCAAGACCAAGTTTGTTTGCATCCACTTGCAGTTTGGTGGGAAACTGTGGATTGAAGTAGCACAGAACTGTAGCGTCGGCGACCGTGGATTTGAGTTTTTCGAAAGCTTTTTGATGAGTAGCTGTCCATGTGAATTCAGTGTCCTTCTTAGTTAGATCACGTAGAGGAGCGGTAAGTTCACTGAGGTGGGAAATGAAATTGGACAGGTATTGGATCATTCCGAGAAATGACATGACTTTCTGCTTGCATGTAGGGGGCGCAAGGTCCTGGATCTTTGATAAAACCCTTTTTCTTGTTGAACACAAGGCCGCATGAGAGGTCTTTAAGCATGAGATTGTGTAGGTTACGATCTTGTTCACGATTGTGTTCACTTTCGGCCGCACCGTAGACACACAAATCAGCAGCGATTGAGATTACGCCTGGGAGATCCCGCGTAATTTGGTCCATTTCCTCTTGGAAGAGATCTTGAGAAACGTTAATACTGAAGGGAAGTCTGTTAAATTTGTATCGCCGATTGGATGCCGGAGAGCTTAATGCAGTAAGGAGACTTGACTGCTCATCTAGTTGGATGCTCCAGTACCCGTCCTTGGCATCCAATTTGCTGAAGACCTTGGCATTAGCCAACTTGTATGCAATTTCCTCAACAGTTGGAGCTCTGAGTACGTTTCAGATTTGCATTGAGATCGTGGGGGTCGAGGCATACTCGGAGTTTGCCATTGGATTTCCTGGCGTAGGCAAGACTTGAGAGCCATTCAGTGGGTTGTCCTGATGGGTTTTTACTCGATTATTCCATGGGCTTCCATTGTTTCGAGAGTGTCTTGAATGTCATTTTTCAAATGCACTGGGCAGCGTCGTGGAGGATGCACATCAGGAACGGCATCTTCTTTCAGTTGGAGTGTCTCTTTTCGCTGAAACTTGCCGAGTCCTTCGAAACGGTCAGGGTACATTTAGATGAGATTACGGAACATGTTAGCTTCAATGTTCCATGGTGCAGTAATGGGCTTCCGTCATAAGTGGCGAGAGTGACGAAGGGTTTCAGCAGTATTTCGGGGCATGCAGCAGGGCCGTCCTGGAACTCGGGGTGCAGGGCTTGGAAACATCGAGTAGGTAGAAAGTTAACTTCCGCGCCTGTATCGATTTGAACCACAAGTTCAGCCTTTGTGCCCTTGACTCTTAGCTTTGTCCTGAGCTGTTCACTGACTTTGGAGATACTTTTTGTGCATGTTAAGGACTGTATGGAGAAACATTCACTGTCTGATTCACTTTCACTGCTGTCCATCTCAATTTTGCGGACATGGCTTTTGTCTTTGGATTTCTTGCTTTTCTTGTGCTTGTCACGGCGTCTTGAATCTCGAGACGAGGATCTTGTCTGATTCTTCAAGTATTTTGATGCAATTTCACATAGAGCTTTGAAATGGTTCATCTTGCCACATTTATCGCACGTAGCGCCCCACGCCGGGCATTGTTTCCTGGCGTGGTCACGTCCACAGAAGTAGCAGTTGTGTATTTGGCGGATTCTGCCTGGGCGAGCAATTACATTCACGGTCTCAGAATTATTTCCACTAGCAGCATTGACATCAGCGCTGGACATAGTGCGCAGTTGGGTCTGTGACAGTTCATGAGCGTGTGCAATTTCAATAGCTTGTTCGAGAGTTAATTTTGAGCCTTCCTTGAGTAGTAATTGACATACCAGTTGGGAGTTAATTCCGAACACAATTCGATCTCACACCATTTCGTCTTGTTTGTTGTACTCACAGTCTTTCATGAGTAGCTTCAAATCGGTGACAAACTTGTCAAATGAGTCTGTAGATTCTTGAATTCTCTTGTGAAACTTGTAGCGGGCGAATACGACATTCGTTTGGGGCTTGACATGTGCTTCAAATTGCGTGAAGTAAGATTTTATTAGCTTACTGTCGGCTTCTGACATTGGAGGCCAAGTGTTGTAGATATCCCTGCCTTTCTCACCAACCCAGATGAGCAAGTAGCTGACATGTTGTTCTTCCGTTTTTCTGCTCAACGGGCCAGCAAAGGTGAGTCTAGCATGCTGTTTGAATTTCCGCCATGCTTCCGACAGGTTGGGAGCATCCCAGTTCACGGAGGGAATTGGAGCTGAGTTCCCTGACAACGCCATTACGCAGGTTAACGGTCACAACACATGAGCAGGCACTGGTAGAATGAAGGAGAGAAAGTTCCTCTATACTGCCACCATGTAAGATTCTGTATTAATGTCCTATACAGTATACTGCATAAGTGAGTACACACCTCTTGCAAGGTTGGTTTTTCAGCCTCAGCTCAGAAAATATAAGCGATACAAGGAATTTGCTGCAACAAAATCTTTATCTAACAACAAAAAACCATTTCACAAATTATAATCACAATTGGTTAGATCAACAGTTCATATTATATAAATGGTTTAAAATAAAGACAAAGCAAAAATGAGTACACAGTAACATAAAGTAAAGGTAAGTGTAGTGTCTTAGTATTTAGTGTGTCCACCCTTGTTTCTCAGCACTGCATCAATCCTCCTAGGCATTGAATGGACAAGTTCAAGGCATACTGAAGCATCAATTTTCCTCCATTCCTCAAGGATGACCTCTTTCAAGGCATTGATACTTTTGGGCCTGTGTTGCTCCACTTTCCTTTTCAAAACACCCCACAGGTGCTCTATTGGGTTCAGATCTGGAGACATGCTAGGCCAATCCAGTTTCTTCACCTTGTGTTTTGTCAGGAACTCAGTGGTGAACTTTGAAGTATGTTTTGGGTCATTGTCTTGTTGAAATATGGCCCCACGACCAAGGGCATGGAGGGAAGGTAGCATCTTTTCCTTGAGAATATGGCAATACAAATTAGAATCCATAATGTCATCAATGAAATGGAGTTCTCCAACACCTGCAGAGCTCATACAACCCCATAAGAGGACACTGCCACCACCGTGCTTCACTGTGGGTACCATGCACTTTTCATTGTACTCATCACCTGGACGTCTCCAAACCCACTGGATGCCATCAGACTCAAACTGGTTGATTTTGGTCTCATCAGACCACAGGACTTTATTCCAAAAGTTTACATCCTTGCTCTGGTTTGTTGTAGCAAAAGCCATGCGATCCTGCTTGTGTCTTGGCTGAGGCAAGGGCTTCCTTCAAGGTCGGTCCCATTCTATGCACTGTGCGCCTTATCGTATCAGTGGACACAGTCACCCCAACTTGACTTTCAAGAGCTTTTGCAAGCTCCACAGTACTTGCTTTTCTGTTTTTTTCCAAGGATCTCCCCAGATGTCGCTCATCCCTTGGAGTCAACTTCCTGGGACGACCTGACCGCTTCATGTTTAGCACCTCTCCATTTTTCTTGAATCTCTGAATCACTTTAGCCACTGTGTATCGGCTTATTTCCAAAGCATTGCTTATTTTCTGGTAACTGTGCCCCTTCTTATGCAGTGTGACTATTCTTTTCCTTATTTGACAAGAAATCTCAGTCCCATGTGGTGCTATTGTTGTCATATCACTTTGAAGATGACTGTTTAAGGTAATTTGACCAATTATACAACTTAAGGGTTTCTTAATTCAGATTAATCGGGTGGAACGCTTCATCAAACATCTCTTATTAAGTATTTGATAAACTGTAAACTTTAATCTGGTTAAATAGCAACATGATAAATTGTTATTTTTGGTGTGTACTCAGTTTTGCACTGACTGTATTATAAACTATTACATAATATGAACTGTTGATATAAGCAATTGTGATCATTCTTTGTGAAACAGTTATATGTTGCCAGACAAAGATTTTGTTGCAGCAAATTCCCTGTATTTCTAATATTTTGTGAGCTGAGGCTGAATAACCCACCTTGCAAGGGGTGTGTACTCACTTATGCAGTATACTGTATAAGGCTTGGAAGTTGAATTAATCGGACAGTGCATCATTAGATTGCATTATGCTTTCTGTTTGGCAGTCACAACAAATCCTGTCAGGTCCATCCCTCCCTGGCCACGTTGTTCCAGCGTTATAGTCCTATAAAGGATAAACTTGATTAATTGAAAATAGCTAATTACCATGGATCTGTTACACCCTGACACAAACAAGTTGATATAAAAACATGCAATTTTCATTTTTGCAAATTCAAGTAGCAAGATGTTTTGTTGTTCTAATAATTCTTATATTTCCTCCTCCTCGTTTTGTATCATGCTATTATTTTTCTCACTAAAATACTGCCAGGCTCATTAAGATAATAACTTGCTTATCTTCTAATTGAAGTTTGGTGATGTTCATAAAATGAAGTAAAGACAATTATTAGTAAACACTATGTGTTTTTTACATGTTTCTTACCCACTTCTTCCATCAATATTTAGATTGTATTCAGCTTTCTCTTTGGTATTCACAACAAATCCTGTCAGTACTATATCTCCCTGGCTCCCAGGTTTAGGCTCTGTGGTCCTATAAAGGATAAAATTGCAAATTAAAAAAGGTTAATGACTGGATCTGTTTCACATGACACAAACAAGCCAATATTGAAATAAAAACACACCATTTGAATCGCAAAATGTTATATCAATAGGCTTATGCATATGCTTGAATGTCCTGCTTTTTTTTGTTTCATGACGCTAAAATGTTGCCAAGATCTCTGGCGCTGAACGTAAAGGGTTATCGGTTACAGTTAACATTACATTATATATGGCCATGAACTTCGGGCTGTGGTACTTGGAAGTTAATAATTTGTCATTGGCATTATTGGCGCGCTCTGGTGTTCAATATTGCACTCACTTGATGTTATGTTTACAGAAGTTTCTGGTAGGATAGAGCTGATACTAAATCCCTATGTGATTGTAATAGAAAATAAATCAATGTGTTCGTCAACTTAAAAGAAACAATGACCTTACAGGATAATATTTCATTAACCCTAACATATATAGATATATATACAGGATAAAATGTCATTAACATATAAATATATATATATATACATATATGTATATATATATATATATATATATATATATATATATATATATATATATATATATATATATATATATATATATATATATATTTGTGAGTGTTTTCTCAATAGTCTGAGAAGTTTTGAAGCAGCGGAAAGTATGTCTTCTATTCACGTATATGAAAAGAAATTGGGGATCAGGTGGCATCATCTAATGTTATCTCTCTAACACATGATCTTTTTGCTTTTCACAATTGAAAATTAAAGTATTAATTTGCAAAGTGCATCCTTTATGATCTAGACAACCTTGAAATAATTTACCGTTTCATCTGTGTTCTCTTCCAATCTATTTATTTTTTTTTGATACAAATCAGATCAATTATCTCAAATCAAGAGCAATTTTTTGCATATAAATCAATAAAATACAGAGAAAGAAAATCATTGCTTACACAATATGACAGCAATTCCAAGTTGGTATGGCAGGACAAAGAATATCAAGATTCCAGCTAATATATACACAGTAATGCTTGCTAAATGGAAAAAAATACTATAATCATAAAATTATCATCTACAAATGTTACTTTCAAATGTGTCAGAATGATTTACCAAATTACGTCTCTGCAAGATCCTTCATTAATACAAGCCTAGATATTCATTCCTATAATACCAGGAATCATTCAGAATGCAATACCTCAAAACAAACACAATTTCTGTCAAAAAAATCTGACAATGTCATGTATCATTGATCAAGTACATGGGGAATTTGGATTCTCTCTTTATGCAAAATATATTTTCTTAGTGAATATAAAGAAACTTGCAACATACAGCCATGTCATAGATAATAACCTACCTCCTCTTCCAGCTGAAATTTCATTGCCAATTTATTGCTACACTACACATATCATTTATAAAGCTAATTTCTAGAGTCATCAATGAAGTTGATTGGTTTAGAGAGGGGCTTTTACGTGTTAGAAAGTTGAGTTTTGACTTATAAACATCATTTCTGTCCCATTTTCTACTGCTCCAAATTCTATAAAACATGACCAAAAATTATTCATGGCCAACACTTTAGCTGTGCATATCCTTTACCAAAGATTTTACAAAAAACTTACGTTTGGTCTTTTCTGACAAAGCCTCTTTGTTTTCCACAGCCCCTGCGGAAATTGCAATGATAAAATGCCTGTATATTGCAAGTTCAGAAAATTATGTATATATTAATAATATTATTAAGTGAATAGTATGATTTGCTTACCAATCTCTATATCAGCTATCACACTTTCTTCATAAAGCTTGTTCCTAATCAAGTTTCTAGCAATGCATTTCCACTTATTGCTCCCTGTCATATCTTCAGTGATAATAAGCACGCTTTCAGTGAATATCCTTTCTGCAGAGAAAAAATAAAAGTATATCTTGATATTGTTCAGAACCATTCTCCTCCTTTCAACACAAGGTACAATTTATTTTATTTACCCTCATTGCATACAACAGTGAAAATTAGCTTGCTACACTAGTAAACACCACGCATGCATAAAACTGAGTAAGTTTAGTAAGTTTAACAACAAATTGGTAAAAAGTTTAGATCAGTGTCTATAATAGAAAACCTGTATCTGCTAAATTCCGCCATTCAAAAGAAGGGGAGGGATTGCCATCAGCTGAGCAGAAGATCTGGCTTCCAACTTCATAACTGTCATTCTTGGGTGAATATCTGATGTTTCTTACTGGATCTGGAGACAGTGAGATAAATATAATATAAAAATATATATATATATAAGACAATCATGGCCAGACAAACTTAAAATAATAGTAAAGTGTTCACTTACAGTGCACATTCATTATGAGATCAGCAGTATAATTAGTTCCAGTTCGACTAATTCCAAGCTCACATGTTAGTCGTTTCCCATGCCATCTAACCTCTACAGTGATATTTTGTACCTTGAGCAATAAATTAACATCAAAATGTCAATTGATAATTAACATATGAAGAGAGAATTACAGCCTCATGTGAGATTCGCTTCACTGTTTGGAGGCTATCAGTTGAAATATGTGCTGTTTCCATTCGGAAGAGTTATTCAAAGGTCATTTTGCATACATAATGTACCAGTAACATTTTCCATTGGCTGGTAACACCCCACTGTAGAATGTTGTGTAAGAGCACATTATTATTTAAAAAATATAGTATTTTTACACTGAAAGCGAAGCCAATGAGGAAAAAAGTGAGAAAGCCATGATTACTTTTACCACCTCGTAAAATAAATTAAATATAGAAAACCACAAGTAAAAGTGGAAGGTGGCAGATGGAAGGCAACAGGGTATGCAACTCAATAGGTCAAGGTGACCATAGCTCATCTAAGGAGATTTCTTTAGAAAGGTTTCTTAGAGTTTTAGGAGCCTAGCATAACTGTTCAAAAGGTTGGCAGACCAACAGTGAGATAGCTAGACCGCGACAAAGCTAGACAGACCAAAAGGGTGGGACAAACAGACATATGTGCACGCCATCGCAATTAAACCAAGGTCAAGTCACACCATAAACATAAACAGTGAATGTCCAAAAAACTTTTGACCAGGGCTGTAAGGAAAAAATCAAAGACAAAGGGAAGTGGCTGATTGCAACTGTGATCTCCAGATTCTACGAGCCAGCAGCAATAACAAATATGTATCATAAATCACAACCAGCTGTTCAAAACTATGGCTAATACATGTATAAATCGTCATTTATTTTATTATCATATTTGTGTATTTTGTCATGACTTGAACTGATATGTTAATGGCACTGATTTCCTTATGTGTTGAGTGATATTCACAGTCCCGTAGCATGTTATTGTTTCAAACTTTGAAGGTTTTAAATAGTAAATCAACAGATGAAATCATAGATCACTACAAAAATCACCCAAGCATAGCACTGATTCGTGAGAAGCTTAATTGTGAAAATAAATTTAAATTCAGAAATATTTCTCACGCAAGTGTTTATAAAAAGCTTAAAGACATAAAGATTGATAAAGCCGGAGGTTTTGATAATATTTCTCCAAAATTCTTAAAGATAGGGGCCAAGTCATTAAGCACAACATTAACACCAATAATCAATCACAGCATTGAAACAATAAACGTTCCTGACCATGCAAAGAAAGCTGAAGTGTCACCCCTTTATAAAAAGTCAGACCAACTAGATAAAGGTAACTATAGACCGCTTAGTATTCTCTCGTCAACCTCAAAGATCTTTGAAAATGTCATATGTGAACAGATGATGGAACACATGAACGAATTACTCAGTACTGATCTTTCAGCATATAGAAAAAACTATAGTTGCAATAATGTTCTCATAAAATGTGTAGAAAATTGGCGTAAAGCACTTGACGATAATAAGCATGTAGGTTGTATTTTAATTGATCTATCAAAAGCCTTTGATTCACTGCCACATGGTCTGCTTATAGCTAAACTACACGCATATGGTTTTACTATGCAGTCATGTGATTACTTAAGAAGTTACCTAACAAATAGAAACCAACTTGTTAAGATAGGCAAAATAAAAAGTGACTGGCTAACCTTGAAGACAGGCGTGCCGCAAGGGTCCGTCACTGGTCCACTTCTGTTTAACATTTTCATTAATGATTTCATCTTTCTCTTACAAAACGAATGTGATGTTTTCAATTATGCAGACGACAATACACTATCTTTTTCTCACCACAATCCCTCTCAAATCAAACTCACATTAGAACACGCCTCCAGAACAGCACTTTGTTGGTTCAAAAATAACTACATGAAGGCCAATACCTCAAAGTTCCAAGCCATATGTTTTAGTAAAGATGACATCTCAATTCAATATGAAATAGATGGTAGCAAAGTCAATTCAGAAAGCACAGTCAAGCTACTAGGTGTCCACATAGATAGAAAACTGACTTTTTCCCATCATGTCTCCGTAATATGCAAGAAAGCTGCTAGGCAGATAAATGTACTGCAAAGATTATGCAAATATATTGATTTTTCTACTAAGATGCGAATTTATGAATCATTTATTGTGTCTAACTTTCTCTATTGCTCAGTTGTCTACGACGCTTTCATTATAACAAATGATAGAAAGATAGGAAAACTAAATGAAAGAGCACTAAGACTTGTATGTAATGACTACCTGTCTACGTATAAACAAATTTTCAGTCAATAAAAGAAGTCAATGTTTTACATTTTACGCAAATATGGTCTCGTCGAACAAGTTTTCAAAATCTTAAATGGTACTTCATTTCCAGTGAAACCCTCCTTCTTCAAAATACAATGTACACCTTACTCTATGCGAGATAATATGAAATTAATGAAGCCTAGATATAATACAGTTCAGTACGGATATAAAAGTATTTCTTATCAGGGTGCATTGTTATGGAATAACCTTCCAGTAAATGTTAAACGTACTCAAGATATACAGGAATTTAAAAATCTACTTGTCAAATGTAACATATTTAATGCTTGTGAATGTGGTTCATGCGTAATCTGCTTAATCGATAACTTAAGATAATTTCAAGGTATGGAGATACGAACATGTATATTTTAACATTTCATTAACTCATCTGTAAATATTTCATCTTATTTTCAACATTTTTACTTGTCGGTTAAAAGCTTTATAGCTTGTGTTGATTGTTGTACAATGTTTTCATCCCCGACGTTAAATAAAATTTTACTTACTTACTTACTTACTTAGAGGGATATCCTCTGTAGAAGCTTCATCCTGCTGTCAATTTTCTTCAAGCCAACATGTTCTTCCAAGTTATTGTAAACCCAGCACAGGATACAATTGTAAGTGTACTTATTTTTCCAGTATTGTGCTCATTTTTTTTAAGTATGCTATCATCATGAATAGTATACATGTAGCATTAATAGCAATGTGATTTACAGGTAAATTGTTTCACACCTTTTGTCTGATAATAGGGTAAGTCAATTGATTAGTCACTGCTTAGTCATACTAGTTTCTAGTAGTATGTCAATTGATTGGAGCTCTGCTCAGTTACTGGCATTGCATGTGCTGTTTAGTATTCTATGGTCAGTACTAATTATGCTAGTACTACTTATTAAAGTCAGTCATCATGTTAGACTTACTCATTTATGTAAGTCATTGATGTATTTCAACTAACCGACATTGTTGTCACTGGCGTCACCTCCTTCATCACTGCTGTCTTCATGATTTATTAGTAATAAAGGACGTGTTAGAACATCTTGTGCCTGGAATTTATTATTACAGGCTCTAAATAAGTAACACAAGGCTCACCTGTCGCAGTTCATAGATACATCCTTTAGCTGTCAGCCTTGACATTTCAGATGAATTTTTCAAATTGATATCATCAATCAACATCCTGAGGTGCGGCAGATCTTCAATTCCATCCGCACAAGGACCTCCAAAGTTCGCCTTACAGATGAACTCTGCTGTTTCACCTTTTACTGGGGTCAGTGGTGGGGGAATCAACACAGGCTCCCCTGAAAATTGATATTGAGTGACAATGGTCTTATTATATACACAATAGGGTGATCCATCCACCCATCAAAAATCAAAACATTGTCCTAGACAGCTGGCTGTACTCTCATATGTTCTCATAAAGGTATATAACCACCAAAAAAAATTTGGAGACAATCGGAGAAAATTTCACGCCCGCACCTCGTGCGTTTCCGCGGTGACGCGTTTCCGACCATCGCAAATATGGTTTTTTGGACATATCTCCGCTTCTGAACAAACTAGAAAGCTGATTCATATACCAAGAGTTGCAGAATTTTAATTAGAAGATATTATTATGTGCATATTTTGTCCTAAACCTAAAATGTTTTGAGTAAAGTCAAAAAAATTATGCGCAATTTTAGTTTGAATTTTCCAATTTATTGACATAGAATCAGTAACAGACACATGTGATTAGATAGCATGAGGATTATTTTAAAATATATAAGTACACAGTACGTAAAATACAAATTGCAATACTGAAAATGCGGAAAATACAAATTTTATTACTACGCAGTACACAACTTAGTCGTAGGATCTGTTTCATCTCTGTCGCTTGGGTTGGCGAAGGTTCGGAGTGTCTTTCCGATGTTGCTCTATAACTTGTAGGTACGTCTGGAGGACTTCTTCCTTCTTGGCTAGCCCCAGGAAGTCTGCTACCAGCTTCACCCCACATTCAGCGCCCTCATTGGTGACCTTAAAGCTCTTGAGGATAGCTGCTCCGTTCTTGTAGCAAGTGACGTCCTTCCACTCTCTAACAGGCTTTGAGAGGAAGTCTGTAGAGAGCTTCATTGTCTTAAATAACATCCTGCTGTCTCCAGTGACATAGTCTCCCAGGTGTACTTTAGTCACATCTACTGCTGCCAGGTCAGGCTTGCCCCACCCACTGCCCATCCTATCTGTGAAGCTGGAGCTCTCCGGGGTGCTCATGATGGGATCCGCAAGGTCTCTTAGTTGTAATCTACAAGATCCTCATCCCATAGGGCAAGAGGGATCATTTCTCACACCAAGTACCACGTGTGTCGCAGGAAGGCCTTCTCTGCGGACTTGGCCACACCCTCATCTATCTGCTTGTACTGCATGATGTTCTGGAGTAATGTCAGGTCTTGTCTGGGGGCGGAGGTCACAATGGGGCAATTAAACCACCAGTCATTGAGGATGAAGGTACAAAACTGCACGACCCGTTCCATCTTCTTAATCAGGCTCTTGGTGACAATGCCAGGTGGTAGATGATCTTGCAGCATGACCAGTTTGTAGCAGTAGAGCTGCTTGCCCATCCACCTGGCCTTGTGGACTGCCCCAGGTCTCAAGAAGTTGTAGTCCGTGACATTGCCTAGGTGAACCTCCATTAAGTCTAGCAACTCCTTATAGTCCCCACGTGGATAGGCTCCCACTCTCTTCAACTCCTCAATCATGACCCTCATGTGCTGCTGCCGTTCCTTGAGGAATTCTCCATTGATGTCGCAGGTGTGGAGTGAAGGGTGGTGAGGCATAGCCGCAAATCCAGTGTCCCTAAATCGCTTTAATATGGCGATCTCGGGACAATTTGATGTCTCCACATTGAGGTCATTCCAGATCTGCCTGAGTAGCGTCTCTCCAATATGCTTCCTGCATGCTGCCCAAAGGAGAGGACGTCCCAGCTTGATCTGCAGTGTCGTGCATGCTGCCGTCAAATGACCTGTGGTAAAAAAGCGATCCTGTATTATGTGTTACTGATAACTATTATATTATGTTGTATAGGCTATAGATTGTACAATGTAGAATGTAAAATATAACAGTTAAATCATTTACCAGTGTTCGATGAGGTAGTGTCAAACACCATGCTCGTAATCTCCTCTTGGCAGTTCCATTGAGAAACGAGGATCATTGCCGCATCACCAATGAGCTCTCCGGTCGCCTGAGAGCTCTTCACAGGCAATGGTGGTGCACCAAGCAGTTTAATACCACCAACTCCTGAATATAACAATTTGTCACATCTTCGAAGGACAAAGATCCAAGACATGAGCATAAACCATGTTTAAAGGAAAGTAAAACTTTTTTTTAAAGTATTAGTATTCATAGTCTTACCAGAGATCAGAATCGGATCCTATCGTCTACTTGGTACTTGTCCTTGAGGTCCTCTGTTATTTTTCCATCCCAGTAAATGGCTGCTGGCTGAGGAGCTACCCACCCTTCCCTTACAACTCCGGCAATCTCAGAAGCTCCTTGAATCCTACACCTGTAACATAATATTTATTGAAATTGAAAAATAATTATCAACAATCGTGGTATTATATTGGATAGATCTTAGAGTCATATCTTGTAATTACCTATAGCCATGAGTATATGAAAGATTGACTTTTGAGGTGCCCCCTTCAGCTCCGAAGGTCTGGATGAGGGTCGTGAAAAAGGAGATGGTGCCTGAGACCGTTGCACCGGTTCTCACTTGATGAGCAACAATGGCAGGGTGACCAATGACATCGTGGGGAATGGTAAGGGTTACTCCCGTTTTTATTCTCCTGTGGCGGCTTCTCTTAACTGTGTCGCTGCTCGACTCTGGCTCTTGTTCTGGCTCCAGTTCAGTGCTCTCTGAGTCCTCTGAGGAATTGAATAATAACTTTTAGCATCAATGAGTACAATTACAATACCAGATCTGAAGTAAAAGACAGAGTAAGACATTAAATCTTACCGTTGCTCTGATGTTTAACAATTAAATAACATTTACCTTCTTCATCACACACTGTTCGGCTTGCCTCTTCATCCTGTTCCCTCTGTGTCTGGCCATGTAGAGCCAGCCATCTCTCTCTGGCCTCCCTCTGCTTGGTCAAGCTTTGTAGCTTGATATCCCGTCCTGCCATGACTACTGTCATGGTTGTCTTCATGTTGTTCAGGAATGCCTCATCTTCTGGCATTAGAGGTGCCCCTTCCTTCCACAGCTGCATGGACCGCTTGATCCTCGCGCTGTAGTCCTGGATCTTTGTCTGTGTTGTGGGCAGCAACCTTCGGGCTTTGGGAGTCTTGTTCAGCTTCCTAGGATTAGGTTAGAATGAATGTTTATTATTTATTATTTATCTTGTGGCGAGGATTGAATAATTCGATCATAACACATTAGCCCAGTTTGTGACTAAAAACTTACTGGTATTCTTCGTGAAGGCCAATAATCAGTTCTACGACCCTCTTCTTGGTCAGCAACTTGATGTTAGCCTTCTCATATATCGGCAATTTGTCTCCTCATACAACCTTGTTGCGATCTTCCGAGGTACATGTTTGTGCTGGGCTGGTAATGCTCTCAGCTCCTTGCTGCTCCAATGCATGAAGCATCTCAATATCTAAACATGAGTTACAGTTTTAAGAACATTAAATTGGTGAATTTGTAATAATCATCATTGACTTATTGTTAAAGTCCAAGCTCTAGTGAATTAAAGTCCTACGATATATTAATTAAAGTGTTAATACATAGTACACACTACACACCTGTTCTTTTGTAGGGAGGCGTAGGTGGTTGATGTGTTCATCAGCCAGGGATACTTTTGTCCCTAGGACAAAGTTTTGCTCAGCAGCACGGCTCATTGCTAAAATAACTAATAACTGTTGTGTGAAATTATTCTAATGAGCAACTAGAAACTAGACTACTAGAAAATACTAATTTAACAATTTCACCAAGGATCTGTCTACTTATGCATGGCCTCACAAAATTTCCATGTGTTTTACAATGAAAAAAAAAATGGAATTAGATATAGGAATATGTTACGACAGTCGGAAATATATAATAAATGAAAATGTGTTGTAAGCGCGACGAAAATCACAAAAAATACAGTTTTCTAGACTTTACTCAAAAACTATAAGGTTTAGGACAAAATGTGCTCATAATAATATCTTCTCATTAAAATTCCGCAACTTTTGGTATATGAATCAGCTTTCTAGTTGTTCAGAAGCTGAGATATGCACAAAAAACCATATTTGCAATGGTCGGAAACGCGTCACGGCGGAAACGCGCGAGGTGCGGGCGTGAAATTTTATCCAATTGTCTTCAAATTTTTTTTGCTGGTTCTGTACATGTATGAGAACATATGAGAGTTCCACTAGCTGATTCTGAGATGGTGTGGGCGGATGGATCACCCTAATACACAACCAAAATACCACATATTATTTTTGTGTCATGCCTAGCAAGGTGACAGAGAGAGGAAGCACGTATAAATTGGGAATAATACATACCAAGAACAATCAATGTAGCTGAAGCTTGCTGGGTAAATCCATGACAGGCATAAATTCCTCCATCTTCATACATCAAGTCATTCACAGTGAGGGTGAAGGTATCTTCATCCCTTTTCACATAATACTTGTTTGTGTCTTTCGTGGGATAATCTTCCACTCCATACAGGAAAGAGTAGATGATTGTATTGTTATATTCCCATGTCATAGTTTTTTTTGATGTGTCAAATGCTATCTTGCAGAAAAATTGAGCTAATCCTCCCAATAATCCAGTTGCGGCACTTTGATGTATATCAACAGCTAGAAATAGACAAGTAAGAAATTCAAGTTATATTTGCTAAATAGGCAAATCATTTTAAACCAAATTTTAAAATTATTATATAATTTGGTAAAATTGTTTTTAGTTAACAACTTACATTTAAAGATTCTTATTTGAACTTTTTTATCCCACAGCCATTTGCAAAATAAAACATTTTTGTATCTCGGACCCTAAATTACGGGGTTAATTTGACTTATGTCAACCTTTTTAAAATAAATTTACTGAACAATGTATTTTTCACTCCAGGGCAAAGAACAAGCCAAGCCAATGCATTTGGAAATTAAGGAACATTAGAACTGTGAAAAAACAGTCGGGCTCAATTTTTTGTTAGACCATCGCTTAAGATCTGCCCCATTACAGGCCAAAATTAACTTGAATTGTTGTGTTTGACCACAAAACCTTTTCTGCATAATAACTCTTGGTCAAATGACAGCAAATTTCTGGAATGGTTAGTTTTGACTGATAAAAAATAAAGTTGATGATAACATAAAAGCTTTTCAAACTTTGTTCGCTGAGGGTTAAAAAAGAAAAAAAAACCTGATGTTTGGTCTTTTTTGGCAAAGTATCTTTGTTTTCCACAGCCCCAGCAAAAATTGCAATTGTAAAATGCCTGCATAATACATTATTGCAAGTTCAGAAAATGATGTATATATTAATAATATTAAGTGAATAGTATGTTTTACTCACCAATCTCTATGACAGCTATCACACTTTCTTCATAAACTTTGTCCCTAATCAAGTTTCTAGCAGTGCATTTCCACATATTTTTCCCTGTCACATCTTCAGTAATATTAAGCACACTTTCATTGAATACCCTTTCTGTAGAGAAAAATAAAATCATATTTCCATGTTTTCAAGAAGCATTCTCATCCCTTTAATACAAGGTAACATTGGATTTTTTTTCAATTTCTTTATTGACCATGTATCATATGAAAAAAATTAAATAAAAATAAATAATTGCATTCATCAAAATTATCATTAACACGGTTGGCAGACACTATGCAGTGTACATGCAATTTTATTAACCCTCATTGAGTACAACAGTGAAAATTAGCTTGCTGCACTGTTAGACACCCAGCATGAATAAAATGAACAAGTTAAGTTTTAAACAAAAAATACGTAAAAAGTTTAGATTAGTGTCTATAAAAATGAAAATCCAACAATTCAACAAATTTGGTGCTTTGCCCCATCAACAAAAACTCTGATCTCATTAGCAGAATTTGAGCAATTGGTCCAATTTATTCTACAATTCTCTATTTTAAAGCCAAAATAGTTAATATCGGTTGAGTAATGAGTATTGCACTTTTGTCATTCAATGCAAAATACATCATAAAATTGCGAAATACATGTACACTCAGTCAATTGAGTTAAATTTAATTGGTTAGGGATACTTTGTTAACAGAGCAGTCACTCTGCTGCCAAAAAAATGTGTATCTCATTATGCTAGCTCATATGTTTTATTTGCATCAAGAGAACCTGTATCTGCCAAATTCCGCCATTCAAAAGAAGGGTTTGGATTGCCATCAGCTGAGCAGAAGATCTGGCTTCCAACTTCATAACTGTCATTCTTGGGTGAATATCTGATGTTTCTTACTGGATCTGGAGACAGTGAGATAAATATAATATAAAAATATATAAATATATAAGACAATCATGGCCAGACAAACTTAAAATAATAGTAAAGTGTTCACTTACAGTGCACATTCATTATGAGATCAGCAGTATAGTTTGTTCCAGTTCGACTAATTCCAAGCTCACATGTTAGTCGTTTCCCATGCCATCTGGCCTCTACAGTGATGTTTCGTACCTTCAAGAGAGAATTATAGCCTCATGTGAGATTTGTTTCAGTGTTCGGAGGATATCAGTTGAAATATGTGCTGTTCCCATTCGGAAGATTTTGTCAAAGGTCTTGGTTACCATTTTGCATACATAATGTACATGTAACATTTTCCATTGGCTGGTAACACCCCACTTAAGAATGTTGTGTAAGTGCACATTATTATTCAAAAAAATATTATATTTACACTGAAAGTGAAGCTAATGAGGATAACAGTGAGAATGCCATGATTACTTTGATCACCTTGTAAAATAAATGAAATAAAGAAAACCACAAGTAAACTAGAAGGTGAAAGATGGAAGGCACCATAGCATGCAACTCAATAGATCAAAGTTTCAGGAGCCTAGCATCAATTTTCAAAAGGGTGGTTGGCAGACCAACAGTGAGATAGCTGGACTCCGACACAGCTAGACAGACCAAAAGGGTGGGACAAACAGACAGATATGCAGGCAATCGCAATTAAGTCAAGGTCAAGCCGAACCATAAGAAGCATCAACAGTGAATGTCCAAATCCTTTTCACCAGGGCTGTAAGGAAAAAATCAAAGACAAAGGGAAGTGGCATATTGCAAACGTGAATCTCCAGGTTCCAGGATTCAGCAGCAATAACAAAAATGTATTATAAATCACTACCAGGCTGTTCAAAACTATGGCCAATTTATGTATAAATCTTCATTTATTTTATTATCATATTTGTGTATTTTGTCATGACTTGAACTGTGAGCTGCACTGATTTCCTAATGTGTTGAGTGATATTCACAGTCCCGTAGCATGTTTTTGTTCCAAACTTTGAAGGTGTTAGAGGGATATCCTCTGTAGAAGCTTCATCCTGCTGTCAATTTTCTTCAAGCCAACCTGTTCTTCCAAGTTCTTGTAAACCCAGCACAGGATACAATTGTAAGTGTACTTATTTTTCCAGTATTGTGCTCATTTTTTTTAAGTATGCTATCATCATGAGTAGTATACATGATGCATTAATAGCAATGTGATTTAGAGGTAAATTGTTTCATACCTTTTGGCTGATAATAGGCTTAGTTAATTGATCATTCACCACTTAGTCATATTAGTTAATAGTAGTATGTCTATTGATTTGTGCTCAGCTCAGTTATTGCATGTGCTGTATAGTAGTGTTAACTTGTATTCTATGGTCAGTACTGATTATGCTAGTATTACTTATTTAAGTCAGTTAATCATGTTAGACTAAGTCATTTATGTTAGTCATTGATGTACTTCAGCTAACCGTCATTGTTGTCACTGGTGTCACCTCTTTCAACACTGTCGTCATCATGATTTATCAGTAATAAAGGACGTTAGAACATCTTGTGTATTAAATAGGTAACACAAGGCTCACCTGTCGCAGTTCATAGATACATCCTTTAGCTGTTAGTCTTGACATTTCAGATGAATTTTTCAAATTGATATCATCGATCAACATCCTGAGGTGCGGCAGATCTTCAATTCCATCCGCACAAGGACCTCCAAAGTTTGCCTTACAGATGAACTCTGCTGTTTCACCTTTTACTGGGGTCAGTGGTGGGGGAATCAACACAGGCTCCCCTGAAAATTGATATTGAGTGGCAATGGTCTTATTATATACACAACCAAAATACCACATATTGTTTTTGTGTCATGCCTAGCAAGGTGACAGAGAGAGGAAGCACGTATAAATTGGGATTAATACATACCAAGAACAATCAATGTAGCTGAAGCTTGCTGGGTAAATCCATGACAGGCATAAATTCCTCCATCTTTGTACATCAAGTCATTCACGGTGAGGGTGAAGGTATCTTTATCCTTTCTCACATAATACTTGTTTGTGTCTTTTGTGGGATAATCTTCCACTCCATACAGGAAAGAGTATATGGTTTTATTGTTATATTCCCATGTCATAGTTTTTGTTGATGCGCCAAATGATATATTGCAGTGAAATTGAGCTAATCCTCCCAATAATCCAGTTGTGGCACTTGGAGGTATGACAATTAAATCACCCAGGGCAACAGCTAGAAATAAGCAAGTAAGAAATTCAAGTTATACTTGCTAAAGAGGCAAAAACGTTTTATAAAGAATCTTAAAATTGTGTTTAGTACACAACTTACATTTAAAGATTCTTATTGTGAACTTTTTTATCCCATTGCCATTTGCAAAATAAAAAATGTTTGCTATCTCGGACACTAAACTACATGGTTAATTTGACTAATATCAACCTTTTTAAAAAATAACTTTACTGAACAATATGTTTTTCACCCCTGGGCAGAAAAAGAAGCCAGGCCTATGTATTTCAGTACGTTAGCATTATAAATTATGTAATTTCAATAGAATGCATAAAACTTTCTAATAGGGGCATTTGTCCAACCTGATGATAACAATCAAACTTTTACATTTCATGCAGATAATGGGTATGGATTTGCACTAACTCAGTAACTTAATTTTGCTATTAATTTACAGAGGGTTTTTCTCAACTAGAACCATGTCATGGGCAAACAACAAGGAAAGGTCATATATTTGCTAAAGATACATTTTCAGGTAGACAAGACATTTGGAAGCTTATTAAAATCTGAAATGTGAAATTGGCTGCCATGCAGTAATACTTCAAAACTGCTTTGAAATAAAAAGAGCGTTCCATTTTGGACTTATAAAATTGTTTTAGTGAAATATTTCTGAGTTAAGGTGTTGGATAGAGTGCTTCTTGTAGAAATTGTGGAACATTAGAATAATGTAAAAAACGATTGGGTTCAGTTTTTTGTTGGACCACCAGTTGAGATCTGCCCTCTGTCCAAGCCAAAAATGCTGTGTTTGAATAACCCCTTTTGCATATTTACTCTTGGGTGAATGACAGCATATTTCTGGAATGGTTAATTTTGACTGATTGCATAAGGAAACAGCATTCAGAGGCAGCATGGATTCTTTTTCACGAAAGATGCGTGATACACATTGGCTTGTCCCTTTTTTTGCAAGAGGAATGTATTAACAGAACATATTATGAACTTAGATGTGAAAAACTCTTCATGGTGTGAGACTAACCTGGCAAAAGTAAAAATACCAAAGCTATCCCAATTTTTCCCATTGCATATCAAACAGGACGTGTGTGAACAGGTCAGACCATCCTATGCCTGCTACATTGATGAACCTTTAGAATAACAAATAACACACAAATAACATAAAATGTACAAATAATCAATATAGAGAGTTACCATATAAAACGTTGTGTTAGGGTAGATGCTTTAATGCTCGAGTTCAGCTCCTGGAACACAATTTAACACAATTTTCGGAATTTTTTTCTGATTTTCCTTTATTGTATAAACAGCCTGAAATGAATGTCATAGTAAAGTTTGAAAAGTGAAAATACTATAATTTAGATATGTTATTGACAAAATGTCAATGATATAGAGTAAACAGTGTCTTTAATATGAAGGTTTGAAATTTTGAAAATTCTCTAATATTTACAGCCTTGAGAACCCAAACAGGCAGCACTGCACTATTTTAGACACACTCTGACAAAGTTTTGGGCGTGTAGGTGCAGTAGTATCAGAGTTCTGCTCCGGAAACAAGATAATTAGGTTTTATATTTATTCCAAATTTTGTGAAACGTAGACGACATATATCAATGTGACTATCAAAAGGCACCACTAGACCATATAGAGTATTACTGTCCCAAATGTGTTAGAGTTCTGCTCCGGAAATGAAAGTGTTACTCCCACCTGCCCTCCCTCCCATCTGTCAGACAGACAATGATGATAACAATAATCCTCTTCGAACTTTGTTTGCTGAGGGTTAAAAATACAGTTTTCATTCTTTTCCTGGATGCAAGAACATCATGATCATTTGAAATAAACACCACAGCGAATACTCACCGTTTACTTGGAACAAACATACGTCCTAAGTGCATACCAAGGTCATCATTTTATAACAATTTTGATTATTATCATCTGTGAATTCAGTATGTACTGATGATTGAGTCTCATGTCAAAACAGTCTACACTCATAAAATTTGCACAGAAGGAAGAATGCATTATTTATCAAATTATTTTAAATTCTATACAAATTTAGGTTTTGATTTGTATGTTCAATTACCTTTTTATTTGTGTCACCTAATGGTCATAGGCCTGTTTATTTTTAATGCTAAGATCAACAAAATTGCACTATTTACATGATTGCCAGTGCCCCCGATTTTGCGCTCAAATTCTGGATTAAAAGACTGACATAGAACCAAGATTTTCTGGGATATATTAGAAAGTTCATTTTCTGTTAGTATGTTTTAAAATGTCTTGAGCAAAAAACCCCAGAATGACCACACCATACACATCAGCTAGTTTTAGGCTCTTTGTCATTTTCCAGTTGTCATTCGACATCCCTACTTCAAGAAAATGCTTTAGAAAATCTTAAAAAACCATATAGAAAAGCCTTTTTGAGATGAAGAACATTGCTATGTGGTTTCTCTAATTTCATGCCATTCAGTCGCGTTGCAACCGA